>JAOYMR010000012.1:905226-921441 GCA_025802075.1 Tenebrosternarchus preto | reverse complement strand
CATCACATTAACCAGCTCATCTGTGCTTTACTATATCACTGGACTCTGGTAAAACATCATTGTCAAGAACATGCATGAATACAGACACGTTTGATTACACATTATATGTAATGTGTCATTTTTAAACAAAACGAAAGACGCTATACGCTTTGTTCTGGTGGCTATGATGATGGATCCCTGAAATCCTGCAAGAGATTGAAGACATTCCAGTCAGAACCTGTCGAGACACATAGAGTTTGCAGTGGAAAAAGAGAGAGAGAGAGAGATGACGGATGAGTGCAAGGTCTGCATAAATAAGGAGGCCGGAGTGTCTCACTGCAGGATACAAAAGTGCTGAAACTAATCCTCCACTAGAACCTGAGCCACCGGTCACTAGATGGGCTGAGGCACCTAAAGCCATGCTCAGCAAAACGTGTAGTTACTTTATATTAAATAATTATTTTAAAAACTATACAAAAAATGTAAAAAGTAAAACACTGAGTAAAAGTAAAAGATAAAAACATATTACTACATTAATACTGAATCACCTATAGAACTGAATTTTCGATTCTACTGACAATAGCCGGTGCAATTGGTGAAATTTGATCTGAAATAAGCGGATTAAGTTTATGGCGATAAATTCGTTCCAAATTGAAATGCAAATCACCTCAGAGGAAAAAGGTGAAATGCAATACACACCTAAGTCATAATTATATTACTTCCCTTCCTTCAAACATATATGCTTCCCTGAAATACAATCATTACAACGGTACTGTGTTCAGCAGTGACCTGCGGCAAACGAACCAAAACGAGCACTAAAAGATCCACAGCAGTCATTAAAACCCTCCCGATCTCTTACCAGAAAAATTACCCATAAACTTATTTGATGAAATGCTGAGTTCCTATCAATACCGAATGCCAACCAACTTAAAATTCAATTATCATATAACTATATTGCATTCCGTTGTCTAGTACTAAACGGCACGCACTACCTTTCAGTCAAGAACAGTGCGTTATTAAAGCCACAATAAATACTAATCACTGAAATATAAATCACTAAATCATTCAATTCTTATTCGAAACGTATCGCCTGGTACGTTCAGTGTTTATTCCTGACGTGAAACAAAGGCTTGCTAGCATTTTGGCTGCGGTAGACCGAGTACATGAGTTAGGCCGACTGTATGATGTGCTGTACCAACTCCATTTGACGATCTTCCTTCTGTTCCTTCGTTGGCATCAAGTTCCCATGTCAGATCTGTAACCGAGTATATTTAACCACTTTCTGTCCAACTCTTAATCTATACGGCCTCTTGCACGCTCCAATGAACTTTTTTCCTTTCTGACTACATAGTGCTGATCCAGTGAATTGCAAAAAATGAACTTTACCAAAAGAGGCAAGGAAACTGGTGTTAAGTTAAGCACCACTAATAATAATAATATAGATAAGCAGATCTGAATCATTTGTCAAAGACATGCACGTCCTTCTGCTATGCATATCTCATGCATTTATAGTTTTCAAATCATAAAAACATAAGCCATCCTGCTCTATGGTAACTCATCTACCCTCGCTCAGCGCGCCCGTCACAGCACACTTCTGTGTATTTGTCTGTATTGGAAACCAACGGTCTTATTAGAATCTGCGGTCCCTCCTGACCAACACTGCATCCTAGTGGCAGGCTAACCTTGGTTCTCTTCACGTATTCTATGTGCTTTCCCTGCTGCAGGGTTATTGTTAGGGTTAGAGTTATGGTCATGCCTACATTTTTTGCACTAACTGAAACATGCCTTTGAAAAAGTTTTCGAGATTAAACTTGCCCCCAGAGTCACGCCAAAAATGATTTAGCTTATTACCTATTTGTATGAACTTCAGATTTCAAACACTCCAGATAAGGAAACAATATATTTTCAAAGCGATGTGGTCTTGGTTCACTCCAGTGATAATTTACTTTTTTTTTCTGTGCACTGTCATTTTCCTGGATACAGAAAGCAGAGAACATATCCAACTCTCATTAATCATCTCTTTACAAAATGGCACTAAACTCTCTCTTTGCATCCATTTAACTATATACTGTGAGCCTTCTTACATGTCTCCATGTTGTATTCCTCAACATGGGTATCAAAAAACATTTAAATCAAGTTAAACTCAAAATCCAGGTATGTTGTGTAGTTATTATACTTAGAGAAACTCGACAGATCCAGAAACTACTGTGAATTTCACTGAAACTTAGTTGCAAAAATGATAAATGGGAATCTTTTTAAATGTAATGGGTTAAAATCCAGGATTTGGAAATCCTCAACAATAAAATGGTTGCCTATCTCAGAGATTGTGGGATTGTGTTCTCAAGATTTATTGACCATGAGTTGACTGCAGTATCCAACAGGCACTTACATGGAGGTTTGAAAAATCCAAGTGTTTGGTGGACTATATACCTTTGTGTCTTTAAATTGCAAAATCCAAACTTCTCTTGATGAATTTTGTTAAGCAGCTGCAAACATTTTGCACAGTCTTAACAAATTGGTAGGAATAAATCTGATGTAAATAAACAGCTTCAAAGTTTCCTGGTCATGTGTTTCCTCACCTCTCTGCTAGTCTAGCGTTCACCCGTGTTGTGTGCAAATCACTAAGGCCAAATGTTTCACTCTGAACAGTCCTGTTGTGGAAGTCAAATATTATGATGTCAGTAGATTGTAAGCAGAACTCTGGTTGCCCACTGCTGAGCTATGGATCTTCATTTGACCTATTTTTTTAAAAAGGGAGGTCAAAGTTCAGTGGTAACCTCTGGTGCCTCCTGGTTATCGTATTGCACTTTGTTATTATATGATCTGACTTTGAGTTACGTGACATGTTTATTACGATCATCCACGGAGAAGTAGGCAGCCAGTCTCTTCCCACAATCCATTAAAGTGCAGAATAGGTTACCACACATCATGGCTGATTTTCTGGACAGGATTAAGCTTTTTCTTAGACAAAATTGTAACAGCAGTGGTAATTTACTACTGAAAGTTCATTTTAGTCTAGAATGAATACTAATAATGATCTATAAAACATAATAGTTAAAACGGGACGGTTACTAGACCCAGAGAGCTGGTGCCCCCTAGCTGGGTGAATTCCCTCCTCTTACACATCTACTAAACCTGGTTATTAACTGATGATTTCAATCAGCTGTGCATGAGAAGAAAATATCCAGCTTCTGGTTCCCTCTAGAACCAGAGCTGATCAGTTCCAATCCAAAGTGGAAATACCAGGCTAGAAAAGTATATTCTTTTTTAAAGCCAAGATTAAAGTTAAACTTTTGAAACTCAAAATGGACATGCACATCCACACACACCTCTGCAAGAGAATTTAAAGCATTAACAGATGTACAACTAAGAGTGAGAGCAGAGTTCCTGATTCTGACGATTTACAAAAATTTATTACATGGTATTTTTCATTGCCCGAGGCTTTCAGAGGACTTCTTTTGTTTATGCAGTTGCTTTGCTTGGTGTGTATGGCTGCCTGAGGGTATGATTTTGTTTAATTTAACTATAGCATGATGTGAGGTCATGCCTGTGTCTGTGAGCCTTTTGCTTGCTTTGGGGCCCCTTCAGTGCTTCGTGAAACAACCCTCACTTTCATGTTTTGCACCATGTAGAATAGTCAAATCTAATGCATATGGACATCGATGGGTTAAATATCCTCCTCTGGGTTTTTGAATGGGCTGCTTTGTTTGTGGAGAATATTTTGGCCATTGTTTGACTGACAGATTGATTGGCGTAACTAATGATAAACACAAGTTGTATCGTATGGGCTAACTGATGTATGCAGTAGACGTAATGGGGAACACTATAGCTCTTACATGAGGACAGTTGTTGTGCATGGGGCTGTTGGCTTTATTAAGAAAAAGGAGAAAGCTAGAATTTGTGGACGATCTCTCCTGCTGACAATTCTGGCACAACTTGACATTAAAGCACAGTCAAAGGTTGATGTGAAAATATGTGGACATCACTGACAGTACCAGAAAGGCTTTTTTTTTTGCCTGTGAGACGTTACATAGACATACTTGGTAAATATAGTATCATACAGCCCATCTGAATTTTAACTGCCCTTCATACTTCTGTCGTCATCATTAACAGATTTGTTAAATACATCACACCTCCTCCAGGTGTTTTTCTGGGACATTATAGGCTGTGTTCCTACATTAACCATAAAACGTTGCGTAAACAAATAAATCATGTAGCTACTCGTTGAAGTGTGCACACTACATTTAACTGTATCTTTGCTTCTTCTTAGGATTATAGTTGGAGTTACCGAGGTAGCATGGTATATGAAATCCCAAACTGGGATTTAATCCACTACTGTATCATAGGTCTTATATTTGGACAATAGCGGCAGCGCCATCTGTTGGTGAATTAGTGCACCGCATCATCATCTTTCTTTGTCGTTTTCTACCACAAGGACTCAAGAATGAAAAAAAATCCCGTCTCTATGTCATATGCTCAGGAGATCATGTAATTGCACATAAGAGACTTTTTCCATGCATGACGTATCCGTATAAACAGCATCTATGAAAGACTTAAATTCCATTTTTGTATCTTTGGTCAAATTAGTCTTAAAGATTAATTTCATTAAATACGGTGGTGGTGATGGTGGTGGGGGTGAGGGGAGGAGTATATATGTATGTGTGTATGTGTGTGTATAGTGGTGTTTATGTCTGATGATTTATAGCCATCTGGAGGTACAGACATTCCCTACAGTGCACAATGAGAGAACACACTCATAAATTAACTGCCTGTGTTGGCATCAAAACGTATAATATTAAAATGCTGCCTTGCCTTGTAAGGCTTGAATCGGATACATGTCGGCTTCAAAGTCTTTCATGTTGACTGCTAATATTCAGTTATAAACACAGTTGTTTTAACACAGTGGCTACTTAGTGGCCTCTGCCCTTGTTAGTGTTAATTCAATAGAAAACAAGATTAAAAATTAATTGCAGACTTGACCAGTAGCTGGAATGTCCGTCTGGTTAATATCCTGTTATAAAGTTGAAGTTAAAGCACAATCTATACTATTTGTTATGTTTAGCTTTTTACTCCACGCCCCATATTAATTATATTGAAAGGTATATAACTTTCAAAAGCTTGCATTAGACATACAGGTGGATTTGCTTCTCTGGCTAGCACTTTCTAAAGAAGCATCATCTTGGTAAAACGTCCCAGTTATTAAGATCCTGTTTGTTGTTACAGTAGTATTTAGTTTCTGCCTGAATGGATTCCCACATAGATCCAAATGTAAGGGTATGTTCTTGTATGTCATCTGACATCATGTGATTTAATTAATTGAATTGTTTGGTTGTCCACGCTTTCTCCCGATGGAACTGCTATTTTGACAGTCCGGATCCAGAATATTCTACTTTAATTCAAGGGGCTGCGCAGATTTAATTTTTTTTTTTTTTCTGTCTAGATACATGTTTATGCACTGCATGTTTCTCAGATAGTAGTATTTGAAGATCAGCGAATCTGCGCAGCATCAACCGTGTGTTTTATTGAACGCACCCTTTGATGAGTGTCATTTATTGCTGCGTCCATGAAAGTTTTGGTTTCACGCGCTGCGCCGAACAGACAACGAAAAAGTGCTGTGACATTTAAACAGCTACACTGCTATTTCCATTAGTGCACAGGACCTCGTTTCTTGGTAAGTTAATCCTATCCTTTTGAAAAGCGATCCTTTTAAATGTTCAGATACGTAGCTAACCATCTTCTGAAATGCGATTATGGCTAGTTAATTAACCTGGTGAAGTTAAAACAATTACATATACGAGGTAAGGTCATTAGCTAGCCTAGTTAGCTAAGCTAGCTAGCAAGCTGTCATTTGTTTGACATGACGATCTTGAATTTAAGTCAATGTCAACTGATTAAACTAGTCAAACTGGTTACATATGATTTAGCTAAACATGGGCATAGATTAGCAACCATTAACGTAGTTTCTCAAACTTTAATGACAGTATTGCTATTGCGTTTTACCTGACACCTGTCACTCACTCGTCTTTAGCTACTCGATCTTACACTCCCACTGACGAGCGTATCCAGTTAGGCAGTTAGTGCTTTATACTAGTGTGTGTGTGGGAAGCTTTTAAATTAATAAACGCTTAACTTGCTGTCTCTCAGTGCTGGTAACATTAGGTAACAGTTAGCTTTAGTTAGCTAGGACAGCTAATGTTGTTAGCTAGGACAGCTAACTAATACTGTAAGTATTGAAAACATTACAAGTGACGTCTGCATAATTTATCGCGTAGAGGAAGAGGTAACTCGATATATTATGATATAATACATAACAAAAGCTGTTTACATTCATTTGTGACGCTGAATTTTTTTCAAGCTGTAATGTTTTTCAGCTTATTAAAGTTTGGGTGTAAAGTTAGAATAGGATGAGTACTATTTGTTTACAACGCCTGATAAGGTGTCGCAGGCTAATTTACCTAGCTAGCTAGTAAGTAATATCCTTGACCACCAACTGGCAAACTAAGTAGCTAGCAATTTTTTTTACGACGACCACATTGTTGTTGGTCTGAATATAAACCCCAAAATAACTTGAACGGCACGTCGAAAGTAGCAAAACAAGGATGACTTATCACTTTTCCCACTACCTTTTTTTTTTTTATTGTGTTCACAGTTATGGAGAAAGCTAAGCAAGATGCCTTTGACAGAGCCAGACTTCAGGTTATCAAGGATGGTTATGAAAGGGCCTTTGAGTGCATAAACAAGGGTCTTGCAGAGGATGAAGCAGGACACACAGCACAGGCCTTGACTCTTTACCAGCAGGGGCGTCAGCAGCTTCTGAGGGCGCTCAGTGTGCCCTCCCAGGGCGAGGAGTGTGTGGGTGCCTCCTGGGATTCAGCCCGGCAAATGCAGCAGAAGATGCAGGAGACTCTCAACAACATCACCACACGATTAGCAGTGCTGGAGGCCGAGGCCGAGGCGGAGCCGTCAGCTGCAGCCGTTCCCAGCGGACTCTCGGGACCAGTGAACGAATCGGACCCTCAAAAACTTGACCCAGTACTCCACAAAGTCAGGCCGGAAAGACCAGCACCTCCAAAGGGGTTAGTACCCAATACCCAGCCTGCAGGAGCTACGGCTGCGGTGTCTTCAGGTTCTCGAGGGGCAGCTTCTGTTTACCCCCCACTGTCGGGCATCTCCACTGATCAGCCCCCAGCCTACTCCCCCTGCGCCGCTGACGGACATGTCAGCCTTTCCTACGGCACCGCCGCAGGCGAGCTTTCCCTGGTCGGAGATGAGTTCTACAGCCAAACGTCCAGCTCTGCTCCTTCTCCTCAGAGTCTGGGCGAGGATGGTGAGGAGCTCTTTCTCCTGCCCCATGGCGTGCAGATCTTCTTTGTAACACCAGATGGACACGTGAGCGCCCCCTCTTACCCTGGCTACCTGCGCATTGTTAAGTTCACTGACGATTCCTCAGAAAGGGTGCAGAACAGACCTCCTGCTTTTCTTCAGGTAAGAAACCAAGGGTGTAGTTTGTATAATGTTCTGGGGAAGTTAATCAGAGTAAAGTATAACTTTACTGAAGTGTAGCTAAGATTTTAATTACATTTTATTTAGGTTTATCCTGTTGAATGATTTCTGAACTAATGCATATATATATTTATTTATTACTAATGCTGCTTGCTTCTAAGTTGTAATTGTCCTGTAAGCATGTATTCGCTCCAGGTTCATTAAGAATTCCCTTAATGATGTCATCCTGGAAATTCCCTGGACACGTCATGTAGTGAGGAATGACATATGACTTACCTTGAGTACAAAAGTAAACCCTCAGAGATTTAATGACTGGTGTGTACCTGTTCTGTTAGAGATGGGCGTCATGCCAATTACGTCGCCTGCTGTATGTTTGGAATGAATCGTTATGTTACATTTCAGTGGTGTGTTGTCATTTGTTACAAAGGTGGACAGATTTTTCTGTCAAATATAAATGACATTATTAACAAGCCCATTTTTCCCCCCTTTTGAACATACTTTCCAGTTTAGATCTGTGGTGAAAGATTACCAAAACAACAACAACAAACCTTTGACCAGAACATTTGCTGGCAAGGGACTTGCTTAGCAGCTGCACATACTGGCCTCTAGGGAACGAAAAAGATGCGTCACCTTGGTTTCAGTTACTGTAGAGGACCCTGCTGCAGAGATTGGTCAAAAGAAAAAAAGGACTGGGGCCGTTTTCCCACTACATGTTTACTGGAGAGTCTTGAACCAAGAGCACTGCTGAAGTCTATCAGAAATGCCACAACTGGATTGTCAACTGGATACAAATTTTTAGTTTGTCAGTATTAAAATATAAATATATATTGGAGGCTACAAAAATGCTGTAATGGTCAGTGATATTTAACACTGGTTGTTGTATACAACATGTGTAGTGGGTCAAGTAATGTTACTCACTCTGGCACCATCTCAGAATACATTCAGTTAGAAGTGAAAACCTAAAAACGAGTAACTAGCATATGTTTCATTGGTTTATTTACTACATATGCAACAAATGCTCTCTTACACAGTACACATGCTTTAGTACTGTGAGAAATGCTCTTTCTTATGTTGCAATGTCTGAAATCTACTGAATTATATTGTATTTTTTGTGGTTGACTCCTTACTGAGGTACTGGAACCATAAATCCATCTCTTCTGTGGATGAAATAAGTTCCCTTTTTAGTGCAAGTGGAACTGTTCATTGAGTCACCACAGCCTCCAGCTGTTACCCTGCACGTTTGCACTTTAATCTAGTTTAATCCTCACAGTCATGGGACAGGATGAGTGGTGTGGCATGGACTCTGGTCAACTAAAATGACTCATGCCTCAGATAGGGGAGGACTTTTTCTCTGAATCTCTACACCACTCAATTGCATGTGATACTTTTTTTTTGGCAGAAACACAAAGGTTTTCTGTCTCATCAAATTTAGTTCACGTTCTTCTGATGACTTTCTCAGACACAATTGTTACTTTTTTATGTTCCTTTCATTAGGCGCTCAGTACTTATTACAAAATTCACGTTAATCTTCTTGGACTTGTATTTGAGAAAACTGTGCATTTAGAGCCCATCAGTTCCAACAGCAGTTCTTTCCACTCCACAGAGAATCCGGAGTCCTCCAGAATCCAGAGCTGTTTTAAGTTCTGTTTTTATTGGTCGGTACATGGAACTTTCACTGTTTCAGCTACTTAATAAATCAAATGAGACGTTCAGTGTTTAATTATTCAAAATCAGTGTCTTGTGGGAGCTCAGGGATGGCTACTGGGACCTAGTGTGTTACCAAGTGCAGTGTTTTAGTGTTTAGTTTCTTGTTCCATACAAGCAGTGTTGTTAGAAGAAAGAGATGAATGTAGCAGCTTATGTGACTGACGTGAACACACTCCGCCCTGATTTCAGGTGTGTGACTGATGTGAACATGCTCTGCCCTGATTTCAGGTGTGTGACTGATGTGAACATGCTCTGCCCTGATTTCAGGTGTGTGACTGGCTTTACCCTTTGATGGCCACCAATTCCCCAGTCCTGCTGTGCACCACAGGAGTCTACATGTTCCCGGATCTGATGGCTCCCTCCGCAGGTTCTTTTGTGGGCGTGGTGCTGTCATCAGAACTGCCCCGCTCGGACCACGAGCTCTTCCACGACCTCCTGGTGCAGATGACGGACATGCGAGTGCAGGTGAGACCCCAGAGCGACCAACCACCAGCTGTGGTACCTGAGATTTGCTTGCATCTCAGAACCAAGTCATAGATTCAAAATTGTTTGATGCACTTATACATAACTTTTGAGTCTTTTATTTATGTCATATTAAACATGAATATGCATGTTCATTCTGCATATCTATCTATCTGTGTGTGTGTCATGTGGAAAAAAATGACACCCCATTAATATTTAGTTTTTTTATTGTGAAATATGGATGTGTCTATTTGATCTTCTTTCGAACAATCTATAGATAAAGCTGATATAATTGCATCAGCTTTGCAAAAACAATGATGAAAATTTGACCCTTTTTTTACTTAACAAAAGAAAAAAGATGCCAGTTCTTACTGAAGTAAAAGTTCGGACTCCCTATTCTCTAATAGCTGGTGTTTGGCTGAAATAACCTCAGTTAGACGTTTCCTATAACCATCTACCAGGCTCTGATATCGACTTTTATATAACTTTTATACTGATATGATATATAACTTGATATGATATATATAATGACTGATATATAACTTTTGTCTTGTCCTGATGTTTTTTGTGGGAGGAAAATCAAACTGTGAATATCAACTGTGGCAAGAACTGCCTGTAAATTATTGGAGACATCTTTATGCATTTTGCAGTCTGTTCTTAGACTGAACTTCCTAGGACACCCTGACCTGGCCATGTTGGCCATTGTTTTAAATGTTTTCCACTTGTAATTTTTCTTTTCCTGGACAGTGGAATTGCAGATCTCTAATTGTTTTGAGATCTTTTAAAATTCTTTCCCAGTCTCTCATGCATCTAGAACCTTCTTTCTGAAGACCTCAGAGAGCTCTTTCTCCATGGTGATACTGCTCACTTCAACAATCAAGAGCGAACCAAACTAATGTCGGAGTTTTAAATAAGACGGCTTCCTCCAAAATCCTCTCCAACAGCTAATCCTTTGCAGCTGATATGGTGCACATGATTCTAATTTGAGGTGTTTTAAGTAATAAATGTGTGGGGCATCCTACCTTTTTAGAAATAGAAATAATGTCTATATAGGTCAGCTGTGTGCCACAGTGGTGTGTATAAATGAACATTGTGTAGCTTAGCAACAACGTCTGTGTTTTCCCATCAGGCCTGTGCTTGCTGGCTGGACATGTGTGTTCATGTATTCTGTGTTCTGACAATGTTTAAACAAGTAAATGTCCAGTATATAGAGGCATCCTGCTGGTGGCACACAAACACCTTTTTGCAGTAGGAATAGTATGAATGGTATAGACCTAATTTGTTCCAACAGCCCTGCCAATACGTTTGTCTACTTCAATAACAACTTGCTGTTTTCACAGATTTCAGGTGTGTTTGTGAAGTTGAGAGATTTCTTTAACCAGGTACTAGACTAAAGCTTGTAATGCTATTGAATGGCAAGTGCTATTGCATGATCTGTTTACTGTACGTTTAAGCAGTGACAGCAGAGTCATTTCTATGCCAGTCCTGGGCATCTCTAGCCAATCAACTGTGGTGTCGTACTCCATGTCTTAATCCATATCTGCCAGGTAATCGGTGCTCACCCTCCCTTGATTCCTGTGCTGATGTGTTTGGATCTGGAACATGATAAAATGTGGCTTGCAGGGCTTTCACTCACAAAATCTTGATTGAAAACATCCAAAATCACCATCCTCAGATATTATAGAGGATTTTGAGTACTTCAGAGAAAGGACACCTAGTTGGTCAAATAAAAGTTAAAGGCTGACTTGAATAAAAGTTGAAAACTGCACTTGTCACTTCATTTGGTAGTTACAATGCCTTCTAGCTTTCTTTTGCATGCATCGTACTGCAGAAGAACGTCCCACTCTGGACCAGGGTGTAGTGTGAGGTAGTATTAGCTAGTAGTATAGTATTAGAGATAGTATTAGCTCTGCTTTTACTGACGATCCGTTCTGGTGATGGGGCTTCACCACAGAACATTGTAGCCTGAGGACAGGGCAGAGAAAGACCGATTAGTTTGGCTTTCCTTAATGCATTTAGTGCAGCAGGAAGCCTGGTCCGCCATCCCCTCGGGTGTGTGGCGGAATGTAGAGGAAGACGTGTCCAACGGTGCCTCCCAGTGGTTCATCGGTGCATCGCTGCGCTTTTCATCGATCAGCTCAAGCGTGTTGACGTGAACACTCCTTGCGTGCCTCTTGATTTACTGCACCTTCCACGCCACACACGTCTGTCTCAAAAAACAACGTGAAGCAACTTGTAAACGCTGGTGTGTAACAATGCAACAGTGACTGAAGCACCGTTGCTCCTTTTAAAAGATGGTAGCTACAAACAAACAGGCCCTTTGTTTCTGGGCAGAACAGTTTGTTGTCCAGAGTGCACAGAGTGATCAGACGAACACAAAGGAGCCAAAGATCTGTTGGTTGAAAGGGCGAAAATTGGGAAAGCGTGGTTTGCAAATCTGCCCGGGTCACTGTGAACAGACACAGCAGTCTTATCCTCACTTGGGTTTCTTCACTAGTCACCGTTTCTAAGTCCACTGGCTCGGGCAGTGATGTATAATGCTCTGTTGTAACTGCTACCTACCTTCTCAGGCTTCAGATGGAACAGCCGACACCATTAACCTGGGCCAGAAGGTGCCCGTGGGCCCTCCTGAAGAGGTGGCGCCCCCTACTGAAGAAGACAAGGTGCTACCTGAGTGGAGTGAGAAAGTAGCTCATGGAATTCTTTCAGGTGAGACCTGGGAGGGAGAAGGGCAGATACTAGACCACTAGGGTTAAAGTCTGCTTTCTTTAATTGTGGAAGGGTGGAATCTGCACCAGCCAACTGGACAGGGTGCCCTTAAATACCCTTAAGAACTTTAAGTTACACAAGAGGCATGTCTGAAATGGTACTTTTTGTTTAAATCAAGAGTAGTGTTATTATGGAGGGATTGGAACAGGCTTTATACACTCCTACTTCATACACAGTCCAGGAAATGTCATGTCACATTGAAGGTTCTGCTACTGACCTAATATGCAGTCTGTTAACTGCTTTAGT
This sequence comes from Tenebrosternarchus preto, assembly GCA_025802075.1. Taxonomy (NCBI): domain Eukaryota; kingdom Metazoa; phylum Chordata; class Actinopteri; order Gymnotiformes; family Apteronotidae; genus Tenebrosternarchus; species Tenebrosternarchus preto. The sequence goes on along the minus strand of JAOYMR010000012.1, from coordinate 908,775 downwards.
CTAAAAATATATCCAGAGTTGTTGCTTGCCCTAGAAATAAATATTTCAGAAATAAGCCTAAATTATTCAAAATAAATTAATAAAAGATGGGAAACAGCTGATCCAGTAATATATATTTGGCTGGAATCTTTGTTTTACCAAAGAGGACTGGGTGCATTTTAGTGCCTTTAAAACCACTCAATGTGTGGTTATCATTTATTTTAGCTACACAAGAGATGTGTTGTTGCAGTCCAGGGTAGAGTAATCTTTTGATAGGGTAGAGTAATCTGTTGATTTGATAGGGTAGAGTAATCTTTTGATAGGGTAGAGTAATCTGTTGATTTGGTAGGGTAGAGTAATCTGTTGATAGGGTAGAGTAATCTTTTGATTCTCAGTTTCCAAGAACAATCCACAAAATATGTGAAGTGCTTTAGGTCTGCAAAACTATGCAAAGTTGTGCTTTGTACTAAAAACTGATATTTCACATCTATTCCAGAACTAAAGCCTATTAGTTTTTCTGACCTTACCTGTAAATACCTTTTATTAAATGTCATCTTTTTTTTACCCTATACATTCATCTTGCTGAAATAAATATTTAGTCAAACCGTAAACTAAAACGCTTTTCATTTCTGTAATGGAAGATGCAGTAAACCTTAGATGACGATGCTAGAGTTAGTAAAACTACTCAAGAAAACGGCCTTAACTCCAGCATGTAAAATAAACAAAACTTTGAAAATAATGGTTCTCAGGTGAAAGGTTTTTAGTCCTTGAACCTAATTTGAGAAACAGTTCTTATTATTGTTGTGATCGCAATCAGGGGCTTCCTGGCTCAGCTGGGGATTAGTGAAAGGAGCTGAATACACAGGGAAGGCCATCCATAAAGGAGCATCCAAACTGAGGGAACACATCACCCCCGAAGACAAGCCGACGTACGTGAGCCCCACCGTCACCAAAAGCCTCCAAGTAGCCAAGCAAGCCACAGGGGGCGCTGTTAAAGTCAGCCAGTTTCTAGGTAAAATATATTTTTGACTGTGGACAGATCACATTAGTACATAAATCAGTATTTCAGTGGAAATGAAAGCGTTTCGTGTTGTTTTTTTTTTAAAAATGTAATTAGTCATTTTAAAATTCTGAAAACGGTCGTCTTTGTTTAGTCTAAATGATGGCTGTGTTCGTGTTGATTGTTTTGCCACCGTATGGCCGGTGAGGTTTCAAGCCCTTTTCTTGTGGCATGTGCTTTCAGTGGAAGGGCTTTGCACCATCGCTGACCACGTGGGCAAAGAGTTGGCGCCGCATGTGAAGAAACATGGGAGTAAACTGTTCCCAGAGTCCATGAAGACCGACAAGGATGGACGGTCCAACATCGATGGGGCCATGGTAGTAGCGGCAAGTGGAATTCAAGGTGAAATGTCGACTCAAAAATATCTAAATATCACAGGACACAAGTTACACGAACAGTATAAATATAAAAGTCATAAATCTTTATCGACGTTGGGTTCATGTCAAGCTTTTATTTTGAAATGAAAATACATTGTTTGTTTTGTTTTTGGTTTTTTTGCTTGGTAGGGTTTGCAGCAGTGTGGACAGGCTTGGAAGTTGCAGCTAAAAACATCGCCAAGAGTGTTGCTAGTGAGACGGTCACCACTGTAAAACACAAGTGAGTAACTCGCCTCCAGTCTGGACCGGCTTTGGAGTCTGCACTGACGTTCCTAATGTTCTTATTCATCTATTATACCAGGCAACATTTTCCTCCTTTGCCAGCCTGACACTGTTTACCTCACATTGCACACAGATGCTGTTGATCAAAAGTGAACACCACACTTACCACTGTCTCCCCCCTCTATTTGTTCACAGATTTAGGGGACTAGGGGACATCTTAAACCCCTCAAATGAGAAAAAGTAGCTATACTTTTCAGAGCTTTGCTTTGCTTGAATGTATCCATGATTCACAGAGGGTGCAGCTAAAGCCAATGATGCAGTGTATTAATGATTACAACCCATCCCACCCCATATTAAGTTGCACACTGATTCTCATGTAGTGGAATGAAGGGCTCTTCTTAACAGTAGTAAGGGTGTTCTTCCCACTCCTTAATTAAGGAAAAAGAAAATCATTAAGAAATTGATTTACAAGGTCCGAGTGGATCATACGTGCTGTATAAGTAGAACCAAGGCCATGATCGTATCGGAGCTGCATCTCATCAGTTTTGTTTCAGTTGCAGATTACAGGCTGCCATATTGCTTGAACATTAGTGGCCAAAGTGGAAGAGAAAACGTATTCTAGTCCTTTCCTTTCTGAAATCACATTTTCAAAACGGTAACACTGATCGTAAGCAGAAACTTTCTGAACAAGTTGCTGTTTATAAAATTCTATAATTCCTGTAAAACAAAAGTACGTGTCAAAGTCTTATTAAATAATACAGCCAGTGTGAGCATGGAGCATACTTGTGTATATTTAGTGTGCAGTTAATACTTGTGCTAGATGCTTTAGCTTACTACTCCATAAAGCCATCAGAGAATGGACTGTTCTGCTTTCCACCGAGGTGCTTTCAGCAGAAATAACCCTCCCCACTGCTCTTCAGCTCCTCACTTACACTTTGAAACGCCCTGTAGAAGTTCAGTCAGTAACTCCCCAGACACCTTTTCCTTGTAAACGCTAGACTTTGAACTCTGTCCTATCATTCTCTAATATAATAACAGATATAGAGACTGTGCACACAGGTACTGACGGCTTTTATTTGGATGGTAATTTATGATCCATTGCAAGTTTCCGTTTAGTTGTACAAAATTCTTCCATAGTTTTTTGTGTTTATCTTTAAACCGATTGGAAGTGTGTGAAATGCATTAAACTAATGAGCAAGTGTTTAATGTTGAAGGTGGCAAGACATTTTTCATTGAATGTTAATGCTATTGGAGCTACACTCTAAAGAGCAAGACAGGGTGCCGAGCTTTGTGAGAAAATACTAAATTTAATGTTTAAGCAAGAGCATCGGCGAGTATACATCAAAAGTTCGACAAACAAGGGATGACGTAACACCCCTAAATACACACAGAGACGTACACAAACGCGGGACAAGGGAGGAGGTGAGGGCCACCGTGGTGGTTCTTTAGCAGTCCAGAAATACTGTGTAAGCTACCAGTACTAATTACATTTAATATTTTCAATAACAATAATAATAATAATAATTACTGTAAGAAAGATCTTTACTGGAAATCTAGATAATTGTGGATAAAACATGGGCCGATACATCGTGATTTATTATGCGAATTAAGTGATTATTAGGTCTTTAGCTTCCTCTGTGCCAAGAACATAAAAGTTTATATCATTTTAAAACCAAGCTTTCATAATGAAATTTGCACATCTATTTGATTTTCACTTAATATGTACCGATGGTATTTTCTATTTCTTCAAAAATCTAAATGAATGTACCCCTGCATGCATGTGGGCTTGAAGGCTTTGCATGTGTTTACACCCCTGCTCCAGCCACTGGTGTTCGGGGGGGGGCCGCGCGCCCCCCCAGCCCCCGCCCGGCCCCCGGCCCGGGGGCACGCGGGATGGCGAGGAGGGGGGGG
>JAOYMR010000012.1:845543-856804 GCA_025802075.1 Tenebrosternarchus preto | reverse complement strand
CCCCCACCACCACCCAAAACCACACCAACACCACAAACACACCACCACACCCACCACCCACCCCCCCCCACCGGGGGGCGGGCCCCCAAGTCTAAGTAAATAACTCTGCCCATTACATAGTTAAATTTGAAACCTTAAGACTTCCTTGGGGTTGTGGGGGCCTGTATATTATCAACCGTGAGTGAGTGGAGATTTGGGGAAAGTATGTCTTATCATCTCCCATTCCCAATGCAATAACACGCCTGCTGCACTTATCTAAGACAGCAGTGGGCTCACAGCATGTAATTGCCTTGATGTTGAGCCTCTGGGGGATGAGCCTCAAAGGAAGAGCAGGGTTTTTTTTTTTCCTCCTCCAAAGCCTGCTCGTTTAGCCAGCACGAGAAGGCACAGTGCAGTTGTCTCCGTGCCTCACTCGGGGCAACTGCGTTCAGATCGGACTCCTGTGAGCACAGGCATGTGGGCAGAAAACCCACCATGTGGGGGGGGGGGGGGGCATTCGAGGGTTCGGTCTTCTCGAACGTTTCGAGTAAGGAATGCAAAATTCAGTGCGTGCAGGCCAGGTTAAAAATGAACCTGAACGTGCGGTGCGATGTTAATTGGAATTCGTGAGGGAAAAGTCTACCGGGTGTCGTCTTTGGCAGGTGATGATGAGGCTGGTTCCACACTCTGGCGTTTGTTAAACCTTCAGGTTCTACTTCACAGGTCCTTCTCGAATGATGCAATGGCTTTAAAAATTAACAAAGGCGGGATGAAACACTCCGTCTTGTGAGGGCAGAGGCACAGAAGGAGCAAGAGGTGATGATGAGAGTTTTTATTCTCCATACCCTCGAACTGAGCGAGAAAACACAACAACACTGAGTAGCACTGAGAACAACTCAAAAGCAGCCTGGTAAAGACGGCGATTGGAGCACGAAGTGAAGTGCTGGAGGACTGGTGAAGTGCAGCATTGACAGGAGAAACCTGTGGGCTTAAATACTGAAGGAAGCAAAAGGAGATGAACAAGGGACAATGTAGGCAATGAACTTATAAATAGGTGATTCAGAGTGTAGGCAGGTGCTGTGTGTGTCTCTGTGTGTGTTTGTGTGTGTGTGTGTGTGTGTGAGACATGTCTGTGATGTTAATGGAGTATACTTTTGAGAGACAAAACCTAAGGGCCCCATACATACTCTATACCTTTAAGAGTGCATTTGATTATTTGCAAGTGCACTATAGCTTATTTAGTTGAGTATGGCAGTATCTTTTCACACACTAATACTACACACTAACAATACACACTAATACTACACACTAACACAACACACTAACACTATGCCCACAGTCTGGGAAGGCAACCCAATTAACCCAATTAACCTAATTAGCAGACAATGAATAAATCACTGCGATATGGAACATTTAAATGCCCCCAAAAGATTGAGTTTTCCTCATCTCTCTCAAAATTCTCCATCTCAAGAAGAGTCACTTAACCTCATGTCCCTTAACAATAATCCACACCTTTCAAAGGTCCAAGAATATTTTTGAGATTTTTTTTAACAATACAAAGAATTTAGGTCCGTTAAAAGTAAAACAAACAAACATAAACTAAAATCCCAAAACAACACAATAACTAGCACGAGGCAAACTTACGTTTTCATGATGCTTTTGCCGAAGTGATTTTAAGTATTTTAATCATCGCCAGGAGCCCACCCTTGTCAAAATAGGGGGGCCACGTTGACTCAACAAATTGCCTCAGGTATCTTTGAAATGTGAAGCTCATAAAATATACTGCCACCTCACCCACCTGCACCAGCGATCACAACAAACCCTTCTGTTTTTTGGACATCTTGTTTACCTCATGGCTGGGCAAACAAACCACTGTCTTCAAGAACAATTAGAATCTCGAGGTCAATCTCCAGGTTTAAGAAGGAGGCTATAAAGCAGCTTGTCTCTGGGAGAGGAGGAGAGTGCTGCTGGCTGGTGCTATCTGCACCGCTTGCCGCAGGAAATGTGCCTCCATTATTTTGTATTTCAGAGGAAAGCGCATTAGGGTGGTGCGTAGTGGCAGCAAGGTTGTCATGGCTAAGTCGCACGAGCTTTCAGCAGTGCGGAGCGTCGGCAGGGGAGCGAGAGCAGCATGCAGCTTCAGTTTAATGTAATCAAGATTCCTGCAAGGTGAAACAAAGTAGATGCACCTCTGAAAAGCACGTGTGTGTGTGTGTGTGTGTGTGTGTGTGTGTGTGTGTGTGTGTGTGTAGGAGGTTGTATGTGTCTTTTCATAAATTCAGAGAAAATGTGTAGGACGTTCAAGGAGTGGAGGTTGGCCTGCGTGCCCAGAATGCATCTGTAGTGCAGCACTGATTTCTGGCTGTGAAGTGATCATTTCTGTGACAGCAGGTTAGCATGAGGCACATTTAAAACGGCAAAGAAATAAAAGGAGCAAAAAGAAGCACCTGAGGAGTCCTGAGGAGGTTTGAGTCTCAGCTTCAGACTCTAAAAGTCTCAGAGCTTAAACCTCAAACAAGTGCTACTTTTCACGACTCGTTGTTACAAACACAAAACCTTCAGTAACTCGTACCATATCCATTACATTTTAAGAAGGTCTGTACTTTGGGTCTTAATTGTGTTAACAGGCACGTCGATTTTCATGTGAACAGTGTGATTTTCATATCTGCAGACTCGCAAAATTCGGTTAATTACGCCTGCTGTCGCTCTGCGTCTCTCGCCTTCATGAGAAGTTAAGACGGAGACAACTCATCTAATTTCCTGTCAAGACGGCACAAAAGAAGTGAAATAACGTGCGCAATTGTGGCCTGAAAGCAGGTGCTGGGCATGCTCAGTGAAGAGCTGGCGTTAGTGCGTGCCAATTAACAACCGTGAGTGAGGCGGCTCCCTGTTCTATCAGCTACCTGTCCATCAAGAGGGAAATAATCATTAGATTTCAATAAATCCTTCTAGCACCAAACATAGCTGTCATGCAGAAATGCGCTAGTCTTCGCCGCTGGGCGTGAAGCTGCGTTGGCGTGGACCCGCGGTCCCGGTGGAGTGCGTGCGGGACGATCGCAGGTGTGGAGCGCGGGAGGCGTCCCCAGCCGGGTTGAGGTCGGGACGCCTCAGCGCTTGGGCGCGGTGGGACCGACGGGCATTCGCAGAGCAATGACTGGCAGCAGCTTCCCGTTGGGCAAGACTCAGGCGCGGGGGAGGGGGCGAGGGTGGGCAGTCGGTGACCAGCTGAGTCCTGTGAGAGCGGCAGATTGGGAGATTGAAGCATGGAGCTCCGGGGTGATCCAGAAAACATCTCGCGTTCTCCCAGATGGGAGTTTGCACGGTACAGCGGTGAAGTTATGGAGTGATTTAACCAATGTGTGGAACATCTACAGACTCACCGGTACTTTAGATGAAATGCGCTAAATTCTCGTATGTTTATTACTATGTCAATATTATGTCTGTATCTGATGGAGTGTTTGACACCATGTTAAGAACAGTTACTCAAGATAAAAAAGGAAACTACATTCTCATTAAATGTCTTTTCAACTGCCAGTACCTCCCCATCATCACCACCAAAACCAATACACACCCACACACACCCACATGCCAAGCTAGCTGCTCCATACATTATTGAACACCACACAGGGTCCTGTGTCTGGCGTGTGTCGGTGGGTGGAGGTGGTGGAGGGGGACTGGGGCGGCGTCTCTCCTCTCTGCTCCAGCAGCGGTGAACTTTCGAAGCGCAGGCCCCAGGCTGGCCAAGGACACGCATCAGGAAACCTGTGCTTCTGCTAATGAAGGCAGCACCTGCTGCTAAACAGCATGGGGAGAGTGTCACCACGAATACATTACAATGCATCAGTGTCTTCCATAGGCCAGGGGGCTTATCCTTTGCCCACCTGGCCCCCAGACGTCTCCTCACGCAAACACACACACACACACACACACAAAACACTGCATGGAAAGGGACTATATGGAACTCCTTTATATGGAAGATTCAAAGGATTAGCAGTAATGGTCTGTTTTATTTAGGTTTACCTTCTTTATGTAGAGCTGCAATTACAGTCCCTTGGAATTTTGTTTAGTGGTGTATTTGCTCCTCAAATGTTTAATAATCCACATCCTCACACAAAAACAGTGAAAGCGACCGAGGAAATGTCCTGCAAGACAGAGTGCTTTCCTGAGCATCGATCATCTTCATTTTGAAAGAAAGAGAGGCAGAGAGAAGGAGAGAGCGAGAGAGAAAAGGAGAAAGGGAGAGAGAGAGAGAGAGAGAGAGAGAAAGAGAGCGTGCTCACACAGGAATGCAATTGTTTTCAGGTCAGTGAGCTTTGTAAGCCGCGGGCTTCAAGCAGAAACAGAAGAGAACGAGTGAGAACCAATGGGCGCTGCAGCGTGAGATAAAAACACTGAAGATCTCAGAGTTTAATGAGGAGATAAAGGAATACAGACACTGGATGAGTCACCTGCTTCTAAATCCGACTGAATCCAGATGACGAGGGTTCGCCACTAGCATGAGACTGTGGCTCATGCACACTTAAGACACCGAGATGAAAGTACATCTACATATAAATCAGTGAGGAAATCTGTTTTGCTTTAAACCAGAATAACAGCTCCCAAATGCAATATTTGCCAGTCGCAAACACCCGCCAACAACAATCGTCTTAGCTGAGCAAGTACCTAGACCTTCCTACTTGTCTCCTGTTCTAAGATGTGCCTTGGTTACTCTAAGCCTTGGTTACACTCCCAGTCCAGTAATAGTGGAGTTGTACATCTGTTCGGTTGGATTGGATTATGCTCTGACCCTGGTCCAGCTGGCCTGGTTAAGGGTGGAGGAAACGGAGAGAGAACTGTGGCCCCACTAATGCTGTCATGGACAGGAAGTCAAGAGCCAATCAAAATTGGCGACATTTGAGCTGGAATTAAACAAGACTGCTTTGGTTTGAAGGGTCAATTAGTCACTGCCTTCAAATTTCATATATTTTTCTTTCTACAGCATTGTTTTTATGGTGTACATGAACAGCATAAACAGCAAAAATACACTTCAAATCTCCCTTTAATAAATGTATTATGAACAATATTTCACATCCAGGGGCCAGAAATATCATCTTTTCTGATGTTATGTTTGGTCAAAAATGTCATTCTTCGTGATGTTCTGATTGGTCATAAATATGCTTTCTGATGTTATGACTGGTCATAAATATGCTTCCTGATGTTATGACTGGTCATAAATATCATGTTTTCTGATGATATGATTGGTCATAAATATGATTCATGATGTTCTGATTGGTCATAAATATCATGCTTCCTGATGTTATCATGTCTGAGGTTTTTGCACAGGGCTTCAGGATTGGTCGTACCTTAGACAGGTCCCTGAAGTTCCCAGGCACGGTGAGGTCCAGCGTCTCAGACTCGTAGTTGGTGAGGACCCAGGGGAAGACAGGATACTGGTTCAGGTCGTTGTAGGTCCGCCCTGGCCGAGGAGAGATCAGAGTTACAGGGCGACGAAGGGGTGGAGTGATAAGAGGGTACAGCGGGTCATCCGTTGCCCTGGCAACTCCGCTTGAGCCAGTTAGGCAGCCTGGAGCATCAAGAGAGACTCATTTGAGAATAGAAAAATGGCCAGATGTGCAGATGGAGGTTATCTGTCACTCCTGCTAACCCTAACTCTCTGGGTTAATAGAGTTCTCAGGCAGATGTTGGTGTGGTTGGCTCCGTCTCCGTGCTTAACGAGTACATCACGTCCAGGGGAGGTTAGGAAGAGTTCAGCAGCACCCCTATTTTAAGCTTTGTGTTTGAGTCACGTCAGGGTCTCCGTCGCACAGCAGTGGTAATTAAAGGCATGTAAATTCTTCTGAGGGGGATGACACTGCACTGTCTCCACCCCTCCTCACACCGCTGCCCTTTCTGGCTTCTGATTGGGTGGAAAGTGACGTAACCATGGAGACCTGTAAGAAGTGATGGTACCCATATGCAGCAGTGATGGGAAATGCCAGATGTGGCTTTGCTTTTTTCTTCTCTATAATGTACCTCTCACTCGTTCTCTCTCTCGTTCTCTCTCTCGTTCTCTCTCTCTTTCTCTCTCTCGTTCTCTCTCTCGTTCTCTCTCTCTTTCTTCTCTCCCTCTATCTCCCTCTGCCCCCCCCCCCCAACTCCTTCACTCTCTCCTCTTCCCCCTTCCTGCTCTCTCTCTCCAGTTCTCCCACTGCGTAGTGGAAATATGAGTTTCAGATGGCAGAAACTGTCACTGGAGAGGCAGTCATCGGAAAGGGGGCTATAAAATCTCTCATTTCTCCTCCAAATTCCATGTCCCCACAAGTCCTCCCTAATTTTCCTCTGAATCAAAAAAACTATTACTGGACCCGAGATAAAGCCCTACATACGCTCATGACGCTGAACACAAAAAAAGAATCTGTTAATAAAGAATGTACCCATTACATATGTAGGATCCTAGATTTGAAATACACAGGAAAAAGCACAACCAAAGGCCAAACAACTGCTGATGAAGAAAAATGGTTGAACTACAGATGAAATAAAACGTTGGAATTATGATTTGCTCAGAGCGGTTTCAGCGGTTCAGCGGTTTCTGGCTACCTTGGCATGTTAGCATAGTGATGCTAGCAGAACGTCACACTCATGCACTTGGACCCATGTGCTTGAGTGGGAGAACGATCGCTACAGTGCTACCAGCAGCTGGTGGAGACCTCTCCTCCCTTCCTCCATAACAAAGGACAGCCAATCAGCAATCGATCAGCCGCGATCCCGCCCACTTCCAGAGTCCTGTCCTCTGGTGCCAATCGGAACAAAACGCCGCGCTCCTCTTAATTACCCGGGCAGTACGGGAGGGCCGAAGGGCCCGGAACACCTACAGACGAACGGCCAGCCAGGCACTAGCGTGACACCCGCCGAACGTGCCGTGCGGATCGCGGAGACGAGATGAGAGGCAGAGGCGACGATGACCGGTGCGTGAGGAGTGCTGATAGTTTGATGTGAGAGGCGTGGAGTCAGGCTCAACATAATGGGGGCAGATTAGAGAGCCAGAGGACGCCATGAAGCCTCATTACCAGATCCAGCACAATCGATTTCCATTCATCTCCCACCCAGTGACTGCTCTTAATCAGGAAGCAGCCATCGCACAGTTCTGCATTCATGTTCCAAAGTAATAAATCTTGGCAATTACGAAACAGGCTATTTGAGCAGTTTGTGTTTTGAAGTTATACACTTTATTATTTTCTTTTGTATGTTGTCATGTCTTCATGGTTTATGGTTTTGACACTTCATAGGTACTTAATGAGCACATATTCCTAAACACTTCATAATACGTACTAGTTTTAAAACAGCACATATGCGGTGCACAGGCATACTTTTGTAACCACCACCACTACCTCAAGCATCTCGTTTGTGTGCTAAACCCCAAGGCCCGCAGATGGTTTCATTTGACAGCTTCGCCCTGTTTATGACCAAATCCCGGTGACCGTTCCGTACGGGGGTGAGCGTGTGAGCAGGCCGAGCACGGGTGTGGAGGTTGTAGGTGGGGGAGGCGGGTGGAGGGGCAGGGCCGAACCGTCAAGGCTGAGACTCGTGCGGGGGCGATGTTAATAACAACGAAATGGTGTTTAATTAGAAGGGGAGTGTGGGTGGGTGTGGGTGGGTGTGTGAGGGACACCCCCCCCCAGTGGGCCTGTCTGCACACCGGAGCATCAGCGCCACCGCTGTCAGATGTGGTCATTACTGCCCGGGCTTTTAATGAATTTCCTCCCTGTACCCATCTCGCCTTACATCTAATTAGCTGACAATAATGTATCGAACTCACTCGGGAGCTAAATATAAATATGCATGAGTGCGTAACGCTAGGGAGGATGACACCTTTCAGCGTGAAATGAAAGCGTGTGCGTGCGAGACAATGAGAAAGAGAGAGAGAGAGAGAGTGAGAGAACAAGTGAGCGAGAGAGAGAGAGAGAGAGAGAATTAGAGAGAGACGGAGTGTGTGAAGAAGTTGCTCTCACGTTCGCCCGGCTCAGATCACAGACTCTGTGACGGAACCTCACCACTCCGTCACCACGAGCGCCCGCCCGTCCGCGCAGGAGCTAATTACCAGGAAAGATGTGCGTCTCGGTGCAGAGCAAACGCCACACAGGCAGCAGGGGGTACAAACACAGCCCGTCAAAGGGGGAAAAGTTTCGCACCTGACAACAACAGCATCTTGCTAAATAAATAATGCACAGAAACGTGGCCGTTTTAGCTATAGAGGTTTGTGACAACCGGGAGAACAAAAAAAAAAAGGGGGGGGGGGGAGGGGGGGTGTTATTTTTGAGAGCGAGATTTTTGAGAGTTTATGCTCTGCAGAGGAAGCGCTGGAGACTTCATACGACTGCATGAGATGCAAATTCAGATACACGGCAAAGAAGTGAGAGCATGATCCGAATATGAAAGGCCTGCGGTAGTGGAGGACGAACACACTAATGGATAATTGTTTCTCTCACACAAAACCAAAGTACAAAATGATAAGGAGAGCTGAAGGTGTGGAGGGAGCCTCCTGCCGCTGTGTCTGAGGGACGTGTCGGAGATGTGAACCGCGCACGCCATTAGTGCCGTTGGAATACGCTTGGTGATAGTGTAGCTTCAGCGAGGCAGACGGTACGTCTGATAGCCGTGGGGAGACCTGGGCCGCGTTCTAACCCTACCGCCGCTGAAACCGAAGGGCACAGGAAAGCGATGACTGAACGTCAGACACTGAAGTACGACGGTCCGGGCGTTGAGGTGCGAGCTGGTGAAGGGGGTGCTGACCTGCGATGGTATTGAGGAACATCAGGTACTCGAAGTTGGAGATCTCCCGCCGCTGCCACCGTTGGGTCATGTTGGAGGACTTGAAGAGCTGCCGGGGCGTGGCCAGCGAGATCCGCCTACAAGAGAACAACTCCGCCTCTTACAGTGCAGCAAGGGCAAAGCCCCTCCCCCTTGCCACGCCCACCCCTGCCCACATGAACAGAGTGTTAACAGTGTCTTTTTTTTCCCTTTCTCTCTCCTCAAAAGCCCTGAGCTCAGATACATCACAGAGGGACTGAAATCTGGGTCGTACGCCGTCCCACAATTCATTACGCGCTTTGCATAAATAATACTTTGTGAGCTCACTCTGGAGTTCTGCCTGCCAGTTCAGTAGAAGGTTTTGCCCAGCTGTGATGTATGTGTGCTGTCCAACTGGACAGAACTCTCCTGTGTGTGCTGCATAACTAGCTGAGAGCATCTCTCTCCAGAGGACCACATCAGGTTAATCAAGGTCAAAAGCCACTCAGCTACAAATATAGCTGAGTGGCAAATATTTTAATATACATAGGGTTAACTGTTGATGATGGAGCTAAGGATATACCAAGTAACTCATTAGCATTAGTGTATGTCCTAGCATGAGCATTTATGAGTATGAGAAATATTTCTCTTAAAGATGTGGAGTGTCGATTTGAGCTGCCCTACCTGGCCTGGGGGAGACCGTAGCTTGTGCCAACCCCCACCCGAGGCAGACTGTACACCACCCGCTTCACCGTGGGCTGATCAGGGAAGTTAAACATCACAGAGGCTGCAAGAGGAAGTGACATCACAGCACCAGATGAGAAGGAATTTTTATTTATTTATTTATTTATTTATTTTATCGGGAGGAGTTTATCTCCTGTATACGGTGTAAAATTTGTATCTTTTTATGATCCTGTATGAAGGGTCTGTAATGTTGTGCAGGAAGATGTGGGAGAGATGGAGGTCTTTACTTCTGTTGGCCATGAAGACCTCGAGTGCCGTGTTCTGGAGCAGGAAGCGGCGGGCGAACACTGCCCGGATCTCACTGAACATCCATTTCCCGTGCAGCCCCTCGGAGTAGGCCAGCACCTGCACAAAAAGAGCACGACGTTAAGGTCAAGGGTCAAAGGGAGAGCCGTTCCAAAGACTGGCCATTCAGTTTTCAGCACAGCTCTACAGCCCTACAGCTGCAGCCAATGAGCTCCTCACAGCTGAATCACAGCCTCATCAGACATGTTACGCCCATCAAACAGCTCCTCTTCACACGGACGGGATGTGCTAAAAAATATTCTGACCTCATCAGAAATGCCCCCTGACAGAGAGGAACGCAGGCTTTGGTTATCAAAGGTGAGAAGCTTCTGAAGACCCACTCCCCTCCCCAAAAACCACCTCCTCCGCCACGCTTCTGACACTCTAACTCCGCCCGGCCTGCCACTTTCAGGTGGAAACCCCCACCCGCAGGGGTCGGGAGACTGTAAATAATCAATACTAACACTGGGCCGGGCCAAGAGAGGGATCATTAGCACGGATCCCTGGAGGGACCCTCAGGGCCCGGAGAGGCCCGATCAAGAGCCTTTCCTGACAGGTGAAAATAAGGTCCATGGCCACACCTCCACCTCCTCCTCCACCTCCCTGTCCCACCTGAAGCCTCCTCAAACGACCCATTGCAGGCAGGAGCGGGCCGCGTGCTATTCTCTGTCTCTCTGATACACACACACACACACACACACACACACACACCCACACACACACACCCTGAGCACACAAACAGGTTCCAGATTGGGTGGCGCACAGATGAAAAGCCCTTTCTGGCTGTGCGCAGAGATGAAGTGAGACCTGACGTGCACAACTGTAGTTGTGAAAGTGAACAGGGTGGAAGGACAGCTGGTATAGTAAGAGTGAGGGAGAGAACGAGAGAGAAAGAGAAGGAGGGGAGAGAGAGAGAGAGAGAGAGAGAGAGAGAGAGAGAGAGAGATTGTGCTGAGGCCTGTGAGTCTCTCAGCGGGCGTAGCACCCTCTCTGCTGCTGGTTCGGAGGTGCTGTGGGCGTGTGCCAACCAGCCCCAACCTGCTTCATGTCTCACCGGAACGGCGTTCGCTGCCGAAACAGACAGGTTTCCCGCCACACGAGAGTCTCCGGGGCTCAATTAAAACTGGATTACACCACCCTCCAGCATCCCGCTCCACCCTCCCTCTCCACCAAATATGAACAGGCATCTCCACCACAAATAACCCCTCCACTACACATGCACAAAGCCTTGGCTTCACCCTTTGCTTTCCACCTTCCTACATCCTTGCTCAGAGACGGGCTCTGCAGTGGTGGAGAAAGGTGGAGCGAGGTGGAAGCAGAGCCAGCTGAGCCTTCATGGTGGAGCCCACAGTGGAGGAGGGGGCACAGAATTGGGGTTAGATGTTCTTCTTTCCCCTACATCCACAACTACACATACACCCACCCAATCCACCCGGGGGGGGGGGGGGGGGGGGGGGGGGGGGGGGGGGGGGGGGGGGGGGGGGGGG
>JAOYMR010000012.1:817255-845443 GCA_025802075.1 Tenebrosternarchus preto | reverse complement strand
TTTCCTTCTATTTTTTTTAAAAATTAAAAAACAAAAAAAAAAAAAAAAAAAAAAAACAACAAACAAAAAACATCTCACAAAAAAAAAAAACAAAAAAAAAAAAAAAAACACACCAAAAAAACCAACCCCCCCCCCCCCCCCCCCCACACACACGTAATTAATGAAGGCCACAATATTTTCTTATACATGTTAATTCCAATGTTATTGGCAAATATATGTTGTGCCTTTACTCCATTAATGTTTCTAAGCCACTGACTCCATGAACAATAATTCAATAAAGGTTAAGAGTCTGACTGATTACACAAATAATTAACATGATAATATCTGTAAAATCAGTCCGTAAAAGCTTATTTTTCCTTGCCAACATCCATATGGAAGACGCATTATTAATTTATGTTTTGTTGATATGTTTGTAGTTCAACTGCAAACACGATTCAAAAAGGCCAAAGCATAAAAGATCTCTTTTGACAGGGCGGAAAGCCTCTGTGTCTCCAGCAGGGTGTGTTTGCACCTTTCTCCCTGTGACAAAGCACAGGCCAAAGGGTTAGACAACAACAAAAGATGCTGGTGGAGTTTAAAAAAAAAAACAAAAAAAACCTCTCAAACAGCCCACATCAGAAAAAAAAAAAATTGTCACAACACCAGAGCTGGTACTTCAAAAGCCAACAAGGCAGAGTCCCTGTAGAGTCTGGGGGTCGTTGGCAAACAACAGTAGTCACCCACAAGCCCCTTTTTTTTGTTGCTTGTAGAAGGAGAAAGAGAGGGGGTGAGAGGGGGGTTGACAGAGAGAGAGAGAGAGAGAGAGAGAGAGAGAGAGGGAGGAGAGAAGCAGGAGGCAGAGAGGGAGAGGGAACGAGGGAGAGAGGGAGGGAGGCCCAGCTGTAAGGAACAGGGTTTAATGAACCTGTCTGGCTGGTCTGTCCGCTGCCTGTCAGAGATGTCAAAGCGGTGACGAGTGTCGAGGACAAGGGCCCCCGGCCTGCAGACGGGCCCTGCCAGCTGTAGGCTTCTGCCCCAATCTAATCACTCCAGCCACAGCAAGCCAGCAGGATGGGGCCCGGACCCCGGCTCCCCGCTCCTGCCCTGCGCTGCTGGCCTGTCGCGGGACCCACGGGGGCCTCCAGTCGCCCGGCCGACACGCTGCTCCTCTCACTCGGGCTTTGTCTTCGTCCCGCTGCGGGATGCTCGTGGAAGCCGTGGCTACCAGCACTGCATTTGTGCTAAAGACTGTAGTGTAATGCCACGCGTGCGCATACACACACACCACACATACACACCACACACACCACACACACACAAACATACATAATTGCTTGTTTTTGGCAAAGAATATTGTATGCTTGCATGACCACTAGCTATTTAAAGCACTGTGACAAGGGTAAACAGCTCAAAAGAATGTGTCAAATTTAAACTGGACACCATTTTTCGTACACAACCCCCTGAGAAATTAATGCAATCCTTCTGTGTGTCAGCGCCGCGCTGAACTGGGATCAGGCCGTAATTCAGCGCCCGCTGAAGCCGGCATGACTGATATATTTATAAAGGGGGTCGCCGGCTGCTCTGACAGGCTGCCATCCATGGCACCTCCACTGGGCTGTCCACAGATTTGTCTAATAGGGTTCCACTGTTCAAGCTCAATAAGGGAGTGTGGAGGGGGAGAGTGAGAATGTGTGCAGAGGATATGAGAATCACACACACGCATTCACACACATACACTCACTCTCCTCATCCTGGAATTACGACTACTCCCCGAGGAGAGGGAATATAAAGTGTGTGTGTGTGTGTGTGTGTGTGTGTGTGTGTAAGAAAGGTTGACATGCTGAGGTCCTAAAACAGTCAGTGTCTCAGTGCCCAGTTTTATAGATGAGCCTGCAGGTCCAGCCAAGGTCTAAAAGTCATCAAAAACGTCACTGTGAAGAGCATATTAGGACTGGGTGCTTCATCTTAAGATCCATTACAACCTCAGTTCTTTATCATATAGGAATATAAAACATTAAAGCTTCTTCTGTCTCTCTATCTATCTATATAATGTATGTAAGAATGTGTGGATATAACAAGGTGTGGCACTTCTGCTCTGTGTGTGTGTGAGTGTGTGTGTGTGTGTGAGTGTTTGTACTCGACACCAACATGTTTATCTTACGATGCCTTTTTAAAAAACTTCACTTTGCTGTGCAAGATAAAAGCACATTATTTATCCACAGTATTCACAAAATACTGTGGATCATTACCATGGTAACGAAACAAAACCAAGCCCATCTACTGTTGGAGGTTTTGAATGTAGATTCTCATGGTAAATCTTCCATCTAAGGTCAATTTACATTCATTTCTGAACAAACAGCAACTCATTGCATACCCTAAAACTTTCTTTAAATCCTTTCCCTGTCGCTTTAAAATTCCAAACGACAAACACCTCAGAATCAAAGGCCACGCTTCCCATCTGATCTCCCAGCCTGTGACATCTGCTCTCGCCCGGCCTGAAAATGAGGGAATTTAAAATTCCGTCAGATTCACCCCCCCGCACCCAAGTCGCGTACCAACCACGGCAAAGGCGTTCGGCCGTGCGTCACAGGTAGCACCGCGTGGAAGCCTCGGTTTTGCATAATCTCTGTCACTACACATTTAGGGTGCGGGAGGGCGTGCAGCAGGGTGACGTTACCGCGACGACAGAGCGAGACAGGCCCGATAAAGGGATAAAGTCGCTCTGCACGCCACCCGGATAAGAGCCTGGAGTGTCCGGCAGAGTTTGTCAATAGCAGTTACACGGATGGTTGGTGCTATGCAGGTTTTCACGACATGCACATCAAAAACTCGAAGGGAATGCCTTTTTTTTTTTTTGGCATGCAAAAAGTAGATTTCAGTTGATCTCTGGGTTATAGAGTTAACGGACTGAAAATGCCGCGTCTCTGAATTGGTTTGCTTTTTTCCCCATTGTGCAGAAGTAGAAATGTGCTTTTAAATAAATACAAAAATGAAAAGGCCCCTTTCTACATTCACAAATACACACACACACACACATATTTGTAATTCATGCAAGCATGCGGACCAAAACACCCACCCACACACAGCTCCAGTTAAATAGCTGGAGTGGGCGGGAGGTAAGGAGCTTGGAGAGCAGAGTCTGGTTCGGGGAGCTCGTCTCTCTATTGCTGCAGAACCCACACTAATGGGTGCTGTTCAGCCATCTCAGCTGCTTAAGATGAGGGGGGATCTCCCCTCCTGCACAGACATTCCCCGCAGCCTGGACAAGAGAACGCCTGGCAACCCGCTGCCCACACTCCAGAGAGAAAGAGAGAGAGAGAGAGAGAGAGAGACGGAAAGTCAGAGACACAGAGCAAAAGAGAGAGAGGGAAATACAGATAGAGAGACAGAGACAGAACGTCAGAGAGAGAGAGAGAGAGACACACACAAAGAGGGAGAGAGAGGGACAGACAGGGAAGTGAGAAAAACAGAGAGAGCCACCGAGGGAAGACGCTAACAGAAAGAGTGACAGACAAAGGCAGCAGAAAGCTGGGAGAGTGCGTACGCGTGCGAGCAGCTCTGTGCGGGGGGCCGTTCGAAGCTTGTTAGTGTGAGTGGGTGGATGCGAGCAAGGTGAGGGAGGAGAAGGAAAAAAAACCCACCAGGGGTTGATGAGTAATGAGCGCCTCTCACTTCTGCAATTAATCTCGGCGTTCTACCTGTGCAGGTCCGGCCCCAGAGCTCCCTTCAGCCATCCATTACAAAGCCTCCCCTCAGCTATCAGGGCTGGGACTCTAATACCCTACACATTTGACTTTTCTCTGTTAAAGGAGCGTGTTGGGCGGAGTCTGTAAGTCAGGCTCCTCCCCCCGGGATCAGGCTGTGTACGAGTGCCTGGAGTACGCAGCGGTATAGTAACTGCATTGAGTGGAAAAAGACGCCCCTGTAGAGAGTTAGCCTGAGTTAGCATGAGTCGGCCGCCACTGCCCGGAGGGTTGCAGGCCAAGAGGAAAAGGTAGCATGGGCTCTTACTGCGACGTTAGCGTCATGTGCATGTGTGTGTGTGTGTGTGTGTGAGTGTGTGTGTGTGTTTATGTGTGTATTTTACAGGGAGAGGCGGATGGCTTTATCCTCGGGGTATAAGAGAGGGGACTAGCGGAAGCTGAGGAGGCTAATCTGACTGTTGAGTGCGGTAGATAATTTGCACTTGATCCCCTTGTAATTATGTAGTTTAAATCTTTTTACCCTGGATAATCCTGTGCCGTGGCGAGATGTCTTCCAGGGCACGTGGGCGGAGCTATGGGACAACGCTCGTCAACCAACATCTCACTCCCGGCGCGAGTAGGAGGAGCGAGGGGTGTGATATAATTATTCTGACTGCATGTATTTCGGGTGAGGCGCATTTTTGCATATCACATCCAGCCAGGAGGGAGGATGAGGATGAGGAAGAGCAGGTCGCTGGCAGGCGCAGAGCTGCGACGGACCAGTATCCCAGAATTCCCGGGGCCTGTCAGCAGGCTTCCAGCGCACCCGTCCTGTGGCGTCGCCATGGTTTCACAGCCTGTTCTTAAGGCACTTGCTGAAACACCTGCGCAAGGCCATTACAAGATGCACCTTGTTTTTAAACGTTTTGAATACTTACAGAAGAAGATGCAGATGTGGACGATCGCTCCCAAAGACCAGAGAGAGGAAAGTATGGATGGCATGAGTGTGAGTGTGTGTGTGTGTGTGTGTGTATGTGTGTGAGTGTGTGTGTGTGCACGTCCCTGCTGGCCATAGGACTGTGGGCCATCTTGCAGGCCTGCCAAAGCTGACAGGCCATGACAAGCTGCTTGGCGTGCAACTATTTGACTAATTACACTGGATTACAGCATATTAATGCAAGCTGTTTTCTCCGGGGTCAGCGACCTCCCCATGCTAGCTTCTAAAGCACCAGGGCTGGGGGAGGGGTGCAGAGAGACTTGACTCTGCTAGCAAACGAAAACAGAAGTTCCTCCCTTCTTTTGTCTTGGTTGATCAGTGAATGTGTAGATCAGGCAAAGGGCTAAGATACGGTGTGTCTGGCAAAACACTCAGTGAGGTTCTACATGACCGAGGGGATTCTCTGGAAACAACCCCTATCTCTCTCTCTCTCTCTCCCTCTCTCTCTTCCTCTCTCTCTCTCTCCCTTGTGGAAAGGGAAACAGCTGAAATAGGAGCACTCATAAAGTGCACCAAGGATGGCAAGTTCATAAAGTGATTTATTGCTTATGTGAGTAAACGCTCCCTAAAGCTGGATCATAGGCCTGTTTTCATTGATTGAGCTATTGTGCTGAAATCAGATCTTGATTAATGTGAGATTGTCAAAGGAGAGAGGTCTGATTCTGGGGGTGAAAAATCTTTATTTTGCAACCCAGCAGGCTGTGCAAAGAGTCTTTCAAACTAGCCACTGGAATGCAAAGATGCATATGTGAGTTTTGGGGAATTTGCTGGTTTATGCTTTCATACTGAACAACAGTGACAGATGAGTCTTTTAGAAACCAAAACATCTGCCAAAAATGCGCTTCTTGAAAAACAAAACAGTTAAGATAAAGAATGGAAAAATTTATTATATATGATATACAAAAAAAAAAAAAAAAAAAAACTCAACTCTTAAAGCAGATGATGTTCTCTTAACTCAGTGAATTTAATTAGTTTTAACTGGTCAAAACAATAATTCAATAATAACAATAAATAATAAACAATAATAATTAAAATAGTTTTAACTGGTCAAAGCAATAATTGCCAGGCTCAATGCACCACTCTTCAACAATCCAATAAACCTCTTATGATTCTAAACAATGTGTTGTCATGGCATCCAGCGTGCTGACCAGTATTCATACATAACATGCTGAGTAAGTGTGTATTGTGTATGGGCTTCTGATAGCAGCGCTCCAAAAGGCTAAACATGGCCTCTTACAAAGACCAAAGAGGAGAAAAGAGCCGTGATACAGGCACGCTTCACACAGCGTCTCTCCTGAGCCAGCTGAACCAATCGCCCATTCGCCATAAAGGACACTTCTTCCACTCCGATCCACCACCCAAGCCTGATCGCCGGCAAATACTGGACTTAAAGGGAAGGCTTAATGGTAAAGAGGAAGGGTGGGGTGACGTTCTTATGGACCGGAGACTCACTCCAAACTTGGGCCGTAGGTTCGGTGGGCTGGGATAAGGCTGGAGAGAAGGAGAACCCAGGAGAACCCAGGATGGCGAGGCTCAGCAGGCTTTTATTGTACAGAAGTCACATCACATTAGCGGTGAGGGCCACTCTCAGGCCTCTCTGCTCACCACCATCACGCCTTTCAGAAAAGATTAAGCTATGAAAACTCAGGCATCACTAGAGCGGCTATTAGGGTTTATAGGGTGCCTATTCTTCCTCTCTGAAAGCCTGAAAACACGGGGCGTTTCATTGATTTTGAGAGGAGAGTACGGGAGAAAAGGGCTGAGAGGGAGAGACAGAAAGGGAGAAAAAGAGAGAAGTAGACAGAGGAAGTGGGAGAGAGGGGGTAGAAGGGCGTGAGAGGGAGAGAGAGAGAGATGGAGAGAAGCAGAGAGGGTGAAGAGGGGGTGAGAGGAGAGAAAAAGAGAAAGGGAGAAAGAGAAGAGAAACAGAGAGAAAGGAGGTGAATACAAATGAATTTACAAGTGAATTTAGAAATGAATTCTACAGATCTACTGGCTGAAATCTCACAGAATTTTATAGTCCATTTATTAGCTTAACCCCTCAGTTTTCAGAATCTTTAAAAACAGGTTGAACAAACTTCCTGATTTTTTTTACAATATTCACCGCTGTAATAGCTTCTAATGTAATTCCTCCCGAGGGGAATGTGCTAGAGTTAAAAGCCAAACTGGTACGATCCTGAGTGAAGGGGTACAAGAAAGATGCTAAAGCCAAGGAAAGAGCCACTTCGGACGCGGGACACAGGGTGCGGGATGAGGGATGTGTTGCGTCAAACTGTCGTCAGCTGGAGTGGAACGCAGACGAGAGGGCATGTCCTCTCCTGAAGCGCCGATGTTCAGATGCTGCGTCAAGTGAGGGGCCCCCGGAACTGTGGTTACGTGTATGTTTTGGAAATCTGCTCTTGACCAAAGTTCAGAATCCTGCACATGACGATCAGCATGGGAATCATAGTAAAAACAATACTTAACATCACTTAGCTTCGCATGTGTGTTCTATTCTGACCAGGAAAAACAGAACATTATGTATGTATGGTGTGTGTGTGTGTGTGACAGAAACACCGAGGTGAAGGAGAGACTGTGCTCCAGATCAGCTCCAGACGGGACTATGGAACATAATGAGCTCTCGAGGGGCATCTGCCCATTAAAACAGCTAACAGCACTACAGCAGGTGAGAGACACACAACTCTATAGACATATCTACACACACACACACACATACACATACACACACACACACACACACACGCACGCAAAGTGAGAATTCCAGACATATGCATGGCTAGACTTCTAAACGATCAGGGAAGCCCCCCTACCATTTTCAAGTCCCATGCAAGACCGCCGAGACTCTCAAAACTGCAAAGCTGGAGAGTTGCAAGCATATACACACACACACACGCACGCTTCCAACAGACACACACACACGCACACATACATATATATGCATACACACATGCACTCATACACAGACAAATGCACAAGCATGCTTCTCACACACATGCACTTCTCACACACATGCCCTTCTCACACACATACACTTACATACAACATATATTCACAAACACACATGCACGCATACACA
Organism: Tenebrosternarchus preto; assembly: GCA_025802075.1. Lineage (NCBI taxonomy): Eukaryota > Metazoa > Chordata > Actinopteri > Gymnotiformes > Apteronotidae > Tenebrosternarchus > Tenebrosternarchus preto. The sequence continues at coordinate 837,708 of JAOYMR010000012.1, read as the reverse complement.
CACACACACACACACATACACACTTCTACCATGAAAACCTTAATATGACCCTTATTAAACTCTTAATTGGATTTCCAGTAGAAGGAAATATTTGAGGCCTACATGCCATCTCTCCTTCTGTATCCACAGCAACAGCCACAGCTAAACAAAAGCTTCAGAATCAAACGTTCAGAACTTCTCTTCCCTTAAATACAACGGGCTGTGCCCAAGCGCAAGCCTCACGCTCCTCTGTCCAGCTAAAATACTGAATTTCTTCTCGGTGTTCTGACGAATAAGCAGTCCGCGCTGCGGTGCTACCCATGTCCCAGAAAACAAACATCAGTTCGCCAAAATAAACGCTCCCCATGCACAGACATCAATCACGTTAATTATGGCAAACACCATAATAACAATAATTACAATAATATCTCATTAAGAACCAGACTGAGAATGGCGGGAAAGAATTAATAGCAGACAGGTGTACAACGCCACAATTACGGAACCTGAAATTAGCTTAATGCCTCTAGGCAAACTGAGAAAAGACAGCGCAAGCCAAATGCGCGAGCAACGTAGACACGCGAGCGAGCGAGTGCGTACAGAAAAGAAATGGAGGAATAAAAAAAAACCAAAAATGTTTTAAAAGTGTAAATTAGGCTGAATAGGATACGTGGAAGCAGAGTGAGAGGGAAAAGCGGCTTTTCCCGGCAGAGTTGCGGGCAGAGAATGAAGTAGAGAGCAGCCGAACGTGATCAAGGGGAGCCGTGGAGCGCCGCGGCATCCGTCAAGCCCAGCGCCTCAGCCGGCGACTGGCAGCTTGTCCTTCTCCTGTCAATCATTCATTACGAATCACCGGAGCTGTGAGAGCGGCTCCTCGCCTTGACCTATCATATTACGGCTCCGGTAAACGGCTAATCCCCTCTTCGTTAGACGCCGTCAACACGCCACACATTTTGCTTGCTCTCAAACTATTTTAAATCCCGAAGCGAGACAGCGAAGGTAAACTGTCGCCGTCGTAAAATCATTTGAATTTCACTACAGTAGTCTTATTCAGCATATACCCCCCCTCCTCTCCTCTCTGTCTCTCTCTCTCTATCTCTCTCGTCGTATATCTTATCTTCTTATACATATATATGTTTCTCATCAACTTGAACTGACCCTCGTCCTTTACTGGCTAACTTCCCCTCAGTAACCACAGGCCTGCCTGCTAGCTGAAGTGGCCTGACGTGAGGCTACCACTGCTGAATGTTTTATCACGCGGGAGCGCGTGGTGATCAGGATGGCTCTTTTAGCCCCAGGGCTGTTCCTGAGCGCCCAGAGGCCCCGAGGCAGGAAGCAGCGTGTCAGCGATTCCTCCAGCCTTTTCCACGCGCTTTAACGTGCAGTGCACATCCACTGAATTTTGATTGCGCTGTACAGTCAGCTAGGAGACTACATTAAGGAACCCAGTGGAAACGCAGTGAGAGGTGAGCTCCAATAAGAATTTCAGATAGCAAAAATACTGGAAAATCTCGTTCATTTAATTCTTTGATTTGATTAATTCTGCAAGAGTGCACCATAAAAAAAAATTATATTATAATATTTATTATTTTTTAAAAAAATTGGAAAAACTAATTTTATACATTCTGGGTTTTTAATTTTTATTTAAGTTTTCTTAAAGAAGAATCGGTGCCTGTATTTAAAAAGTCAAGACTGCTCTATTAGGCTGCTCTAGGGAAAAACTAACATCCTATCTGGTTGCTCTAGGGAAAAAACTCTAAAGCATCTCAAAGGAAATGTGCCAGAGTTTCTAGTGACTCATTAAGACCAACAGATATCAAAAGTACTCTCTCTCTCTCTCTCTCTCTCTCTCTCTCTCCTTATCCCTCTCTTTCTCCCCTTGCACACAAATATCACCATGCAAATACTCTACTTGTAATGACATTTAAAGTCTCATTAAAGTCGTATTTCGTGTCATAAATTATGGGCACTTACAAATCCTTTGTTCTCCAAAACCAAGAAAATGGTGAAGGTATAAGTGCCGACCTTTAAAGCAGACTTATCACATCGGCACTTGACAACATAGACCACGGGCCCTGAAACGTGTTAATGAAACCAATTTAATCGAACTGTATGCTTTCACGACGTCCCAAAATCACACTAGCATAATGCCAGGCTAAAGGTATCAATCATTTTAACCTTCATTGGGGCTGCATGTCACCTTCACAAAGGCGCTCATATGGTGTTAATGAGCGTGTAATGCAAGCTGCTGGCCACTAGTCCCGCGCACGGCCGCTTAGAGAGAGAAAAAAACAACAACCGGTGATTCCAGAGTCTCCACGCATCATGTGATCTCCACACATCACTCAGGGCTCCACACATCACTCAGGGCTCCACACATCAATCGGAGGGCATCAAATCAAAGCTCAAAGAATACTGGAAAGGTTTTTACATTACAGCAATAGTTTATTCCTGGAGTTTGGGTTTGTTTTAGTGTGGATGGAGACATCTCATATACTATCTATGATGACTTTTTCCCTTTTTGACAATAACTGGAGTTTTGCCCAAAGCAGTGAACACTCATATTGGTGTCTTTGATAAATTGCTCAAATACATGTCCGAGCCAACCTCCACAGTCTCTTCAGACGTGTCCTTTCCTCTGTCGAGCAGAGCCTGTCGGCGAAGGGAGCAGGAGGAAACGCGGCTGGGTGCTCGTCTGCGTTACTAATGGAAACGATATACACCAATATGGCCATGGCTCCTCCCACACGCCCCTCCCACACGTCCCTCCCACTGCCCCAAACAAAAGGACTGGCAACTAATGAACTGCCTGCGCCGCTCCACAGAGTCCATAAAACAACTGGCCTCAGTCGCTGGGGAGACGCTCCCCCGAGCCCCGCCTACACCCTCCCACCCCGACACCGCCCCCTTTTCGCATAGGACCACCAGATGACACAGATGGGGCGAGGGCAAACAAAACAGGGGGCTCCCTTTGTAGCGGATCGGCGCCCTTTCAAAAAGCCATTCAAGCAACAAATTAGGGAAAGCTGGGCCTTGCTAAAACACTAAAGGTTCTTGCACTTTTACGAGCTCACCTCACCAGTCGCCGTAAACGTGGCCTGATTTATGCAAGGCTAAGCCATGCTGTTTAAGGCTTAATATGCAAAGCTGACTGTTCAGAGCGTGAATAAAAAGTTTTTCATGGTCATGCAACTGTTTTTTTTTTTTTTTTTTTTCTGGCTGAAAGCCGCGTGACAGTCAATATGCATCTATATAGGTCCCCCACAGTTGGAAGGCAACTGATTTGCACAAAAATGATGGCAAAACTTGTTTTTGGTTTTGTCCAAATAATTTTTCTTTTGGTCTTTCTTACTTTCTTCTAAAAAGTACTACCAAGTAAATGCATGTAGTTTTTAAATACCATCATCTGCATGGCTTTCACTCACTGGAGAAGACAACTCGTTATTCTTTAATGTTCTCTAGTTTTCCTCAGTTTAGTCCCCTTCTCAGCCTAAGTGACTTACTATATAGCTCACTGGCTCCTTCTCCCTCCCTCCCTCCCTCTCTCCCTCTCTCTCTCTCTCTCTCTCTCTCTCTCTCTCTCCCCTCCCCTCCCCTATTGCAATCTGCATAGAGAGACATTTGTCATCATTAGCCCAGCTCCGACAGTTGGCACCCGGCACCTCAGATCTCGAGGACTTGCAATTATGAAGCCTTCATCTCGTATTTGGGTTACATGGCCTAATTTCATCATGGGCTTCAGACGCCAGCATTTCATTACCCAAACCCCCCCCAACCTGGGGAAGAACACAGCCCCTTTTCTCCCTTGCTTTTGTCACCCCCCCCCCCCCCACAGCCGGCTGCACGGTGCCCATGCCCCTCAGGATAGGGTGGTGTAATTAATTTGAAATGCATCAAGGCATTGTCCACACCGGTCCTGTTTTGTGCAGATGCTTCGGCTCCGTATCATCGGGTCAGTGGGCGAATGATTACAGGCTCAACCTCTAGACACAAGCCGTCTCTCACACATTAAGATTAATCGCAGGGAGCCGGGACGGCCGCGCTTGATGCTCACTTGTTTAGGGCATTTTTACAGCGGCTGAAGAGTTCAGTGTTTACACAGAGATCACACTTCCAGAACTATAAATATACAGAGCGTTTCCTCTAGCAACCGCTTCTCAAACGAATAACAATTCTGATTCAGAAATATTGTTTAAATTACTTTTTTTTTTTTTTCTCCCTGAAAAATGACCCAAATTATATTAATATTAAATCTATGCAAATTCATGGATGGCATTTGTGAGAGAAGCTGACAAGCAATGGAGAACTAGAACAGAAGGGTGATTCATGTGATTCAAGTAAATTCATTTTTCTCAATACCATCTCCCTTCCTCTCTCCCTCTCTCTCTCTCCTCCTGTTTCTCTCTGTCTCTCTCTCTCTCTCCTCCTGTCTCTCTCTGTCTCTCTCTCTCTCTTGCCTCTTCTTGCTCTCTCTCTCTCTCTCTCTCTCTCTCTCTCTGTCTCTCAGCACTTAAACAACAGTAAAGTTAATTTGTGTTCTCAGGGTTGGGGTTTATAGACATGTTTTAAACACATATGGCTTTAGCCTGCTCCTCTGTTCCTGCCATGGTCCAGGCTCTACGTGTGCCTCAGGCGGTTCTGTCCCCAGCTCCCCAACACCCAGGGGAAGAGCTCACTAACGCGGCGTGGAAACTAAAACAAATGGAGGGGCAGGATCCAAGCAATAGAAGGTAGGGCTCTGACAGGCGGGAAGCAAAAGAAAATTAACTGGGTGTCCTGCGGTGCAGCCATATTGCCTCGGATAAGCGAATTTGCCTCGGCCGAAAACTCATTGACAATTCTGATAGCCAGGATGGGGAATCTGGAAAGGATGTGTCATAATAAGTGTCCGTCACACAACGCCATCTCTTCCAGTGCCGGGGTCTGTGGTAATATCACTTGTCTCAGATGACGGGTCCTTAATCTGATTCGCATTCGACTATGTCACTCCGTTAAATCCACTTGATCCTAGGGAATCCTTTTTTGCTCTAGTCCGTTTTTTTTTTTTTTTTTTACGTTTATTTATTTGTTTGTTTATTTGATTGGTTGGTTATTGGTGCTCTTTCCTAAGACAAAGGATGACACTGTCAGACCAGCACAAAAGACTGTCCCTAAATGATGATAAAATATAGCTAAAATGACCTCTTTTTGTCGTTTAATAATAAGATTATTAAAATGGCCGTGGAAAAAAAAAAAAGAACTTAACTTCAATTATGGGGAGACAGAAGGTCATAAAGATGTTCAAACCTCCTATAGCTTTTCATGACACTATTAACTGAAGCATCTAAATCTGTCTAAATCAGTTCTGCAGGGAAATTAGTAAAGAAACCTCAACCAATAACCCTGAACCTCAGACACTAGTATTATTATTAATAGAACATTCTAATGGACAAGATCAGGATCACTGTTACTGTAACGATTCTGAAAGCATCGTGGATAATCATAAGTTTACTCCTAAAATAATATCGCTGAACTTCGACTTACACGACCTAAAATTGGGGGATTTGATCACTTTTTTGAGGACTTTTATTTAAGATTTTATCCATTTAGTGATATGTTGTTTTTCTCAGTTCTCAATTCAGATCAGTTCTCAATTCAGATCAGTTCTCAATTTAGATCAGTTCTCTGTGAATCAGTTCATTCTAAAATGGTACGAGTTAAACCATTAGTTCAGAATTTGTACAGTTCATACTATTATATTATCATTGTACACCTATCTGAAATGTAAACATGGTTTCGAGTTTACCTATCAAAATCTCTTACCAAAACACTAAAGTAGCTTATATAATCCCCCTTTAAAAGTGTCTTGTGGAACAGTTAACAGTGGTGTCACATGTCAATTACAGCTGTTTGACAAGGATCATTAGCAGGTTGGTCAAATTTTCTGACAGTAGGATCATCAGAACAAGTTGGGGGCGGAGGGTGGGGGTCACTGGGGAGGAAACTCCAGAACAAAGGGGCCTTCAGTGAGATAAACATTTCGTCAGTCATATGCTTGTGCAACATGAGCGGAAGTCATTTTCATTGTATTGATTTACACACACACACACACACACACACACACACACACTTCCCATTGGCTGGGTCTGGAATAGCTGCCTGTACCGAAAGCACTGCCCCATAAAAGCCAACAAGGTCCAGGGATGGTGCACCATGGAGACAGACGTGCAGCCAGCAATGTCACAGAGACATAAAAAGGGTTGGAGAGGTCAAGGGGGATGTGAAGTGCCCTTAGGTCAGGCCTAAAAGCTCATCCAGATGAGTTATGTGATGCTGTAAGTCCTCGTCTGTTACTCCGTTTGTGTGTGAAAGGCTTTGGGTGGAAGGAGAACTGCTGGGCTGCAGGCAGCACGGTGCTTTGGGCGTCCATCATCAGGGCAATTTAAAGCGCAAAATAAAGTAAAAGGGGCTATTTTATACCCAACCACACGCAGGCACTGACAAACCCCTTCCACAACAGAGCCCAAAACAACGATGCTGATGCAGTCAGTTAGGTATCCTCATGAATTATCCTTATTAAAAACATACTGGTCCCCCCCCCCCACCACATCCCGTTCGGGCTGAGATTGTCAGGGACAGCATCCGAGCAGGACCCAGCCAGGGCGGGGCAGACTGATGGGAGTGGTGACTCCTAGCACATGCTGCAGATTAGAGGCAGCGAAGCTCAATGAAATGGAGCCCAGCACTGGGGAACACGCTGGCAAGCGCCAGCAACTGAGTCCGAAAAACAAAAGCCGCTCAAAGTGTCTCCGAATCAGAACCAGCGAAGGAGAGCCCTCAGTCTGCATCCAATCAGAGGAAGAACCTGCAGTGGGATGTAGAGAGTGAAAAAAGAGTGTGTGTGTGTGTGTGTGTATGTGTGCGTGTGTGCATGCATGTGTGTGTGTGTGTGTGTGTGTACATGTGTGTATGAGTCTGCATGTGTGTGTGTGTGTGTGTGTGTGTGTATGTGTGTATGAGTCTGCATGTGTGTGTGTGTGTGTGTGTGTGTGTGTGTGCCAGAGAAAGCTGGAGCAAAACACAGAGCAGGGAAAGTGAGAGCATGAGGGTGGTCACTGAGAGGGAAAAGATTTTCTGCCTTTCACTGTAGAATTTTCCAACTGCCCTCATGATTTTCTGTAGATCTCTTACATTACCATAACGGACCATGTACAATTCAAACTTTATCTACATTTCAGTAGCTTTGTAGCGATGCTGATACTGTAATAATCTTACTCTTTCAAATGTGATATACATTTTGGCTCTGGGAAAACAAAAACAAAAACACAGGAAATAAAAGCAACACTGACCTTGAACATCAAAAGCTGGAATGATACACATCTGATGCACATTATCTGTCTCACAAAGCAACGGCATTGTAATAGGCGATCTCAGTCTGAAAGAAACGACATTGTAATAGGCGATCTCAGTCTGAAAGAAACGACATTGTAATAGGCGATCTCAGTCGGAAAGCTGCAGAGGAGAGCTATTAATTATAGCTGGCAACATTCTACGGATAGACCGCGCCAAGCAGACTACACTGTACGCCAACCCACCATGGGGCCTAGTTTCTGTCCACTGACCAGTGAATGTTCTTAGTTAAAGAAAAAGACCCTGACTTTAGAAAAAAGGAACTGGTGATCGAGCCAAGCAACATGTTGCAAAACTAACTTTTGCTGTTCTCAACAAATTCACAAACAGATAAAGACGGAAAATCCAAATTTGCTCTTGGCGAGAACCTGCACTACAAACATTTTCAAGTCTCAAGAAACAAAGTTTTAGTAACAAGAAAGATTATTATTGTTGTTGGGGTTTTTTGACAGTAATATTATATAAAGTAATATACAATACATACAATATTTGCATTGAACTGTTTAGTATTTAATCATTCGTATCTGTAGTATTTTAGTATTTTAAAAGAACTCCTTAAACATACTTTCAGTGCCACTCCGATCACCACAGAAACAAAGGTGATCTCATCTCAGCAGACACCTCAGGCACCAGCGCATAGGTATTACATTTAATTAACAGTCTATCATTTATTTTATATCATTTCATTTCGTTTTGATCATTTATTTAAGTCTTTGTAGACGCGAATATTATCTACAATGTCGCACATAATCGTTTAACCATCTCGTAATCTCGAAAGGCCAACCTATGTCTCCCAAACGTCTTGTTATCGACTCTAGTTTTGGTGTAGTGGCGTCCGTATAAATGAATCCTCCGTTCAGGCAAAGTTAGAGTAGACTACGTAGCGAATGTCTTGGGACTTTGTGGTTGTACTGGAAATCTATTCACTGAGCAATGAAGCACTTTTTCTATACTGAACTGATACAGTGTCATCAAAGGCCTATTTATCGCCCGCGAGGCGGTCCTGGCATTTCGATGCGAACGCGCCCCGTGAACACGCCGACGTACGCAGACCAACCAGCTATATACAGTCCTGGTCACTCGAAATCTTTCAGAATTCGAACAAGTGAATTTTTTAAGACCTACACGAAATTACTTGACAATACTAAAATATTCTGACTAATTTCGTTTAAAATAGACTAATTTATTCAGAAATAATAATATAAATGATAGGCCCAAAACTAAAAAAAATGCATCCAGTACATTTTAAAATCATGGTCCTGTTACTGTTTAGCTATAATGAGAAATTAAGGCTTTAAACGTGCGATGTACTGAGATTATTTCAAAAACAAAAAATACCACGTATCTTGCTCATTTTCGCCATAATACAGAAACACTACAGCTGATGTTTGCACTGCAATAACACCGTGTGCATTAGACTACACAGAAATCTGTGTTAGATACAGCGGAAGGCAAATATAGAAGATGTGTGTAGGCTGCACATGGCATAACCGCGCACATCCCCAGCACTGCTCTACCATTTCATGTCATGCTGTCACTACAAGTTACTGGATGAATGTATGTAGCACATCTCAGGCCTCGATGACATTCTAATACACTTTAAACAATACGGCAAGGACGAGACAGAAATGACAACATGGGCTCGAGAGATTTGGAGGAAACCCCTAAATCATTTAACCACGCAATTTAGGCAATCATTACATTTAATATTAATATTAACTGACTTTTGTGCATTTTGCTGTCATTGTTGTTATTAAATCATTATTATACAAGTTGTGAGGTAACCTCTATTAAAATCGTTTTGAATTTATATATTGTAAAAGCGTTTCAAATTTATTTCACGTAACGAGAAGCAGAACATTTCCACCATTGCAACGGTCTTATTTATTACTAATTATTTAAGAATATATTTTCTCCAGCAACTCAGGGATGCGACATATGAATTCTAAAATATCAGCAGCTTCAACATTTTGAAACGTTTGAGTGTTACCAGGTATCCTAATACACACGTTATTAACAGGCTATTGTTGAGGATATTCAAATAGTGTATTGAAAAACAAAGAAATGCATCGCTTTACAGATTAAAACCGGCATACACTGCGTTTTAGCGTATAATATACTACTGCGGACAGATCAAATACCATTATTATCAAAATGAGAATTACCAAAACGAAAATGCCCGTATGTCCGATAATTCCGCTCTCTATAATAAAGCAAGTAGTACACACCTTACGCACAATCCGAAATACATTCAGCAACGCAATAAAGATACATGATATTTGAATATGAAAATATGACGGAATAAAAAATACCGATTTAGGCACATCATAAAATAACAATATTTAAACCTGTAACGCGGATCACAGTTATTCAATATGTGAATCAAATAACACGGGGGAAAAAAAGAGATCGAAAAAAATAAACCTGATCCTTCTCTCTGCCCAAAGTGTATAGGTGTGTTCGCTGATCTAGTCGCATCTACCTTTAGATTTACTTGTATATAAAAGCTTAGGATTAATTTGTCGTCGATAAACTGAAAGCAGTGACGAATCGTGCAGCGATTGGACGCCCTCAAAACCCTCCCTGTATAATTTCATGGGAGTGTGTCCGGAGAGCTTAAACACACCAACACCGGCAGCCGTCTGCGCGAGGACACACAAAACGAGCACCCAGCACTTTTCAACTCCCTTTCCATAAAAAAAAACTACGTTCTAAGATATTGCACGTGAATACAGGAAGTGATTTGAACTACTGAAAATTGTACCGGTGTGCTATTCCAAGCCTCTTTCAAGGACTTTTAATTACTGCGCGCGACGACAAACAAGGACTTACTTTTTGTTGTATCTGAAAGCCGAAACTGATGATTTAACAAACGTATACGCATGTGCCAAGAGCACAAATAATAGGCTTGGTTTATTTTTGAGAAACTTTTTCCTCTAAGTAGTTTACTTTCTTCTCTAAAATTGGCTCCTGTACAAACAGCCGCGTTGGATCCCTCGGGTTACTGCGAGACTCCGGTGTACAACCCGGATCTCTGCCCAAATATGATTGCCGCACAGGCCAAGCTTGTGTACCATCTCAACAAATACTACAATGAGAAATGCCAATCTCGGAAAGCGGCAATCTCCAAGACTATTCGGGAGGTTTGCAAGGTGGTGTCGGATGTCCTAAAAGAGGTAGAGGTGCAAGAACCCCGATTCATCAGCTCCTTGAACGAAATGGACAACCGTTTCGAGGGACTGGAGGTCATCTCCCCCACTGAATTCGAGGTGGTCCTCTATCTCAACCAGATGGGGGTCTTCAACTTCGTTGATGACGGCTCTCTGCCAGGCTGCGCCGTGCTAAAGCTGAGCGACGGCCGCAAAAGAAGCATGTCTCTCTGGGTCGAGTTCATCACGGCTTCGGGCTACTTGTCTGCGCGCAAAATACGCTCCAGGTTCCAGACGCTGGTAGCGCAGGCAGTGGATAAATGCAGTTACAGAGACGTCGTTAAAATGGTCGCAGACACGAGCGAGGTAAAGTTACGCATCAGAGACAGATACGTGGTCCAGATCACTCCGGCTTTCAAATGTACTGGTATATGGCCACGAAGCGCAGCGCACTGGCCGCTGCCTCACATCCCCTGGCCGGGCCCCAACAGGGTAGCAGAAGTGAAAGCTGAGGGTTTCAATCTGCTATCGAAGGAATGCTACTCGTTAAACGGGAAACAGAGCTCGGCAGAGAGTGATGCCTGGGTGTTGCAATTCGCAGAAGCTGAGAACCGACTGCTTTTGGGAGGGTGCAGGAAGAAATGTCTATCCCTGCTCAAGACGTTACGCGACCGTCACCTTGAACTACCGGGACAGCCTCTGAATAACTACCACATGAAAACTCTGGTGTCCTACGAGTGTGAAAAACATCCGAGAGAGTCGGACTGGGACGAAAACTGTCTTGGGGATCGTCTGAACGGGATTTTATTGCAACTCATTTCGTGTTTGCAGTGCAGGAGGTGTCCCCATTATTTCTTACCGAATCTAGACCTTTTCCAAGGAAAACCCCATTCCGCGCTTGAAAACGCAGCCAAGCAGACTTGGCGACTGGCGAGAGAAATTCTAACCAACCCTAAAAGCCTGGAGAAGCTTTGAGGTAAAACTATACCGACATGTATGTGAAGTGAAACCAGAAAGTAGGCCTAGTTGGGAGTGTATAACGTCTGACTAAAGGCGCAAAGGCCTAGGCTATGTCAGATCATAACGTCTGACTAAAGGCGCAAAGGCCTAGGCTATGTCAGATCTGCCTGGACAAAATGCTCACTGCTGGTTCATCCTGCCCACGTGCTTGTAAAATGGGTCTTTATGCCATTGATAAAAATTATTTTAGAGATCTCCTTCTAAAATAGTTTTTATAATTCTTGTGACCGTTTTCAATAAGCGAGCAAAATGTAACAACAATCAAAACGAATGGTTATTTATCTGTGTTATAACTTTTTTTCCCCTTCAAAATCAGAGCCCGTGACAAGCCTTGACAAATTACAGACCTGTACATTTTTATACTGTAAATACATACATTTGTAGATTGTGATTCCGGTGGTCTGAAATTGTGAATGTTTTTGTGTGACACGTAAATAGAAGCTTAATTCCACCTGTTTTAACATTCGCCTGAATTATTTCTGATAAAGAAGGTAAAAATGACCAGTAAGCATTTAGACCTGCATCTATGATAGTTTAACTATTGTCAATGGCAAGTTTCTAATTTTTAGAGTTTACATTTTGGTGGTACTATTTGTTGCATTTTTAGACATTCCATACGCATACTTGAATTCTTATTTAAAATATATTCGACCATTTTGTTTGTACCTTGCTTACATGATAAAAGCTAAAAAATGAGAATATTATATATATATGGAAAAATATACCTGAAACGATGCACTTGAAATACACTGGAATATAACATTGTGTTTGGATTTTTTTTTTAATTTCTGTCTCTGAATTTATTTAAAGAGTTAATAAAAAACAAAGACAGGATATTTGTGTGCGAATAATGATTCTTAAAGGGATTTCGGGATATCATGTTTAGAATGTAGAGACCACATAATTTAGAAAAACCCAGCGTTTAAGATGAAGAGCATCTGAACTTTACGTCAAGGAACGATATTGTTTTTAACTCCGTACAATGGTCTAATTAAATGTGAATCATGTCGAATTACTTTGATGAGGTTTTTTTTTCTTTTTCGCAGTTTAATGAGAGAAATAATTCCTTTTTATTGGCACATTATAGTCAGTAGAACAAACAATTGCGATTTTTAAGGACGCAGATATATGATATATGTTCGTCTAAAATATACTTGTTTCGTAGCGTGGTTTTATTATAAGTACTCTAAAATGTTTCAGTGAAATAAAACAAAACGGAGGTTTGCTATATTTAAAAATTATGAGTCCTTAGGGTGACGGATTTCACGCTCGCTTTTGCCCCAGTATTTTTCAGACATGTACACTAAGACAATGGCCATAAAAACATAGACATCTCTCCGAAAAGCGTGGATACGTGCAATACCTCGTATAAAATACTGACTAAAAAAACAAACTATACGGTGAACAAACAAGCGGTTAGGACATGGACTGTAGGGTCCGCGTGACGCAAAAGCCAAATATCTGCCTCGAGCTACATGCTAATAAAACGCATTTAGCTCAGCTTGAACCAGCACTGTAGCACGATTATAACGACTTGGTGTGTAGAAACAAATACCCTTTGCAAAACCATCTTTGCAGCAGTTCTGGGGATCCTGAAACATACATTTCGGGTGTGGAAAATAGCGCTGGGCGTTGTGTAAGTACGAATGTAATTAGAAACGGGAATAAAGAAATCCAGCCTACTTTGGCATCGATGCGTTTGAAGGCTGGGTCATCCTCGTCCACCTCGAAGTAGATTTCAGTTGTGGTGATGGAGAGAGTCCCACGAGCTACGATAACGGGCGCAACGAGCTGTGCGGGGGTGCTCAAAACCACAGGGCCTGCAAAACAAGACAGGAGTGGTCCTAGTTTAACATTTCAAATTCACCCATGTCCGTTAATAACTTAGCAGCGTCACTGCGAAATTATTAAATTTGCCAAAATGCTTCGTTGTCCAGATAAAATCACCCCACCCGAGTTTTTACAACAGTTTTATTTAAGCGCAAGGAACAGACCTAGTCCAGATTGGGTGATCACTACTCTGGACTACAGGACTTCGCCGTATTTTGTAGTAATGGCTGCATTATTTTTGAATAACGGAATATTTTATTATGTGTGTTATATGTTTATCCATGTATCTATTATGAGTATAATCATATTGCCCTAATCTGCAAGTTTTTGTCGAGTTGTTCGTCAGAGCCGAGATAAAGGTATCATACACTAGCGCCATTATGCTTTCTGTCCAAAATAGCGCGGTTATGATAGCATATGACCTGCATATTCATATTGTATTCTTAGTTTCAAGCGGATTTCGCGCAAAAGGACCTTTTTAAAACATTTCTTGGCTATATACATCATAACTTACAAAACAGTATCTGCAGTAGATATGCTGATATTGCGTCAATATGATCTGTAATTAAATCAGTACTTTAGATATCCAATTTGAACATATCAAAACATTTAGAATTGACCTTGTTAAACGTAAGATTTTTAGGTTGGCTTTTGAACCCTGGACAAATAAGTAGTGATCGCATCTCTCTCTCGCTCTCTCTCTCTCTCTCTCTCTCACACACACACACACACACACACACACTCTCTCTCTCTCTCTCTCTCTCTCTCGCATCTTTTACTGGCTAACAATTGTAGCTATACCCGGACATGTCTGTGGCGCGATAGTCTCTTGAAATTGGGATATTTATCGATCCCCTGAACTCCAAAGAGCCACTTTAATGTCTCATCAATCTTAATCTGGAGTCCTCAGCCAATTATATCCGATACTGTTGCAAGATTACAAGTGGATTTGGGTTTCAATCCCCATAGGGCTCCTTCACTGAGGTGCTTGACCGCTCTCGAGAACAGCCGACTCAGCTGCCCCTACTCAGCCGTCTCAGATACATTCCCTTCAGCTCAAATGTTACTGAACAGTAAGTGTTCACTAAAGACTTGGGGGAGGGGATTGTAAACTTAATAAATATCGATCTACTCTTTGGACTTGGCCTTTTGACATTTACTGGTAACTGTAATTGTATTTATTTAATGTTCTATTTACATGAAAGAACAAGACATTCCGATTTATTTACGTTCTTTACGTTGCAAAAAAAAAAAAACTTTGTTGGATATTTCGTGCAAACGATGGGCAAATTAAGAAACGGAATTTCTAAAGGCAAAACATTGTAACACCACAGCGTTTCTTTCTTTGACTCAAAATCGGTCGCTCCCTTCAAAATGTTTCGAAGTCAGTGTTCGCCTCTTGAGATTTTACAGCAAGGCCATTTTTTTTACACTGTCTGTACTTACACGGCATCCACTGCGCAAAGAAAGGTTTCACCTCATCTCTCTATGACATTTTTTTTTTACAAACTTGCTTTATATTTGTCTATATAACAAGGCCGGCCGTGACGTTATATATCGCTGACCTGAACCAATAAAAAAGTCGATAGAGGGCCAGTAATGTCAAGTCTTTCAAAGACACTCAGGAAAGACAATGCAGCATTTATCCAGCGTATACCCGCCATAGAGGAGAGACAGACGGATTAGTCCTAATCTCTCTTGAGACCCGTTCATAATTAGGATGGTTTTATTAATATATTTACACGAAATAAAATAGCCCCGGATACACATGTACCGTCTAATCTCTCCTCTGTTCTCAGAACCAAAGCTGCTCATCTGTTCGCTATTACATCCATATTACTTACATATGATACACGCCAGTAAGTTTAACAGCAACGATTTCCGCAGCAACAACAATAATAACAATAAACAACAATAATACGAATAATTTAAATAAAAAAATATCTTAGAATATGTGGTGGCGACAAAAAATATATATTTTGCCACATATTTGAATTTCTTTACCCGTGTGTTTCTTTATTATTGTATTGCTCAGTAGGCCTATAAAACAACTGCCTCCATACATTTTAAACGGCTGGTGGGAGGGGGATAGCGATACCGCACAATTTATAACATGAAAATAAAGAGCATATAAAATGTGAAGCATTAATCTAAACACGATTTGCGAATGTGGTGGGATTTGCAGATTAGCTCGTTAACTGAAACAGGTGCTGAGGTACACTCAGCAAATCTCCGCGGCAGACAGACCGGCTGCGCTGCGCCTGACGTCAGCTGCTAGACGAGCTCGCTCCCCCCAAGCTATCAGCAGTGATGTCACTGGACTATAGTAAAACAAAGGCATGTCGGGATAGGTGGCAATTTTATAGATCAGTGCTTATTTATTTATTTCTTTATTCAATAATTTCATATCGTTTCTTTATCTAACGACCGTTCTCATTTATTTCATTATTTTCCCTCTGACACGGAAATAATTCTAGTTAAGTGTTGGCTATTTTTGGTGTGCAGGGAGTTTACATAAAAATGGACTGCCTACATTAAATATAAATATACACGCGGGGCTTCCCAGACACACTCCTTTAAAACACGTTCTTGGCTAAGATACCTCAGTTCTGCTAGTGGCTTCATTGCTACGTTATTTTCATATTTGTACAGTCCACTGCAAAGCCTTGAACATTTTGTACTGGACTTGGGTTAATGGATATTCTTTCATCTGGAACATTAACCAGTTAATAACACACTGATAGGTACCTAAATAATTTTAGTTTTTAAAAAGTCACATTTTCTGCACTGACATATAGACCAGTGTAGACAATCAATTTACCAGTTGTGGGAGGGATCCCCCCAAAATAAATAATAAAATTTAATTAACATTAAATGTGGTTCTAGATTTTATTCAGCAGTGTGAAGTCACAAAGAGTCATCCCTATTAACACAACTGTGTGCGAGGTATTGTTCATTTAACAATGCTTTTTCAAAGAAAGTTTAATTGAATTAAAAAATGAACTAAACTAGTCTCTTAAACAATTCATATACAACAAAATTAATTCAAAGCATTACGATATAGCACATCGTATATTGTTGCAATAGCAGTATGGGGGGGAAATGATAGGGGTATTATAAGAGAGGGAGAGAGAGAGAGAGAGAGAGAGAGAGAGAGATCTGTTTTATAAATGTATCAGATAAAGTTACTGTTTGTGTGGGAAAGCAAAACAAAACAGAACACAACACCAGTGCAAAGCCTGTGGAGTCCCTGGGATCAGCACTGTGAGCCCAGAGCTGTGATTGACAGCAGCCCACACTCCTCCCATCACCACTGGCACCAGGGGTCCTTTTGGCAATGCTGTGTTTGCACATTTCACTCATTTGCACTAGCATTAGCATGGAACAACAGAACAACACCAGTTCAGCCCTACCTCAGCCTGCAGCAGCCTGCACAGAGCCCCTTGTGGTGGAGTGAGGCCAAACAACTCTCTCAGACAGAGATCAACAGAACATACGGGTTTTCTCTAGGAGGATCAAACTGAGACAAAGAAGCATTCAGGGCTTTCATGAGACTGCTTGTACTTTTGAGATCCAGCAGAATAAGTGTGCTATTAAGTCCATCTGAAGCTCATACGTATTAGCTAATGTTCAGTTCTGTTGCAATTCATTCATAATATTTTAAGTAAACTATTTGAGCATCTTTCTAAGAATATAGACTATTTAATACTTACTTAAAGTGATACCAAAGCACATTGTATCTACATTTACATCTCTTGCTACTTCACTGAACACACTGTTTTTGGGTCCTTTAAAAAAGTTAATTCATTCTTTGTTGAAAAATACATCCGCATTTCAATGTTATTTAGTTAGCTAGATATGCTAGCTAATTAGGATAGTTATCCAATGTTAGCATCTTATGGTAGCTTTCTAACTCTACTTGCTTTCAATTTCAACAATAACATAAACTAAATTAAAGACATTGAGCTTTTAGGTATCCAGTCTTCTCGGTTAACAAAGCTAACTTGACAATTAACCTTAGTATGTTATACTGGTTTTGTTAATTAGCTGCAGGCCCACTTTGTAATGGCCAGGCAGTGGGCACCAGAGAAAGGCTATGAGCTGGGAGCTAATCAGGGCTCATTAGCCAGCTCTCCCTCAAGTGATCTTCTCCTGTATGACTTCACAAAGGCCACTCTTTGCTAAAGCCTTGGTGTGACACAAATGTATGCTAAGCTCTTTGGTAACTGGAATTTTTTTTGGACTTTCTTACTGTTGACGTTATTACCTGTCTTCTGAGGGATCGTCTTCCCTTGCGTGTGTCTTTAGTTGTTTTTACAGGGCAGATTTCCCTGCTCTATCAGTTGTTTGTCTTCCATCTACCTCATGCACCTCCTCTGGATTATGATGGATTGGGTTAGAGTGTGTTTGATCCCCCCCTAGCCTGGGATAATCAAGTGTGCCTTATTTCAGTTATCAGTATGCACTTTGATCTCCTTCAACCTTGCAGATATTCCCTGAGCTTCTTTTGCCTTCCAAGCAGCGTAGCAAACGGAGCAGTGAGCTCTAGTGGCCACATTCGTTTAGTTCTATCCCCTTTCCTATAGTGATTTCACCTTTTGATTGGCTTAGCCACCTTTCTCCACTCCCCTTAACTGCTCTACCTCATCTGCACTTGGTCCTGCCGTCCTAGAGTGTCCTCCAGGGGGTTCAGTGTGGATGGGTCTTCATTCTGACAGGCCTCTTTCCCTGTTACACTTTACCTATAAATCTGTGGAAATATGGCTTTGTTTTGCTTTGTTGTTGGTGGTGTTTTTTTTTAGCATGAAGGTTGATTTATGATTACAAGCTGTAATGTTACGGTCACAATTCCCTGTTGCAGGACAGTGAACAGCTTGGAAATCACAATAGTGCTTAAAAACACACCACAACCCATTTTTTAGTCTAAACCTTCTTCAGTCACAATAATAAATTTACATAATTTATTATCAATGATAAACCTAACAAATCATTTGCATAATTTGTGGTCAGTGGTCATGTGTTTCAGACAGTGGGTCAAAAGACATGTACAGTATGTGAAAAACAATGGGCTTTCAGAACACTGAAGAACAATAAAAGAATATATATTCAAACAGAACCCAAAAATGAAATAAAGAATACTGAAAACAAGCATAACACACATTCAGCCTTTACCTGTTCTACAGCTGCACCCAACAGGCTGATGCATGTATTTCCATGTAGTAATTTACACAGTTTTGGCACCATTCGTGTCCAGAAGTTTGATGAACGGTGCTGAACGTGTCTTGCTCTGCGCACCTTCTAAATCGCTTCTTATAGTGCTACACACAATCCTTCAGCAAGGATTGAAGAAATGTTTTTAAAGGGCTCAAAAAAAAGCAAGTGCTTCTAGTGAGAACAGACATTAAGCTTCACTGCATGAAAAGAGAGAGAAGTGACATAAATAGAAACACAGTCCATTTGCTGCTTCATAATGCCTGTGATTGGAGCACAGTAAACATCCCAAGAATTTATGGTCTATAACAGGATCTGTGATGGTACTGAGGTGAAACAACACACACACACACACACACACACACACACACACAAACAGGTGGCTTGTGCTTTTCTGCAAACTGTTAAACACATTCTTTTTTTTTCTCTGAAGATGCACAGCTGATCTATACGTGGCTCACTGATGAACCCTGACTAAATTCCCGCTGTCAGACGGAGGAAATTATATCCTCCACTGCCTGTTGCTGAATCTGCATGCGGCCAGGCGAGGAGCAAGACAGCCACCTTTAAATCGAGAAGAAGTCTGAACAGTTCCGCTTCTGGAAGCTTCTGGAAGCTTCTGGAAGCTGGATCTCACTAACGAACTCTCCATGGACGGCCAAAGCCGGAGCAATCGAGCATTAAGTGAGCGCAACCTCTGGTCGTCCGAAAACCGGCTCGCCATTCCACCGCACGTACTCAAAAACCTCTGATCCTACATGCAAATCTACCTCTGCGATACACACAGTATTGCACATAGCCATTAATCACCTATACAATGAGCGCGGTGAGGAATGGGGGTATTAAATGTGGCGTAATTAATTCGACGTCTGCAGAGCTGCTGTTGTGCATTACATCACAGAACCACAGTCCCGCACCAGCTGGGAGAAGCTCCGCGCTAATGCAGTCTTCTGCAGCTTTCACCATTTACCCTGAAAACGATGTACCACACCGCATCCTTCAAATCAAGGGTTACACTCGTTAACATCAATCAGAATAAATGGTTCAGTGCCCATTAGGAGAGAGAAACTAAGATTACGTTTTTTTTTTTCTTTTTAAGATTAAGAGTATAAAATTATGTTATGAAATTATTAGGTTTAAGATGTAAACTTCGTTTCGCTGCCCATGACTGGCAGATGGATTTGGCAGGATGGCTGATTCACTTTATTACTAATTGATCAACTTTGATAAAACCTTTATTTTGAAAATTAAACCAACCCAACTATGTTGGTTCAATAATCTAACTTGAGCTAAATGATAAATAGCCTTGGTGCATTTAGTCTTCCTTAAAAATAGCCCCACTTGCCTCTGGAGATAAAACCCTCGAGGACGGAAATGTGCTGAAAGGGAAGAAAAATCCCAAACAGCAACAAATAAATTGAGAACAGAAGGATGGATAAACAAACGTTTGGCAGGGGCAACGGGAACATGGGAGCAACATACTCGTCAGCAAGAAACTGCGCTAACCTGTCAAACTATCTTAACTACACAGCAAAATAAACCGCGCTGGCTTGGTGGATCCAGCGCAGGGAGGTCAGATACCTGTTACTGGCCATTCTAGCTTCTCAGAAATAACTAAGCCCCTTTCAAAGATGTACTGTAATACCAAAATAGCACCTAACGACATGATTCATGTAGCATCTCTGATGTGGGTAATGGGGGGAAAATCCATATCACTTAATACTCTTTTCTGAACAACTGTGCAGAAATAGGTACCAGCTCCCCACACAATGTCCTCTTCAACGAACCATTGGACAGACACCCATCGGGGGGGGGCGGGGGGGGGGGGGGGGGGGGGGGGGGGGGGGGGGGGGGGGGGGGGGGGGGGGGGGGGGGGGG
>JAOYMR010000012.1:764266-789278 GCA_025802075.1 Tenebrosternarchus preto | reverse complement strand
CCCCCCCCCCCCCCCCCCCCCCCCCCCCCCCCCCCCCCCCCCCCCCCGGGGGCTCGTACAATCCTTCTGTCACGTTTAGAGGGCTGGGGTTACGTCCCTCGGCGGCATGCTTGGTGCGACCCGCTCGACCGGCTGAGTGGTGACCCAGCACCCAAGAGTCAGGCGGCTGCTTGACCCCAGCTTACACGGCCGGACAAACCAGACGTAGTTATGTTTAAACAGCTCCGCGCCGCGATTCGCCACTCGCCACTCGCCACTCGAGCTCGACCGACTTGAATGCGCCATTGAAGAGCAGCACTTGGGACTAGGGAAACTCGGTCAGCACACTCACAACAACCACTCTGTTCCACACGCTCGGGACTCCTGAATTCGTCAGGCCCGTCCGGGGGGCGGGCGGGGCATAATTGCCCCCTGTGACCGCGCGTCTGGGTGGGGGGAGGAGTGGCCGGGGGGGGGTGCTTGACCTCTGGTGCCGTGTTGGGTGATGGATGGTAGGTAATTAGGGGGTAAATAGGGCGCCTCTGCACCAGCGAACAGTATTTCAGCTGTGCGGGGTGGACGAGACGGAGGAAGTGGAGAAGGTAAAGGAAAGGGAAAAAAAAGACAAACAGGCATCTCTTCTTCTGGCCAGCTGGAGGGATGGAGGCACGGAGGGAGAGTGCCGACACCACGGGCAGGACTCGAGAGGAGGCAGGGATGATTCATACATGAGGAAGTGGCACTCGTGTGTCTGGGATTACGATGGGCCTTGTTTGGGAAGGTTGTCATAGCAACCCCAAACCGGTCTCTAGATATATTTTGCATCGGCAGAGAGGAACTATTTTGTCTTTTGCTTTGCGACTCGGAGCAGCAGAATCTGCCACTACTGTGATGGCATCGTCTCTGGGACCACTTTGTTAGGAACGACGTTGTTGACGTTCACCTGTCGTCGTGCGCAGGGTGTGTGTTGGACCTGCCTGGAGTTTCTGAAGTGACTGACACATATCAACACCCCAGCAACGGTGCTGTGTGACAAACCCACACACACTCCACAACACACCTACAGACATCCCTCTGCAATGTCAGTGTGACACCCGTGTTGGGTACTGGCTGCTCCTCACACTAACATCCAGAGGTTCTGTGGTCAGAAAGTGACCGGTGGTGAACTGGGTAGGTGGTGGACGACCCGTTGCTCATGACTACAGGTTGACTGCAGGACAGGTGTAGCTAATAAACAGGTGTAGCGAGCGTAGAATGAAGGTGGCTGCGTCTGAACAAGATGCTCGTTTAAGAGCGCTTGCACTAATTACCACGTGCCGTCCGATTGGCTGAAGCTCTAGACCACTGGAGCGGCGAGTGTTTCACCTCAGCATCCACCTCCAGCGCGGGTTCTTCTGTTCAACACGGACCGGGCGCTTGATTAGCTTCGAGGCCGAGTACGGTGGGCTGTGCAATGGCATGGCAACACGCTTGCCACGGAAACACTCTCGCCACGGCAACGCGCAGCATTCAGGCTTCCCCAGACACGGCAGGCTTCCCTTTATTTTCCGTTGTTATTTGAATATTTTATATTTTTTCTTTCCCCTTCAAAACACCCTAAATATTAAAGCTGTAGTCATATCACCAGCTCTTAAGAAGCACATTCTGTTCAATATACATCCAGACAAGGATAACCAAATAATGGTTGATTTGGATTAAAAATACCACTACCAATTTTATCTAATTCTAAAAATTTATATTATCACAATTCAATTTACTTTTTAAAAATTTTTTTTTTTTTTTTTTTTTTTTTTTTAATGAACACCAATAACATCATTCAGGAAACAAATTAACTTCATTAGGTCCAGGCAATAAAATTGACACTTCACACCAAATTTCAGCACATAGCATCTAGAGTGTGAAGCCTCCTTAGTTGGAAGGACTTAAGTAAGTTGAATACCCTGTTACAGACAGGACTTTGGCTGCTGTTATATGTGGAAAGACAAGGTCAGAGTCCAGAGCAGAGGATGTGTGTGTGTGTGTGTGTGAGTGAGAGTGTGTGTGTGTGTGTGTGTGTATGTGTGTGTGTGTGAGTGACAGTGTATGTGTGAGTGTGTGTGTGTGAGTGAGAGTGCGTGTATTTCTTTCATTAACTGGCCATTCCAGTCACAGAAACACATTTTTTCGCCACGCTGTAATTCTCTGGCTAAAAGCTTTGTGAGGAACTGCAGGAAACCATTAGCCTGAACAAACTGCCATTGAGATGTGCTGGAGGCTGAGGAGGTGGAGGCTGGGGAGGTGGAGGGAGGGGAGGTGGAGGGAGGCACTCGGCCCAGCAGCTGAAGGACACCCTTCCAACAGGAGAAAGCTTGTGTGTGTGTGTGTGTGTGTGTGTGTTTTCGTTCCTCACAAACACATCAGGACACTGCAGGCCAAAAGCAACGTTTCAGTGAAGTTAGTTACCAGCACAAACATTTGAACCATTCCTCCATTCGCTGAACACAGACGGAATCTCCAGATCCTCAAAGACTATATTACAACAGAACCAATGTTCTTCACTTACTGTCATTTATTTAGTTCCATTGTAATTCATTTTAGTTTGAGAATCCAGATGTTGGGATGAGCCCAGAGGAGTAACTCCATGCACACTGAGGTCGGGGAGTAAGACAAGAAGGGGGTGGGACTTTTACAGCAGGTCCACTGTACCTTCGATGAGAAGCTCCTGACCATGACTGCCCAGGAGGGTTCTACTCAGAAACGGTGCAAAGTCCACAAAGATCTCCCTCAACAAGGGCGCTACCTTCTCCAGAGCTCGCTCCAACTTAGTGGTGATGCTGAGGAGAGAGAGAGAGAGAGAGAGAGAGAGAGAGAGAGAGAGAGAGAAACAATCTTGCAGTATCTACAAAGAATATACAGACAGCACTGCCTGGAACAGGGTATTTAAAGAGATACAAAGTCTGTAGCAAGAGAACAATGCAAGAGAGAAACGGGTTTTGTGTTCCACTAAATGGTGTGCAGTGAAATCAGTTACATCTAAATCAGTGACATTTGAATCACTGACATCTAAATTCTGTGCTGGACACAGCAGTTAAAAAAAACAACTCCCGTCTTGTTTTTGTTTCACTGGTCATGATTTGCACATGTGCACAGATCGCGATGTGTCTTGTTTTGTTTCTGAAAAGCCTGGATTTTAATATATATCCACATTTGACTGCTTCAAGCAGTTACAGAATTTGCCACTCTAGAACTTTGGTACAATTTCCAAGTACAGAAGGTTTTTTGTTGTTGTTGTTATGATTGGACTATATTTGATTTGTATAACATGCAACGCTCCAACACACGCCTTGTGCTGCGCTACGTCAAGATTCAGGCGGCTATAAATAGCAAAGCCAGCTAAAAAGGCACGTAGTTGAGGGTGAGCTTGTTAAAGTTCTTTTGTTCGAGTGTACGATGCCAGCTATGGAGCCAGTGCAGGTTTCAGACGTTCAGGTTTCAGACGTTCAGGTTTCAGACGTTCTACAGCCAGACACTTTCATCATTGACTTCACCCTCTCCGTAAGTGCTGTCGGTTACTGCTGCCATGGCAACTGATTTGCGATTCCTAGTGTGGGAGAGGAGGCGAGGAGAGTGTGTGTGTGAAGTAGAGAGAACCCCAGAGAGAAAGAGTGACACACACACACACAGGAATACACACACACTGACACACACACAAGAGTGCGCACACAAAAAACAGAAACACACACTTTCTGTTTTGCAGTCAGACAGTGGCCTGGGTGTGATTCCTGTCACAGAGTGTTAGTTTAGACCCAAGGTCAGAATACTGGCCACACACACACATACACACATACAAAACATGGACACACACACACACACACATACACACACACACAGACCAATTCTTTTATATTAGCACTTACATAGCCCTGCTTGACAGCTTACACACACACATACACACACACTCTCACTCACAGCTCCCAGTGTAATGTATAAAGGGTGTAGGATGTCTTGTTTGTTGCGACCTCCATAACAATGACAAAAGCCACATGATCTTTCACCTCAGCTGGAAACAAAGGAAAGCTCAAGTGTCTGAAAGCAGCTAATGACAGGAGCTCAAGGAAGGCGCCCTCTTGTGGCAGTGTTGTGATGCTGCAGTACCATGATCTGACACATACTGCCACAAAAAGCAAAAAGAGTGTAAAAAAAGACATTTTAATCGTTCAGCTGAAAGAGAATACTTCACATATTAGAGTGATAAAAAAAATTCATTAAAAATACAAATGTACTTCACTTTCTCTCTCTCTCTCTCCCTCTCTCTCTCTCTCTCTCTCTCTCTCTCTCTCTCACACACACACACACACACACAAACACGCCTGCTGTGTTCTGGCTGACCTCATGTTCTCCATGGAGTCCTCAGGCATGGGTCCAACAGTCTGCACTGCGGGGAGGTTCCTGCTGGTCGCCCCGTTAACAAAGCCAGAGGAAGAGGAGCAGGAGGATGAAGCCGAGTCCGCCCCACCTGCGAGACAAAACACATGTACACTTGAGCCACAGAAACGACCAGCATGCGTCCCGCCACAGCGTGAACACAGTCGCGTTTAAAAACACAAACAAAGACGTATCTCCTCAGAGCGCGTGTGCGCACGTGCAGTTTTCACTCGGCAAAAATAAATAAATAAAAATGACATAATAAAAGTGAAATTCTCTTTTAAAAAGTAGCGCTTTTGAAATGTTGTCAGCAATCCTCTAAAGGCTCACGGTCTAGTCATGATTTATTTTGGGGTAGTAAACAGTATAACTACATCAAAACCAGCCATCAAGCAAAAATCAGCCTCCTCCCTGTGAGAGATCTGATGGGCGTCTGCTCTCTCTGTTTCTGTCAGTGCTTCATCACTGAGGTCTTTCCTCTGGCTCGCAGCGTGTGATAGATACATCACAGGGATGGACTGTCAGCAACTGAAAGCATCAGACAGCCGAGGACGGGAACTCTATTACGTAGCCATCACTCGCCCTGGAGGAGATGGGCACCCCACCCCCGCTCCCTGCCCCCATCCATCCCTCTCCACCCACGATTCCCCCTGAGGTGAGCCTCGGAGGTCCGAGGGGTACAGCGTAGGAACAGAGGCAGATCCAGTCAAATCCAAAATCGGTTTCCGCTCTCGCATCTTGCTCCTCTGGCAGAGGAGTTGTCCCTCCTGTAAATGCACCCTCTGAGCAGCTGTGAGCATCGTTTACGCTTTAATTGTTTAAGAATGGCATAGTGGGGGGGGGGGGGGGGGTCTGAAAAAGCCCCTTTGCACATGTGTCAGCTCCATAATGACAGAGCTGCACTGACACTCCGACACAAAAGGTAATCTCAGTAACGCAGTCCGTGTTAAGTGCCAAATCAGGCTCACTGGTGCCTGGGTTAACATCACTTTCTACAGAGCCCGAGGACGCGTCTGTGGCAGCTTTAGCTGATAACCAGTGTGTCCTCACTATTGTCATGTGACACTATAAATGTATATCAGCTGGATTATACATGGATAAAGCAGATAAATAGCCTTGAAATTACTTACAGAGCTTATCTTAATGTGGATCTGATCATTAGAATATTGCTCTTGCAAGTTATCCACAGCAGGATTATGTTCCTCTATGGGTGTACTCATTAAGGCAGTGAAGAGAGACCTCTAGTGGCCAGAGAGCTTACTGCACAGGAAATCTAATTACCTCAACCCAAACCAGTTTTAAATTACGGTACTCTGGGAATACCAACAAAAGACAAGTGTATTTTCAGGGGTAATTTGCTTAAGTACTCTTTATTTCAAATGAGATGCTCGTTAGCATCAGAGTGACTGCGGCTGTTACCGCGGCGATACGAGGTGGTCCTCGCGTTGTAGCTCGCGAGGGGCAGCACATGGAGCCTGGACCGCACGTACCGGTGGTCTTGATCATGCTTTTCGGTGTGGCAGAAGAGGCGGCAGCGAAGATGTTGGTGGTGCTGCCCGAGGTCACGACGCCAGACGAGCCAGAACTGACCACGGTGTTAACCGCCACGCTGCCTGCTGCAGGCTTCTTGGCCTGCACAACCACGCTCCTGAGAGAGAGAGAGAGAGAGAGAGAGAGAGAACAGGGTTCAGATTTTAGAGCTGAAATCCTTAGACCGTAATCAGGGCTCTGCAAACATACAGTATGTAAAAGTATATCTTCACAGGCACAATGCTTCTGAAAGTACTAAACCATTCATGCTTTACTAAATGCACTATGGGTACACAAAGTAAATATAAATATTTATATGGAGTGCTTAGGTTTCCAAATGGTGCCGACTGACTTGGAGAGGGACTGGAGCTCACGTGATGGCACCCAGACCCAAAGCATGGCTGAAAAAAGAGTAAACATCCTGACCCCACGCATGTGTGTGTGTGTGTGTGTGTATGCGTGTGTGTGTGTGTGCGTGTGTGTGTATGCGCGTGTGTGTATGCGTGTGTATGCGCGTGTGTATGCGCGTGTGTGTGTGTATGTGTGTGTATGCGCGTGTGTATGCGCGTGTGTGTATGCGTGTGTGTGTGTGTATGCGCACGTGTGTGTATGCGTGTGTGTGTGTGTGTGTATGCGCGCGTGTGTGTATGCGCGTGTGTGTGTGTATGCGCGCGTGTGTATGCGTGTGTGTGTGTGTGTATGCGCGTGTGTGTGTATGCGTGTGTGTGTGTGTGTATGCGCGCGCGTGTGTGTGTGTGTACACGTCAGGTCTCTTCCCCCTAACCCTCACTGAGTGCTCAGCGCTCAGTCAGGTTCTGAAGCCCCGTTGGTACTGAGAGACACTTCTTCCCCGGTGCCACACAGCCATACTGTGCCCACACGCACTGGCTCAGGGCGTCCAGGACAAACTCCCGCTTTCTGCCCGAGCGTAGAGAGTAGGCCACCAAGGACTGACGCCAACCCTGTGCCACTGAATCCCACACACTCATCCTTGCTGGTGTTTCACAGCTCTGTCCTAGGTTCACCTGCTATTTATAATGGCCTGATTCAACTGATGCTTCACAAGTGGGACCCAAATCCCTGCAAAACTCTAACATCTATGCCTGTAAGATCTTTGACACTAGAACACCACCAGTGCCATCAGCAGTTCAAGCAACGCTGCTTAAAAAGGAGACCTTTCCTCTGCTTCTCCAAACACGTTCACTTCTTCAAAAGGCCAAAATCATTTTATAAAGTTCATTTATTAAACAGAGGCAAAGATTATTTCCATTATTCACTCTCATCTACATATACTGAGGTTCAGCAGAAAATCACCAGGCTTCCATGAGGGATTATTATAAACAGACAAGAGGAGGTCAGGTTGAAATTTTAGCTTGGGTTTAGCTCGAAATGCTCACATTACTGAAGTGAGACACATTCAGGGCAGGGTTCTATTCAGGGGCCCCACTTGCAAAATCAACATAGTGTTAAGATGGTCTTATGAAAGAGAGAGAGATCAGTGTAATACTCTTTCTCCCATTTAAAGGGGATATTAGTTTTACAGTGCTACGGGTTCGTAGACATGTCTGACTAATTCCACCGTTCGTTTGGGCCGTAACGTGGTTCCCAGCTCAGCTTCAAGAGAGTTCACTCTGGACACAAGCTTCAGCAGACTTTGCCTGTGGAATCACCCGGACGCGGATGTGACATCATTACCAAAAGAGGACCACTTCTGCTCACAAATTTAATTCATTTATTTTACATATGGGATAATAGGTGTGTTGAAGTTTAACAGTTATAAATTGTATTAAAACTTCTGATCTTTAATAACAGTAGTTCCTCTGGCTACCACAGTGTAACTGATCCTGTAATTTATATTGAGATAAATTGCACACCTCTAACCAGTCCTGGAGGGCAAGTGTCTGAATGATGGGATGAGCTAATAAAACCCTCTGTCTCAGGGTGCCAGAAGCATTTATATCATTCATTGTAATGCAACAGTGATGGCTGTAAATCTTTCTTCCAGTGATATTTTGGCATTTATGCTAACTATGGAAACTAGTGAAGCTGAAGTCTCCAAGTCTTACGGGAGCTTGCGGGAGTGCAGCTTCTCGTACTCCGTGTGAAGGCACTGATGTCCTGTCTGTGAGGAGAATCCCATGAGTCTCCGGTCCAGGGATTTAGATCCCTGGAACCCCTGGATTTATATCCCTGGAAGTCTGCCGTTAAGGTCCAAATCTCTGGCCCCGCCCCTTAAATGTTCACAATATGCTTTGCAGAAAACTTAGTTTCAGAAAGTCATTTCAAGTCAGAAAGTAGTCAAAATTCCTGCAAATAATTATTAGCAGATAACACTGCACATTTCTACAGATATTTTAAAGTTTAACTTGCTAGGAAAGTTAGAATTTCCTGAAAAAGACAGAGGGCTCCTTTTAGAAAATGTGTTGAAAAAGACTCGTCAACAAGTGGCTGTCCAGCGTATGTTTGGGTTACAGCAACACTCAAACGAAAATGTCTGACATGTAAAGCACAATATGGGATTCATCGAGAGAATTTGTCTAAAGTATTCGTCTTGCACCCAAGCATTTTACATTCTGATATCTGCATTTGCCAAGTCTACTTTTAAAAGAGTGGGAAGATTTATCTCCCAAATGCATTTTCCATTTATTCTCCTGCAACTTCCAGCAGGTACTTGACAGGTAGAGCTGATAATATTGGACTGATATACCTGGTTTTAATAAAATATGTACATATTGTATATGTTTATGAATTATTCATTGGCTAGGGGCTCATGAATAATGCATATTACCCAACACATATTTTATTAATAGGATTTTCTTAATTGAGTTGGTTTGAATAAAGCAAGGATTAATCTTGGGATGAATATTAATAAATCCAGAAGTGGTGTGCTGTCACTGGAATGCCAGGCCTGTAAAAGCCACAATCTTCCAGACAAAAATCAATTTCAAGGGTCTTCGGCAGATCGGAATAAATTTGTAACAAAGCATAATTGCACCCTATTAGAAAAAAACTGGCCGATACACTGCACGTCAGGTTCTCTCTCCACATCAGCCAACACCAGGGTCTCTCTCCTAAGCTGGCCTGGAAGCTGAGGCTTTGATTTGAATTCGTCATGGTAACGGCCCCATCTGCAAGCACAGCTTTCATGGTATTGAAGCCTAATTGAAAATTTCACCTTTAGGAAAGTTCCTGAAAGACGCCAGTGTGTGTGTGTGTGTGTGTGTGTGTGTGTGTGTGTGTGTGTGTGAGGGAGGGATGTCCACCCCCATCCCCATGCTTGAAGGCTTTTTTTTATGTCACTCCCGATCCATTGTGTTTCTGACAGTCGAGCGAAAGGGCTTTTCCATGCCTGGGCACCTCATTCCGGTGGCAGGTGGCAAACAATTAGACGCGGCAATTTGGGTTACGGAGGATGACATTAAACACGCAGAGCCCTGAGAGGTGCGGCGTGGCGCTGGTGGACAGCCCGTGTGAAAGCATTTCAAAAATAATACACTTTGCCTGGGCGACTCATTTCGGGCCGTCAGCCCCGATTAAGGAGGTGAGGACTGAGGAGGACAGCAGGGAGCGGGGGAGGGGTTTAGGGTAGAGGGGTGTATAGTTTCGGTCCAGCGTTTAATCTGCCATCAACGCCCTGGGGACCCTCCGTAACAGCCCCAAACATACACACACACGCACACATTCACATGCACATATACACACACATACATACACGTGTGTGCAGACACGTGCACACACACAAGCACATACATACACACGTGCGAAGTCAAACACACACCCGCGTGCGTGCGCACACTCGCACGCACAGCTCTATTGCTGTCCTGTGTGATCCCGGCTCGGGAGTCCATATTATAACCAGGCCGTCAGGGGTCTTAGTTCTGCTCTGTTCCACCGTCTGAACTGTGCCGCGTCTCAGAACAGTTTTGCACGTGTTTTATAACGATAGTTGCGCAGGATTCGTTGCTACACAGGACCAAAATCAATATCTTAGCAAATGAAAACATTCCATACGTATGCAGTACATCAGCATTGCTCACCAAGATTATTCAAACGTTACTATAAGAACATTTAACCCAGTTTTAAGTGCTTCGCCCTGTGTGGAATAGTCAAAAAATTAGTGAGCCCAAAATAATAAATGTTTTGCCTTTATCCAAGATGCTTTCCGTTGCTATAATCTATCTGCAACGTGTCAGTGGCTTTTCAGAGACGTTTTATTGAGTGTTTCTGTTGTTTAATGCAATAGTCCATTACCAAAGAGCTTTTCTCTTAGTTTATGGCACAGTGCTAACACTCGCGCCCTGCATGAGTTTAACCGCGGGCCTTGAAGACTAAACTGGGATTAGCGAAAGACAAACGTTTCCCCTCTTGAAATGGAGACGGATCACACTGGGATCTTATCTGAGCCTGGAATGTAAACACAACCCAAATGTTCCACTACGATTCAAAGACCTTTTCAAACACAGAAATGCTTCGTGATGGGCAGTGCTGGGAGACCCAAAACACTCCCGGCTTGCTTACGGATGAAAAATCATTACGATCGCTACTAGCGAGATGCAATAATACAGGTATTCATCATGGTTTGACTAAATGCGGATGTTGGCTTGGAAAAACCACGAAGGAATGTCCTACTCTCAGACAGAAATGCTTATACGCTAAACACTCAGAGATTGAATCAAATCAAAAGCACTTCTGGAACATTAATGATGACAGGAAGAAATGAATCACAACAAAAACACCGTTAATGGCTTTTGTGGTAATCCAGACTCTTAAATATGGCCTGCCACCTGGTGGAGAGCATTATTACCGCTCCCCGTCACGGCGGTTGAGTTTGACTTCAAAGTACGTTCAGGTTTCTTCTCACGCACGCAGCTCGAGGACCGTACCTGTCAAACGAGTGGAACTGCACAAGGAGCGAGGTCTGGGGTTCTCTCGCGGCGGCCTGGGGGTCGGGGTAGGGCGGGGGCTCGGGACGGCCCTCGGCCTCCTCCAAGGGGGACGCCACCAGGCTCTTAAGGATCTCCTTCACATTGATGCCCTTGCTGGACTGGCCGAGGCTGGAGACGGAGGCGGCCGGGGACACCTCAGACAGGCTCCCCGGGGACCGGACCTCCGGGGACAGGGTGCAGAGCAGGCCACGCCCCCCGGAGCAGGGGTCTGGCCCCGCCCCATTCAGCACGCCGGACACTGGCTCCTCCCCGAGGCCCGAGTCCGAGAGGGGCAGAGCGGCTTCTGGGTGTGGCTCCACCCTTGGAGGCAGGGTCTCTTTGGTGCTGTCTGAGAAAGTCAGGGGGTTCTCTATAAACACACACAGACACACACACACACGTACCTTAATAAAACAGTCTGTATGCTTCAACAACAGCACAAGATCCTCAGTGCAGTTCATGTCATACACCTGTGCATTCTCATATCATAACTCTACCATAATTATGTGTACTAACAGTGGATCTTAATATTAATAATGCATGTTCCTACCAAAATCATTGAAACACATATTTAGCAAGGAACTGCTTTTTTCAGCATGTTAACATGCGCAGATGTGTGCCCATACAGAGCCTATATGAGCTTATGCAGATTTGACTCCGCCTTCAGGCTACCTCAAACCCAGTTGTTTCCCAGAAGCTGAGCCATTTTGATGAATATTCATGGCGAGGGCCTTCTGCAGCTAAGGGTGAAGCTTAGCTGCAGACCCGAGCGCTCTCTGCCACATGCTGTCTGGAAAAACACTTCCTCTTTCTATTTATTTATTTGTTTCTTTTTTGCCTGAGCCGTACGAGGGAGAGCAGGCGCTTCTGCCTCCCAGTGACAGCCTGTATGATCCTGTTCTCCTCTGCTGGATTGCCTGTCTAATGACTACTGACAGTCACTGCTAGAAATAGAACACCAGGCCCTCTGACCCCTTCCTCTGGCTTTGTCCATTTTTCTCTGTTCAGCATACACACACACACGCATATATACGTACACACACACCCTTTCTCTCTCTCTCTCTCTCTCTCTGCCCTTCTCTTCAACACTCAAGCGTTCACCTCCACCGTTCTTTCATAATCTTTTGTTTGTTTTAAGGATTTTACTTTATGATCCCGTCTTTTTTCGTTTTAAAGGTTTACTTCATCTCACGTCTTTTGTAAAGTCTTAAAATGAAATCAAAAAGTTTAATTCCACTGTTCTGAGCACAGATGAGCTAAAACAACAACTATTTCTCAGCTCCTTATATATGAATATACACCCTTATATATGAATATACACCCATATATATGAATATATACCCATATATATGAATATACACCTATATATATGAATATACACCCTTATATATGAATATACACCCTTATATATGAATATATACCCTTATATATGAATATACACACTTATATATGAATATACACCCTATGTAAACTAAAACACAAATGTTTTCAATTTGTAAGAACTAAGCAAGATGAGACTGGTAGAGAAGATAAAGATAATTTAACTGAACCCAGATGGGACATTTAGATGTTAACATTAGCAGTATATCAAGCAGTAAAATACTATAAAGAGAAAATGTATCTAAGTGAAGAGTATAAATAACTAGAAAGTATAAACTAAGGAGAAGATTTCAATGCAAACACCTACTTACTAGGCGCAAAGCACCAAATGTACAGATGTGAGAAAAAAAGATTTCAGCTTTACTGAAATTGTACAGATGTGCTCAAAATAGCCCTTGTAAATATTCTAATGTCAAATCATTTTTGTGCAAATATTCAAGATACAGACAGCTGGATATTACAAAAATCTGGTAAGCAATGCTGGTTGGCTGCCTGGCATGTGTCAAGTTATGCATCTGTCTTTTGTAAAAGCAGAGAGACAGGAAAAGCTTGATATTCATTTTCAGTTTAATGAGCAGCTTTACTGAGCATGCTCAGTGGAAAGTGGGAGGAGCTAAGAGTCTCTCTCTCTCTCTCTCTCTCTCTCTCTCTCTCTCTCTCCTCTCTTTCTCCCTCCAATAGATTTTCCCGATTCATCCCTTCGTCCATCATTCTTTTTAAAAGTTTACTTCATTTGAAATCTTATTAAAAGCATTTGACGAACATGCAGGTAAAATTGCATGACAACACCTTGTGTGATCAAACCTGATACCAAATTTAGAGGAGATAAACTAGCCAGGGATGCTGAGAGACCATGAAATATGGCCAATCATATTTTAGTGGTGTCTACAAGCCAACCCACGTACAGCAGATAAAATTAACCTCATGGCAACTCCAGCACATTTATGGAAATACAGTTTCCTGTGCACCATCCCTGTACAGCAAACTCTAGAAACTAAACTCAGGCTTGTGGCTTGACCCGAAATACAAGGCAACCAAAAAAGTCATATAAAAAATGGGGCGACTGGAGTGTGCTAGCGTGCTACCGTGCTAGCACTGGAGTGTGCTAGCGTGCTAGCGCGACTGCGGAGACAAAGAACACCATAATGTTTCTGGAACAGCACCTGTGCTCGTGGGTGAGTTGATTTCCTGCCGAATGCTCCTCCCTGATTGGCTGACGGCCCTGGCCGTCTCCCGCTGCGGCTCCAGGATGTCCCGGTACTTGGATACCATCAGGACGGAGATGAAGTACACGACAGCCAGCGCCAGGAACTGGGCCTGTTTCCCATCGTCCTGAACGGCACAGAACGTCAGGCAAGCCCGCGGGTTCAGCACAGCAAAGTTCACCTCAGGTCACAGGTCTCTACTTGAACCCGGGGCTGCCGAATGTCTCAAAGCCATGTTTGCGGCCAGGGCTAATTTGAGTTAGTACCCTTCACACCGCAGGCGTAGAACCTTTTTCTCATCAAAAAGACTCTGAATATTAGTGGCCAGGAAATGCAGCGTTAGAGCAATCAGATGTGACACAAGGTGTTTATTCCGCTCGAGTTACACTTACAACGTCCCGGAAAACGACTGCACGCAGACGACTGATATCCACGTCCTGCAGGAGGCGGTCTGGGTCCTTGATGGGTGAAAGGTTCCCGGGGAAATTCTCTGTGGAGGTCTGAAGATAGACACATAAAGTGGTCTATTGGTAGGTGGTGTATTAACTATGGAGGGATACATTAACAAGATACATTTTTGTTGTAACAAAAATTGTTTACAACAAGAGTGATCTCGTGCTAACCAGAAGGACAGATGCTGGAGGAAAGATGTGAGTGGGAATAAAAAAATAAGATTAGATAATAAATGTGACATGGTGTAGCCAAGGAGCCGTAAAACGGAACAGAAAAGAACAGAATGGTACAGCAGAAGCTCTACGCTATAAATATCAACAACAATATGAAGTTTCGTAAGCCATGACTAACAAACTATCATAGGTCAGTTTCTGTTTTTTGTAAATATGGGAAGAGAAGAGCCCCAGTGTCATTTCCAGTGTAACGGAGAGGACGTCGTAATGTTTAGGAGCGTGCTCAGTGGAAAGTGGGAGGAGCTTCAAGGAATGAGACTGAGGAGGGGTGGGGGCACCTTGTTGGCAGCTGCCACGCCCTGCAGGCCCTCTGGGGTTTTAGTGCTGGACAGAGAGCTTTTCAGCCCCCTGTCCGACTGACGCTGCCGACACTCTAGACAGCTCCTCACAGCCGCACAACAGACTGAGAGAGAGGGGGGAGAAAGGGAGGTGAGAAGGAGAGAGAGAGAACAGAAGGGAGGGAGAGAGAGAGAGAGAGAGAGAGAGAGAGAGAGAGAGAGAGAGAGAGAGAGAGAGAGAACAGAGACAAAGAGAGACAGAGCAGGAGGGAAGAAGATAAAGAGAGAAAGAGGGAGAGAGAGATTAACACAATCTGACAACAAGCCGAGGAAGGACAGAAAAAGGATGAACAGCAATAGATCAAAGCAAACGTTCTGTAAAAACGCCTTTGGAACAAAAACAGGGAACACTCCCCACACTAGAGTGCCCAACGGCAGGCTGCGGCCTGGTCTGTGAAGGTGACCTCCACCAGCAGGGTCACTGGTCTGGCACCAGAGACCAGCCCTGCAGCCGTCACCCACGGCAACCCTAATCACAGACAGACGTATATACGGAACAGAGTTTACCGTTTACGAGCGTGTTTGTATTATTTAAACAGACATGCTACACACACACACACACACACACCGAGTCTGAGACACTGGCGCATCAACCCTCCGGAGGAAATGTTCTTCTCAGCTTCGATCTCGCTGAAGTTGAGGGAGCTGGCGAACACCAGCACGTCCACCATGGACATGAGTCGTGTCAGGAAGGTGACTGCCATCTCCGACGACATGCCCTGCGTGACCTCCATCGCTTCCAGCTCCACCTGTCACACACACACACACACACGGTGTCAAATCCTGACATTGACAATCACACGCATATAACTTACATTCAGTCATTTTAGTCATGCTGTAACACACATTTAGTCATGCTGTAACACACATTTAGTCATGCTGTAACACACATGTGAAACATCACACACAAATGATGGTGCGTGGTGCAGTCATTCCTGTCTCACTGCACTAAAGTTTCAGCTTGGCATCCCTGCATTTGGATGAATGTGGGTTACAAATGACCATCGATCAAAGTTCTCTCAAAGCATCTGGCTGTAGCTCAAGAAGAACTTGGCAGTCAGCTGGACCAGCAAGAACTTCTCCTCTAACAAAAGCTCTCGGAGCCCCAGCTGTGGCTCCTAATGCAGTTACGTCTTTCTGTTTTGCAGTGATTGATGCCATTGCTGTGATTCTCTTCTTTGACTCTCTAATGCCCTAGTTTTCTTGGCCCATGTCCTCTCGCTTTGGTCAGGGTGCCAGAGCAATGCCGCAGAGAATAAAGTAAAAACAAGAGAAGCAAGAAGAAAGAAAAAATGGAAAAGGACCCGCAAGTCGACAACGGGAAACTCCACCACAACATGGCCGTCACGACCGCATGCGAGTGACGGAGGCTGAGCACGTCATGCACTGCTCCGCAAGAAGGGCGGAGACTCGGGCGGCAGGCGGGGCATTGGCCGTCCTGGCAACCGAGAGCCATTCTAGCTTGGTCGGGTCAGTACGACCACGGTTCCACCCGCTGGAGGTTCTCTGGACCAGATCACCCTCCTCAGGCCATCCACCCAACAGTGGTGTGATGGGGTCACTACTTTAGAACTCACCGCACGCTCAAAATTGAGGAGGAGGACTGACAAGCTGTCTGCACTTTACTCAAAATCTACAGGCCCATCTATCAATTGTTTACTACACTTTTAATCAATTGCGGGGGTTATTAAATTACTCTGCACAAAAAAATAACTGGACACAAACTGACAGAGCTCTCTGTTCTTTGCTCAAGAGAAGAAATGAATATTAATGTGCTTTCTTCCCTGGGATAAATGGAAACAAAACAGCAAACTGTCAGGACAGGTTTAATGATCTGTACAGCATATGTGATTTGTAAGCAGTTTATACATATGTATGTATTCTATTCAGAGAGAAACAATGACATATAAAATGGACGACAACATTCCTAAATGAAGTTTGTGCAGCTGTGTGTGTGTGTGTGTGTGTGTGTGTGTGTATGTGTGTGTGTGTTTGTGTGTGTAAACAGTTGCAGCAGAAAGCAAGAATGAAATTATGAATTTCAAAGATTAATTTGGCACTAACCTTGGTAGTCTGCATGATGAGAGAAATAAAACACACAATTACACACTGAGACACTGAAATAAGACATTACTAGCATTACTAGCATTACTAGCATTACTAATTACCCCATAATTGCTGATTATTTGGATGGAGAAATGTTCTTTTTCATGAAAGCACTTGAAAGTTAGTAACAGCTTTAGTGTGATAGAGTGTGATAATGGCCAACCGCCACAAGATGGTGCTAACACCACTCACAGAGGGTGAGGTTGCAGCAGAGAGGAGAGGCAGTATTCCTCCACAGGCAATGATGATGTTGTCCACCATCTGAGAGATCAGG
The DNA here is from genome assembly GCA_025802075.1 of Tenebrosternarchus preto. Classification (NCBI taxonomy): domain Eukaryota; kingdom Metazoa; phylum Chordata; class Actinopteri; order Gymnotiformes; family Apteronotidae; genus Tenebrosternarchus; species Tenebrosternarchus preto. The sequence goes on along the minus strand of JAOYMR010000012.1, from coordinate 772,451 downwards.
TGAATAGTGTTGTGGACAAAGATGATGTTTTCATTGCTGTTTACAAAGTCCATGATTGACTTTGTGGAGTGACTGTACAAGATGGAAAACAGAGAGAGAGAGAGAGAGAGAGAGAGAGAGAGAGAGAGAGAGAGAGAGGAAAAGAGAGAATATCACAGTTTATCCCTCCCCAAAGTAACACCCTTACGTGTTAATTACATTTTGACGACCGCCTGTTCCACAGTACACGTGATTACTGCCGCTAACAGTGTTAGCATCAAGACAGTACTGAACGTCAAGGAATGTGAATGCAGAAGGAAGGGAGAGAGGAGCGGCCGTTGCACCTCCTCCAGACGTGCACGTCGGCCTCGAGAGCCAGCAGCAGGTCCGTGAGCAGCCGCTGGTGCATGGGCGACCATTTGAATTCTGGGATACGGAACATGGTGGTGCGCGGGCCCGGGCTGAACAGCTGACGTTGCTCTTCGTTCACGAGCGAGGCTCGGAATCCCAGATCCAGTCTGACGTCGCGCTCCACCGGCCCGCCCCTCCGCACGGGAACGCCCTGCAACCATGGAGACAGGTGTGATGGGCACAAAGGTACGAGCTGGTATCGGGCCTCAGTCCCTTTAAGACCAACGCAAATAACCTGTTAGGACAAAGGGACACATTTTAAAGCTTAAAGATTTAAAGAAAGTATAGAGGGACAGTAACACAACAACCATCTCTGAAGAAATGGGGGCCTGGAAGTGTGAAGGTGGTTTATAAAAAGAGCTGCTTTGAGTGCGTTGGACCAAATACTTCCAGAATATGATCTTAATGGTAAAGGCAATGATCAGCACACCAGGGAAAGACCATAATTATGCTAAATAGCACTTAGAAGCAGTACAGACATCTTTCATGATCACCCTGTCGGTGTGAAAGTCCATCTTACTGTAGCCTGGCTGCCCCATAACGAGGTACAATTACATTATCACCGTCTTGGTGAAATGATTTACCTCCTTCCTGACAAACTTTAAATGATCCTTTCTGAGAAGGATAGACTGCATGAGTCTCCACAGTTGTTGTTTGTCAGAGCATATGCTGAAGGGTAATTCTGACCACGTCTAACATCAGCACAAAAGACACTGTACAGCAGGGTGCAAAGGGAAAAGGGAAAAAAAACACAATAAAAGAAAAGCACTCTGGTGCTGAGAGAAAGCTTGAGTCCCCGTACAATTTCCACCTGAAGAACATGTTCCATGTTGAGCCTGGAGATACCGAGGCAGGGTGCCAAAACCTCAGCTACAACCGCTGCCTCCACCAGGCTGCCACTACCTCAGCTACAACCGCTGCCTCCACCAGGCTGACACTACCTCAGCTGCTACCACTGCCTCCACCAGGCTGCCACTACCTCAGCTACAACCGCTGCCTCCACCAGGCTGCCACTACCTCCACCAGGCTGCCACTACCTCAGCTACAACCACTGCCTCCACCAGGCTGCCACTACCTCAGCTACAACCGCTGCCTCCACCAGGCTGCCAAAACCTCAGCTACAACTGCTGCCTCCACCAGGCTGCCACTACCTTAGCTACACCCGCTGCCTCAACCAGGCTGCCACTACCTCCACCAGGCTGACACTACCTCAGCTACTACTACTGCCTCCACCAGGCTGACACTACCTCAGCTACAACCGCTGCCTCCACCAGGCTGCCACTACCTCAGCTACAACCACTGCCTCCACCAGGCTGCCACTACCTCAGCTACAACCACTACCTCCACCAGGCTGCCACTACCTCAGCTACAACCACTGCCTCCACCCACTTTATTTCTCGAATTGTGGCAATGTTATATGAATGCAATTAATATTCTTTACTATGTACACTTTGTTAAATCTTTTTTATGCAGAGTTCTTCTTTTATTTGATTTTTACGAATAAAGATTAGTATTGTTATTATTTTTTAGAAACACCTTCCTGGCAGCTACACGTTCCGGCCACTTTGCTACTTATGAGTGCACTCTGTGGGTGTGTAACTGGCTGAAACACACCTGTTGCTCAGTTCCACTGCCACCCCACACTCAGGGGTCAGTTCCAAAGAGGAAACGGGCGAGGTGGCGGCCAGGTGCCACACGGGGGCGGCACTGACGTGGCTGCAGGATTACCAGGTGCAGCGGAGACGCGGGGGAGGGGAAGGTTTAGCACGCATCAATGTCACTGCCAGGCAGAAAGCAGTCCGCCATCTAAAACATCTAAAAATACCCACCTCCTGCTCCTGTAGTCAAAAAACTGACCACTGATGAGGAGTTGGATGACTGCCAACTCAGAAAGAGCACGCAAACAAATGTGCTTGAGACTATAGCTGTGCAGGTACAGGGAGTCCCTAAATAATGAATGTTTTTAAAAGAGTTGTGGGAAGCATTTAAACTGCAGCTCATTTTTGTGTCATTTGTTGAACAAGTACTACAGTCTCAGCAAGAGTGACTTGAGGCTACAACTGGGTCAGAAACCAAGGCCCTTTAACAGGAAACAAGAACAATTATAACTGCAAGAGGAGGTTAAAAATAGCCCCAGAACCCACACAGGCACCATCAATGTTGTTTCTCCGTGAGAGTTGGAGGACCTTTAAAAACAGCTGAGAACAATGAAAAAATACAAGTTTAACCAACAGAACAGGAACAAATCTGTTCTGCCCAGCAAACATGTGATGTGACCATTATATACCTTGGATTTAGCTGTAAAAATTATTTCTACGTAGCTGTGCTGTAAACATTATTATTACGTAGCTGTGCTGTAAACATTATTATTACGTAGCTGTGCTGTAAACATTATTTCTACGTAGCTGTGCTGTAAACATTATTTCTACGTAGCTGTGCTGACAGCAGTCACCTGTGTGGTGGCAGTGGTCTGGATCTTCTTCACCTCCTTGTCCTTTCCGTCATCGGACCTCTCCATGTCTGAGGCGGCGCTGACCGCGTCAGCTCTGTTCCTCAACCCTCCGGACGCTTCCTGCTCCAGGGCCATGGCTTCGGCCTGCTCGGGCCCCTTGGAGGCACTCTCGCCCCGCGGCGAGGAGCCGAAATGCCCAGGAGCGGGCTGGAGCTTGAAGCAGTCTTCCAGGGAGTCCGAACCAGGGATCGTCTCAGAGGAAACGGGCACGTGCGCCAACAGGCCCAGGTCGTTGGCTGCTGTGTGCACCTGCGGACGGCCGCCCGGCAGTGGTAACGGCTCTGATGCGACCATCTCGGGCAGGAGGTCGGTGGCAGCGACGGAGCTGGCAAAAAGGAAGGATCCGGTGGCGGGCCCCGCCTCCTTTTCCTCAACCAGCGTGATCAGAGGCCCCGCCCTCTTCTGCTCCAGTCTGGGTTCAGGCACCAGTACGTCGTTCACGCCGCTGCTCAGCTTCTCCACGGCGACAGAGTAGACGTTGTCCAGGAGGGAGTCCACACCCACCAGGCCGCCTGCACCACCCACCAGGCCGCCTGCTCCACCCACCAACCCCAGCGGCGGCTCAGGAGACAGGTCCATGTCCTCCAGTTTCACCTCCGTGGCCTCCACCTTCTCGGCCTTGATGTCCACCAGGAGGTCATGGACCTCCACGTGCACACCCGAGGCCGCGCTCTCCGCCTCGGCCGCCTTGCCGCGGGTCAGGAGGTTGCTCCCGGGGTCGGCCGTCTCCGTCTCGTCCGCCTCACTCTCGGGAGTGTGAGTCTGGGAATTGTCGTCCAGTTCCAGGGAACCCGTGATGGTCTGGGCGGAGAGACCAGAAATGGTGCTCACCTGGCCTTTCTTTCCTTTCTTGATGTTCTCCTCCTCTTGACGCTGGTACTCCTCGTACATCTTAGCTAAGTATTCCTTATGAGCCTCATACGTCACCTGCCATGTACGGAAGCGGTGACGGAAACAGATGGCAATTCATTATGACGTTAAATAGTAAATTATATTTATAAACCTTACTGAATAATCAATGTGCTGGATTATGCTGACTAACTATGATGAAATACCGTGTGCAAGAAGAATCATTCTAACATGGTCCTGCAGTGCCCTTTAATGCCCAGCAGAGGGCACAGGTTTTCGGGGTTTTTTGTTTTATTTTGTTTTTTGTTTTTTGAAATAGCCTACAGAGCAACCACTCACCTTGGAGTGCGCTATGGACAGGGTGTCGACCCAGACACGCCAGCCGCCCCACTCGTGCTTGATGGCGTGGTACAGCAGGATGCGGAAGATGTTGTAGACCATCTCTGTGATCCTCTGTTCCTCAGGGTTCTTAGGGCTGATGTAGCCAAGAGAGAACATCCAGTCCTGCCACACAGAGCACTGGAGGAGACATCTACCATGGGAAGAAGATTCAGATAAGAACCTGTCACATTAATTACATTGACAGACAGGGCGTTAAGGTGCATGAACATGAGATTTAGCATCAGCAAACGTTTCTCATAAAAATAAACTGTATGGATTCTTTATGGAGGCGTGTGGTAATTTGGGAGGGTGCTAAGACGAACCATCAAAGAACCTTAACAGTGACACCATCGTTTTGAATCTCTTTATCTAATCATAATGACAGATGCTGATTACAACTGCCATTACAGCCTTCAACACATATAAATTGACTGACGGACCATTTGACATCTGACAGTGAGATGGTACGGTGGGCTAGACACAGCTGTTACAGGGACCATCACTGGCATTGACAGTCCTTCGCATATTAGTCTCCGCACATGTGTGTGTGTGTGTGTGTGTGTGACTGAAACATCTGCTCGAAGTCAAACATTCCGCAAAATTCAAGGATGATTGAGCAACGTGGGGGAGGAGCACGTTAACACGGGACTTCATGGGAGAACAATGTCCCACCTGGCCCCCACCCTTAGATTCATTCATCAGGTGGATAATTGTTGCGGGCGGGGGGAGGGGGGGAGGGGGAGGGGCCTAGCCCTCACCGTCTGTTCTCGCGACTGGTGCTGAAGAGCTTGATCATGTCGGAAAGGAAGAGTCGGCGGACCTCCATCAGCTCGGGGCTGGGCATCGAGTTCTTCAGCAGGGTGGCCACCACCTTCAGGATCACTGCCAAACACCAACAGAAAGGTGCGGTCTAAACGTGTGGGCCAATCAGAACCTGGAGCCTGGGGATCGGCGGCTTGGAGCGAATCAGAGCCGCTGGCTGATTTTTATTCTCCTCCCGTCTGCAGGCGGGGACGAGACAGTCGGGTACGAGACAGGCGGGTACAAGACAGTCGGGTACGAGACAGTCGGGTACGAGACAGTCGGGTACGAGACAGGCGGGTACGAGACAGGCGGGTACGAGACAGTCGGGACTTACTTGGGTTCTGGATCTTGATGCTGGAGTCCGGCTCAGGGTGGGGCTTGTGAACAACCTGCGTGCACACCTGCTCTGTCAGGATCTAAAAGAGGTCAAAAAACAACAAATGAGCATCCAGTAGTATGTACATAACTTATGTGAGCGAATATAAACCATACAAAGCTGTTTAAGTAATTAATAAATCAATTCTGGAAAAAATACTGAAAGCCTAAAACATTCTAACAATACATCTAGATGATCTAGACAAGGAACTGGAAAACTACAGCAGTGACAGAAGATGAACAGTGGCAGAGAAGACGTTAAGATACGCTACCTCATACAGCGTGTTGTATGTAGTCACTGACAACGTGTTAGTGTGTAGCATGAGTCTCTCGCCCAAGAGCGTGAAGAGACTGTGTGTGTGCATGATTTCCACCTTTCTCCTGCAGAAACACACACACACACACACACACACACAGCCACACGTGGAGTGGAAAGCCGGTGTGAACCTCCTGAGATAGCTGTTGAACTTGGCACCTCGGCCACGGTGTCAGATAACATCACTTTTTCGCGGTGACACAAAGTAACGGATCGGTTGCCGCGGTCCAGCCACCGCTCAGGGACGCAGCAACGAGAGAGGCGTTCGCCGTGACAACGCATCCAACAGCCCATCACTCAGATGCTCCGTCATTACTCCACGGCTTCGGAATACAGTCCGGCCTACGGCTTGGAAGGATACCACAGACAAATGGCTGCCGTTCCTTAACTTGCTACACTGGCACTGAAGACACTCCCAAGATCGCCATGGAAATGGGAGCAAACGAGCTGAAAGATGATTTATTGTGGCCCCCAGCGAACTGTTGTGCAAGCTGTGGCAATGTAGCACTGTTTTAAAGCTTAAAATGAATCTTCTAAGGGATTTCAAGGGTTTTACCCTCTTTAAACCTCGAGGGTCCAGAGTTATGCTTTGCAGTTTTTATGTATAAAGTTCTATTTTAATAAATGTCTCTGGTATTATGTTAGACCTCAGAGATTAAATGTATCTTTTGTTGATTTTAATCACATCTGATTCATTTTAACAATTAGTTCCCTCGACTTATTTTACAAAATGAGACAATCTAGCAAAAAAAAAAAAACAACATTCCTCACCTACCACTGAAATCTCACAGGCATTCTTCACTCACATCCCATCCAAGATCTACTCGTGCTGGACTGCTCTCTCTCTCTCTCTCTCTCTCTCTCTCTCCATCGCACACCCATACACACACGCACACGCACACACACACACACACACACACCTCTCCAGGCTGTCCATTTTGTCTTATTTTTTATTCATCGAGCTTCAAGGGTCCAATCATAATCCCACCCATTGCCTAGAGCACCAGGCAGCTCTGTAGAATGCAGATAGAGACAGAAAGAGCAGCACTGGACCAGACTACAAACTGAGCGCACGCTGTGTGGACAGGAGCTGCAGGTCTAAGCCAGGTTCAGCTCAGCTTGGTAAAGGTCAACGAGCCGCCATGTTTAGCAACGCCCTTAAAATCCCTCGAGATTCGCGGAAAACCCAAAACGATGTAATGACTCTTGGAGAAACTGGCATAAAATTGTGTGTGATTGGAAACTGTGAGAACGTGGGAGCTTTACTCACTTGTGACCCAAGTGCTTCAGGAAGTAACCCAACACCTTCAGTGCCTGCACACGGATGCTCTCGCTCTTGGAGGCCAGCAGTTTGTAGACCACTCTGAGCAAAGCATGTTGGGTAATAACCAAGAGAGCATGAACATAAAAAACAATGATTTACAAAGGTTCTGACTTCACAGCCATGCAAATGTGAGGAACAGCGTCTCTGGGCTCTGTGCGAATCAAGACCAGAGAAAAAGGGATGTCACTGGGATGGAAAGTGTCAGATGAGATCAGAGTAATACGGTGATACAGAGCAGCGCATCAGTGCGAGGTTTGTTTCCTCACTGTAACGCCAGCTAATATATGCGGAACTTCATCAAATCCATCCACACTTCATTATCCAGACACGTGGGATAGGTCTCGATCCTGCTTGTCAGGAGTGAAAAATAAATATGCAAATATGCAAACATTCATATGCGGATGAGGCTGAATAATGCATGTTTCAGGTGGGCACGCGGCGCGAGCGGACAGGGGAACGGCGGGCGGCGCGGTTCGGCTGAGGTCGCCGCGGCAGCTCACCGGATGCCGTTCCTCTGATCAAAGGCGGGTACCATCGAGGCTGGGTGTTCGGACATGAGGGCAACCAGCAGCTGAAGCACGTCGTGGAGGTTCTCGTCCTGCAGGTTGGGGGGGGGCGTTAAACACCCGAGCGGTTCGTTTAGCCTCTCGGCGTAAGGAGATCGGTGGCATACGCGGTGCACGGCACAGACAGGCATGGCTGCTTCCTCGTAAAAACCACTGAACTACTGGAAGTCTTCAACCTTAAGGAGTCAAAACTAGAGAGCGACTTCATACTGCTCTCACCGAATCATGCCTGCGGGGAGGAACTTTAAAACGTATTGTACTTCAGCACTTGGGCTGAGTCATTGTGTGTGAAATGCCCTGACTGCTCACCCACCTCGTGCATAGTCAGCAAATAATTCAGGATGCTCTGCAATTCATCCTCCTTTACGCCTCGATCCTATTGGAGCACAAGAAGAAGAAGAAGATGAATTAGAAAAAGATGATGTTGCAGAAGGAACAGTGTCTGCTCTGCCTGTGGGAGGATGGAAACGCTTGAGACTACGTCCGGTTTTCACCTGGACGGTCCGGTCTTTATGCTTGTATGTATGGGTGTCAGGATTTGAATTCCGTTTGCCTGTTTCTTGGGTTGTTCTCCTGAATTGGGGGTTGAACAAACACCACCGGGGGGGGGGGGGGGGGGGGGGGGGCGGGGGGGGGGGGGGGGGGGGGGGGGGGGGTGGGGGGGGGGG
>JAOYMR010000012.1:751742-763807 GCA_025802075.1 Tenebrosternarchus preto | reverse complement strand
GTCGCCTGGTCGGCCTGTCGCCTGGTCGGCCTGTCGCCTGGTCGGCCTGTCGCCTGGTCGGCCTGTCGCCTGGTCGGTCTGTCGCCTGGTCGGTCTGTCGCCTGGTCGGCCTGTCGTTCTCTCATATTCTTTGCTCATTAGCGGCACTGTTCATTATCAGACGTCACAAACTTTCACATGATCTTCCAGAATTTTAGTCAACTCAATCAACTCAAAATTCAAAATCAATGAATCTGCTTTCTAGAAAGTTCAAACTGACAAACTAGGCAGAAATGGTGCAACATCTCGGAGTATATCCTGTATGTTGTTACTGCTCAAGCTTTTGCCTGTTATGGTCAGCAAATTTCATGACCGCCAACCAAAGCTCATTACCGTTGGAGCAGTGGCAGACTGTTTGTTTGTTTATTTGTTGTTGTTTGTGCAGACTTTGAATGGGATTGCGTTAAGCACGGCTGTGTACAAAACGTGCGTGTGCTGTCGACAAAGTCCATCAAAAATCGGTGCGCAGTTGTGCGAGCGAGAGCCGCAGAGATGCTTCCCAGCCCTCGCCGAATTACTGAGCTCGGCGCAAAAAACTATTTCGCATCGCAGCGTGAAACCGGAAGGCAGCAGCGTTCGTGACTCGTGTGAAATGCCGGCTCACGGTGCGCGTGACACAGCCGGCTAACCGTCGTAGCTCGTTAGCGAGCCGCGCTGGAGGGAGGAGAGCTGGGTCTTACCTTGAGGATTAGCTGCTTGAGAAAGTGCAACATGAAGGCCCTGAGTGAGATGATCTCCTTTTGGGAAGGCCGGGGACCGTCTGCAAATGCACACGCCACAAATAGGTATGAAAACGCATGTCACATGGGACAGAGTCTTAAATTGCACAGTGCTATTTTCCTGTATTCCCACAGGGACCGCGGTCCCTTCCTGAAGCTCAGAGTTTACGGCCAAGCGGGAAACGACTTTTACTGTCAATCAATTCATCCTGACTCAGTTTGTTGTACGCCACTCCAGGGATTGTGAGGGGTAAGAGAGTTGACCTTCGCTCCAACGGGAGTCCAGTGACCTCCAACCTTTGTGTCATTGGTGTAACCTAATGTGCATGGGACCCCTGAAAAGCATGGAGAGAGAGAGAGAGAGAGAGAGAGAGTGTGTGTGTGTGTGTGTGTGGGTGTGGGTGTGTGTAGAGGGGTTGGAAGGTTTGTTCAGACTGCGTCAGACCACTGGTCACAGCCAATGCCTTGCCAAGACCTCATTAACGTGAGGCTTTAGCAAAGCTCAACATGCCGATTCACTCTGAGTACAATCCACTGCTCCCTCCAAACTCCACATTTGCATGTGCACGCACATGTGCAGATGGGATCCCGCTGTGATGGACTCAGGGATGTCTGGGATGTCTGGGATGATGGAGAGAGGATTGATTAGCTGTCATATTCCCAGATGCACCTGTGACTGAGAGGCAGAACCACAGGTCCATTTGTCCCTGTGATCGTCTTTCACCGTTATTCTTGTTTTTCTTTTTGATTGGGTTTTTCTCTCGGCCGCCACATTAGAGCACGAGCTGCCGACGCAAAGACTGAAGGACAACTAGTGATCAATACCAACTGCTGTTTATTCAGGACACTGGACACCGAAGGCGTGCGCATCCACCGAAATCTGTTATTTTCTATAAAACAAAAGGGAAAACCAAAACTAAATGAAAAAAACAAACTAAACAACAACAACAAAAACGATGCTAAGTGAAATATGGGGGCAACCATGAACTAATCTGCCTTGAAGTCAGAAGTACTATGACGTTCTGAGCAGCTCATTAAATTCTTCCTGCAGCTCTACAGTCAGTGGTGGCCTCACCTGCACGCTGCTCTCTACAGGTGTGCCAGAGAAATTCACTACAGGCTGATTACACACTCAGTATACATCCACCCCCTACTCCATCCGTCCACCCACCTCTTCCACCAACCCTCCCACCTCCTCCCCTCCTCGCTGGTGTCTCTCTTCTCCGAAACAACTGTAGTGCAATCAAACGTAAATGTTCAGATTTCCCTCTTGGATGGGTTTCAGCCTTAATGAAACCATGTAGCACAGCCTATCGATTAAAGGACGGGTGTATCAGCAGTAGGGAAGGTCCTGCACTGCTGCCTGACTTCAGCTAATATAAAGCGCTCCCAACAAAATGGATTTTTAATGAATTTTTCTGGCTGTACGGCAGCGTGTCCAAGATGAACAGAGAAGGTTGTGATTAGAAAAGCAGAAGACAGGGAGAAGTTAAAGCATTTCCCTCAAACGTTTCCTCTTCCACTTTCAGGTCACCCACTTCCGGAAGCTTTTCACTTTTGCTATTTGAAAAGAACTTGAGCGTATTTTCAATGGTTTACCAATGGAAACACCCGTAACCCTGGTTTACAGGCCCACTGGTCTGAAGCTGAACCTAATACTTGCACAGATCTGTTATACAAATAATTTGGGAAATTCAATGACACCATTGCACTGCATATGTTCATATAAACCATTTAAATGTGTGTTAATGAAGTGTGTGGTGAAAGTAAATTTAATGTACCCATTCCAGAGACAAGGTGGATGAACCCAAACGCATGACGGAACATGACATGGTGGAATATATGTTCGCATGGACACACACACACACACACACACAGGCTTTGATGTGAATCGCAGAGCACTTGTGAGCTATGGCTGCCCAGACTTAAAAGCCTGCGATTAAACAGTGATTCTGTGCTAAAGTGATGCATGGCCTTCATTTGAAAATCCAGTAGAGTACCAGGACTCTGAGAAAGAGGGTGGGAGAGAGAGAGAGAGAGAGAGAGAGAGAGAAAGAGAGAGAGAGAGAGAGAGAGAGATGGGGAGAGAGAGAGAGAGAGAGAGAGAGAGAGAGATGGAGAGAGTCTTCATTTCCGGACAGAACTGTCACTCTTCTCTCAAACATTTCTATCTTTCTGGGTCTCTAACACGTCATTATTTCTCGGCACCGTCTCTTCCCTTAAACACCCTTAGAGTATAAGACAACAGGGAATGCAGCATCTGAATTAAAGATGCATCGATGAAACCAGACCAATCATTACTAAACTCCTTTACCTTTTTAATCAAGACTTCACTTAGCATTTCATCCCCTGTGTATGAGCCAGATGCTGATCTATCTGTGTGTGTGTGTGTGTGTGTGTGTGTGTGTGTGTACGTACAGACACATGCTGTCTGCTCTTTATCTAGATTCTCCCTGGTTCCTGTGTCTGTATTTATCTGATTGTATCTGCATATGTTTTAAATGTATCCTAAATGTGGCCATTCACTGCATCCAGCAAAAGCAGGACAGTTCACACAGAGCAGCAGGCACAGAACCTCCTCTCTCCACAGAACCTCCTCTCTCCACAGAACCTCCTCTCTCCACAGAACATCCTCTCTCCACATAGCCTCCTCTCTCCACAGAACATCCTCTCTCCACAGAGCCTCCTCTCTTCCCAGAATCTCCTTTCCGCTCAGAGTCTCATCTGCTGCACCCTGCTGCCTCCATTATTCCTCCCACCCCCCCCAGGGGTGACACTGCTCTTCATATTCCCAGCCACTCGGAAAAAAGCACAGCACATAGATCAGATGATTAAAACCTCTACACATACTGCTGCCTGTGTAATCTCAATCACCACCACCTCAGTTCCAGGAAACGCAATAAATAAATAAATTCCTCTCTTTCCAGCATACCACTGTGGCACAACATAGACTGTTCACTCCTTTCCAGTTCCAGCAATGGACACCCTCTGGGCTTTCGTGCAAATTATCTTGGTACTTGGTAATGGCTGTTGTTTGTGACTAGTTTACAGAAGCTTTCTCTGTCCTGTTTTTAAAGACATGGTGTACAGTCTTACTCTCGTAAAAGCCTTTCAATGCACAAGGTAGCGGTGCAAACTATAATAATGCTCAAAAATAGTAACACTGAAAATTCTGCTTCCAGAATGAGGGACCTACTTGTGGCATGAAACATGCAGCAGGAGAAAAGCTTTGCTGTGAGGACTGAATAAAACCTTAACAGTGAGGCAACAAAACTAAAACCAACAGTGGGGGGGAGAGACAAATAGAGTGAGGAAAGTGGTCTGGGAAGAGCAGAGAGAGAAAACAAGACGGGTGTTCAGTGTTGGGTGAGAGATGGGTGTTCAGTGTTGGGTGGGAGACGGGTGTTCAGTGTTGGGTGGGAGACGGGTGTTCAGTGTTGGGTGGGAGACGGGTGTTCAGTGTTGGGTGGGAGATGTGTTTCAGCAGAGCAGCAGGGGTTTCTATTGACCAGCACGATGGCTCCTGGAGGCCCTGCCTCTTTACAGCTGTGGCTCTTTACTTACAGCTGTGGCTCCCCGACAAACAGAAAGGGGCGGAGCCAGGAAGTAACGAGCATCACGACCCCTCCCTCCTAACTAAACAGTACTATGAGAGAGTGATGTAGGGAGATTCAGCAGTAATGGTGAGACATGGTTAATTGACTTTATAGCAAAAGGGTGTTGGTACTATAAGCTAAAATAATAACAGTGTTTAATCATGTCCTCGTACTCTTGTAGTAACACAATCTGCTGTTCCAGTGAGCCAGAACACATCCTTCTCCATTATGATGTACAAAATTCAAATACTGTTTCTAAAGTCTGAACTGAGGAAGTGTATAAATGGCTGTGTATGTGTGTGTGCGTGTGTGTGTATGTGTGTGTGTGTGTGTGTGTATGTGTGTGTGTATGTGTGTGTGTGTGTATATGTGTGTGTGTGTGTGTGTATATGTGTGTATGTGTGTGTGTGTGTGTGTGTATGTGTGTGTGTGTGTCAGTGACAGGTTTTGTTTGGTGTTTCTCTGTGTGATGAGGGCTGTGTGGTCATTTTCTGCTCATTCCTCTTCCCACTGTGCATGGAGGACCTGGAGAGGCTGCAGGGGTCTGATGGAGTGGTGGAAGGGCTGAGCTGTGGGGGGTCTGGTGGAGCAGGAGGATGGAGGGACCGCGGGAGCCTCACCCAGGCCTCGGGGTGTGATGCCACTGCAGGGAGCCGGGTTCACCGCCCAGTAGTAGTACTTCAACGTGTGCACAAGCTGAAGGACAGTCCCCACCCGACGGATGGTGTTGTAGATGGTTGCCGTGCCGATGAACTCCGCCGATAGGTAGGTGTACAGCGAGAGTTGCACCTGAACAAGATGTAGGTGCACCCACGTACACACACACACACACACACACACACACACACAAAAGTTGACCACTTACATGATCAGACTGTAAACAGCTTGTTCAACACTTGACCACGTCAGGATAATCAATTCCAAGATAGAACAACCCAGGATAAGGGCCAGACGCAACACTGTGAAATGATTTCTACGCTCGTGTGTCAATGTGTGTGCAAGCAACTTCAAACCTGTGTGGCACTTTCACTAAATCACTACTGGCTCACATAAGGGTTACTATGAAGGTTAATATGAGATTTAGCTACAAATCCACAAGGCACCTGCTTGCACCATCAGATTCCACCCTAGATAACGGAGAGCCCCGTGTGTAGGTTGTGAGTGTGTTAACAGCTGTTCTTTAATTAACCAGTCTGTCTGGTTGCAAAACACAGGGGCATCAAAGCACAGAACCTCCCAGAAAGAACCGCATTCAGAGAAGCGGTGTTACCATAACGATGTAACCACGAGACGCGATGGCCGGAGAGTCCATGAGGGGAATGTTGGGCAAAGTTCTGAGTCTGTGGACCAGCCACAACTTAAGCCAGCGCTTCCGGAATGGTCTCTGAAGTTGAGGAAGAGTATGCTGATGAAGCAACAAAGCTTGTCCAATTAAACCTGGATGTACCTGGAATAGTTTGCCCCAGTTGGACAACAACTAGTATATGAAGTGAGTCTGAAGAGTCGTAAAGAGTCATTTGAGCTCACAGTCCAAAAAAGAGGGCGGAGTCAACTCTGTTGTTTGGGTTTACTAGAACACACACGTTCTCTCTCTCTCATCTCTGCATGCTTGCCTCCGTTACGTTTCTTGAGCTGTGACTGCCCAACCACCTCCCTCCCCCTCTCTCTCTCTCTCTCTCTCTCTCTCTCTCTCTCTCTCTCCCTCTCTCTCTCTCTCCCTCCCTCCTTCTCTCTCTCTCTCCCTCTCTCTCTCTCTCTCTCTCTCTCCCTCCCTCCTTCTCTCTCTCTCCCTCTCTCCCTCTCTCTCTCCCTCTTCTCCTCCTGTGTATTTATTTCTACACCTCTGTTAGTTATTCATGAAGGCGTCTTGCAGTGTGGTCTCTAGGTCCAGGTCTTCCAGCTCACTGCTGCGTCCCTCTTCCACACACCTGATCCACCCCTTCACGGGTCATTACAGAGCGCGGACAGACAAATTTTGATCTTTTAGCATTTCAAAACAAACTAACACCCCCTGCCCCAAGTTCACACACCAACTGTGTCAACACAGCCCCTCCTGAGGAAGGCAAAAGTGCAGAGAGCCATTAAAAAATATTTATCACTTCTCCATGACTCTGGGAGCAACCTTAAGTGACCCAGAGCAGAAAGTGGTGCAGTCAGTATTTTAAGAGATCTGACTTCAAAAGCTCACCTGTGCTGAATTACAAAGTCCCCAGTTACAAACAGAGCAAACAGACCATCTTCATCTGACACACTGCTGTCCCTGTGGATGAATGCATTGTATAATTGCAGGCTTTATGTGTGTGTGTGTGTGTGTGTGTGTGTGTGTGTATGTGCGTGTGTGTGTGTGTGTGTGTGGATGGACCAGCACAAACAGTTTACACAAGATGCCCAAGGAGCTAATATCTCTGTGCTACCTCCACCACCACCCTCCACCCTCCACCCAGCGTGGTGAGGTGGAGCGGGACGGCCCCCCCACCTTGGCCGGCGTGTGTATCCAGAGGGCGGCGTTGAAGAGGATGTGATCACACAGTTGCTTGAGGAGGGCCGCGCCGTGGCTCAGGCCGTCCAGGTACTTGGCGAAGGCGAGGAAGTGCTCGAGGACACCGCGCGTGATGTGCACCCGTGACGCCTGCTCGACAACGGGCCCCGACGACGCAGTTACGGGCCGGCGAAGACAGGAGCACATGGGACAGGAAAACAGGAACGAACGAGAACTGTTGCATTTCATACAGTGACAAATAGCAATACTGTGGAGAGGGCATTAATCATTCAGACTGAAAAATCTGCATATTGGCTACGTGAATTAAAAACAAAAGAGCTTGAGGTTTTGTCTTTAGAGCGTGAAGAGGTGATTAGTATCGTCTGGGCACCTGCAGTGGTGTGAGCTGCAGGAGGGCGGGCAGGAGCGGGCGTGTGCCCACAGGAGCGGGCGTGTGCCCACAGGAACAGGGAGGAGAGTCGCTCTTGGGCACTGCCTTGCCTCTGTTTGTTTCTTTTTCTCTTTTTTTTTGTCTCTTGAAAGGAGGTGCAAATTGAAACAGAGGCAGTGTGTGTGTGTGTGTGTGTGTGTGTGTGTGTGTGTGAGAGAGAGAGAGAGAGAGAGAAATGGACTGAAAAGAAGAACAGATAAATGAGGGAGAGAACGAGCAAGATGAATGATGGGAAAGAGAGAGAGAGAGAGAGAGAGATGTAGAAGAGAAAGCTGTGTTGTATCGCACACCATTCTTGTTAAAGAAGGACACCCACTCACAACCTCCCTCACACACCACTGGTGAACACGAGGATTCTCAGCTAGAGTAGACACTACATTCTACATTCATTCACTCATTCATCTAAAGCACTGCCTTCCTTTTAAAATGACACCATAGTAAGATCATCATTTTGTGTCTCACTTCTGAGGTCACAGATGACCCTGTGCCTCCTGTCTGAAGAATAAACGTTCGATCGTTTTATAGAACCTGTTTTATGTCCAGAGCACAGGCTCCCTTAGAAACCTCAGAATCTCAACCCCCTGAACTGAAGTCTATAATCACAACTCCATAATCGTACGGAGGTGTGGTGGACCAGACCACAGCACCACCCTGTGTGCGTGCACAGCAGACCGACCTTTTCCAGCAGGTAGCCGATGACCAGGAAGCCCTTCCCCCCTAACATCTGTTCCTGCATGGCCACTGAGCTCTTCAGTAACTCCACCAGGAAGGCCAGCAGGGTGGCGCTGTGGAGCACACGGCAGGGAGGGTTTTAGTGCACGCGCCCAACGCTCTGCGAAACATCCACACTTCGTAAATAAACACAACAGCTGGAGGAGCAGTTTTTCTGTGCTTCGAAACTTTAACACCACTTTCCTGTTCACAGCCACAGCGTACTGTGAAATGTAATGTGTTGTTTAAAAAGTCCTCTTAAAATAGGAACACGGGCGCTTTTGAATCTGGTATACAGGGAATCTGCCTGAGATACCCTGGGGAATCTAAGGTTACTTGACAAAGGAGGAAATGTTATGATACAGTGCCAAGCAGCTTTGTTTGGTATGTTGAATTATTTTAGATAATATGTTTTACCAGGGTTAGTGGGAGCCTCCCCTGCAGCCTGGAGGAAGGCCTGGCTAGCTCGGTATTAGCATGCCTAACCACTGGTTAGTAACCAGTGCACAAGAGCATACTGGTGTGAAACTGGTGCGAAACAATTAAAAAACCTTTAAGGCAGCGGGGACTGTGAAACGTTTCATTTTATTTTGAATTAAACATCTCCGTGGTTCTAGCGTAAACGTTGGCTCTGCACAAAGCATGCTGTTGGCCGGTGGGGTCAGACGAGGGCGCTCACCAGACCGTGGTCTCCACCTGGCTCTCGTTGTGCTGGTGCACGTCGAGCTGGGCAAAGAGAGGGAAAAGCACCTGGATTCCTCCGATGGAGTGGATGGCGCTGTGGATGGAGTGGGTGACGATGGCTTTCACATCCTACAGGTTGGGATGAGATCAGCAGAACCAAACACACGGGGAGGTCCTTGTTTATTACTACATTACTCTACATTACTCTGCATTTTTTATTCCTTTTGTGGCTCAGAGCTCCAGGTCTGCTTCTGCCACACTTTTATTTAACCTTTAACCTCCAGATCCAGGTCTGCTTCTGCTGCACTTTTATTTAACCTTTAACCTCATTTTATATGCTTCCACAGTTCATTTTATTTGTATTCTTAATTAGGTTTGTATTTTTCTTTTAAATCATTTGCCTTCCATACTTTTTTATTGGTAAAAGACCTTGAATTTATTTGTGCCTTAACCGTAAACAAATGAATCAATAAATAAATGTGTCTTGCCACAAGTGTCTAAAGTAATATCATCATTGTGTGTTTAAAAAGGCACAGTTCCCCAGGGGGACCTGCAGAATCTTTACAATTTTATGTCCTCCACTGTAGATATATTTGACCCCCAAAGAGAGTAAAACAGAGTACACACACACACACACACACCTGCAGCATGAGGGCGTGGGGTGAGTGGACGAAGATAGAGGAATTCTCTCTTGGCGAGGACTCCAGACACAGCTGAGCGTCTGTGGATTTAGCGTTGTACGTGAAGCAGATACTGCTGGCTAACTTCCCATCATACAGCACCTGCTTGTGGTGCACAGCCAGGTGGAGGTCACTCTCCGACTTAAACTTAAACGTACTCTGGAGAGAGAGAGAGAGAAAGAGAGAGAGAGAGAAAGAGAGAGAGGGAGAGGGAGAGAGAGGGAGGGAGGGAGGGAGGGAGGGGAGTAGAGCACAAGAAAGAAAGAAAGAAAGAAAGAAAGAAAGGAAGACAGAGAGGAAAGGAAACGAAACGATGAAACAAAGAACGATAAACAGAGAAAACGACAAAGTTTTTCTAACACCTACACTTGTGAATGGGAGAATGAGTGATACATCAAGTGCATAGAAGAGAACATCTGAACCACAGAGACGGACAAAACAAACCTGTAGAAGATGAAGGTTGAGTGGTAGAGAAGAGGGAAGACAGAAGTTTTGGAAGAACAACTGAAAGGCTGACGGTGTGAGAAGACGAGACCCTGAGAGGTTCTGACATGTATGCCATGTGACTCTACATATATAACTGTGCATATGACATCTATAGTATAACCCTAACCTTAGTGTCTGACAATATAACTAAAGTATAAATAAATAACCAAAAACTTCTCTTAAAATCAGCTAAGCGGTTACTTTACCTTGTTAATGGTATTCATTAATGTCAAACTAAATGAAAGGATTTTCTTTTATGTGATAATTGTGTCTCCAGTAAGGAGGCAAGTAACAAGAAAACCTTCATAGATAGAGCCTGCAAAAAGGGATGTGGGTAATTAAAATGCTTAAATTGAATCAGCAAAGCACTGATTCACCACTCCGGCTCAAACGAGTATGAGCTTCATCTGGAAATGAATCATCCTTGCTATTGTTCCTGTTGTTCTACAGTTCTAGCATGGGCAGTCCACCCCCGAGATGATGTCATCCAGACGTGGCCTCCTCCGCCATCGCCGGTGTGTGCACACGCACGGCGCGCTCGTTTCACATGCGTGTACATCTTGTAAGCAGCCCATGAAAGATGCCTCATGTGTAACAGGCTCCAGAAACCACGGTAACGTCACACGCTCCCGTAGCTCAGCTGGTTGTGCCAGTACGAGCTGGTGACCCACAACACCAAGGTCATGTGTTCTATTCCCCAGAAGCACATATACCATCACTCTAAACTGCTACGCATGTGGCTCTAGATAAGAATAATTATGCAGCGTCAAATTTTACGGGATTTATTTTTTTCCGTTTACGCACTCAGGAGGTGCTTAACAAGAGCCATAATGAAAGCACATGACAATGAAAGGATGAGGTTAACAACAAAGCATAACAGGGCTGGAGGACACTCCCCTTCACGTCTACACGAGCAGGCAGGACATCGCCGGCCTTTATCCAGCACGGATGGATGTTTCCAAAGAGCCTCATAGGCGAGGTGAGGCAGAGCCGGGGTTATTATAGCAGGGTTTATTGGGTTTTATTTATGTAGACAGCATTTTTGCTTTGCCTGGCAAAAGCACAGATAGTTTTATCTCTGTGGTGCCAAAAAGGCACAAACTAGAAGAACAGAAAATAATTACAGGAGAATTCACCAATATAAAAATGCTTTTTTCAAAAACAGGACCAGGTACGATTGCATAGCTATGTTTAACTCTCTCTAGGTCTGAGTGGTGTTCTTTCTGTCATAAAAAAAGCATATTTGCTGCGAGAACGTTTCCTGTTTGGTTTTAAAACAAACGAAGAGGTAGACCGTGGATACGGCAGCGTCTCACGGAGCTCGTAGGCGAAGGTGGCGGGTGGAGAGGCCGTCGGCGGGGGACGGCCGGGCGGAGCCGGGGTAACGGGGCGGGGCGCGAAGGGCAAAGACGGGTATCTTTCCCGAGCACGCGGGATCTTCCGGAGATCACAGCATCTCCGTTCAGGCGCTGTAGTCAAGCAGATACTGTATCAGTGAAGGCAGAAGCAAGAAACTCCTCATGTCAACGTTCTGCTTCACAGGCTCGTCCAGGAGGGTATGGAGTCCAGCCAGGTTTGATGACTCATGCGATTGAGCTCCACGGTTAATTACCAGGTTGAGTAGATGAGCAGGAGTAAGGAAAATAAAGAAATAAATGAAATAAACACCAAACCGTGACATATTCTGGTCTTCTGTAAAACCACTTGGAACCTCATCATACACTAACTGGGTAACCAAAGAAACCTGGTGAAAGCCTTACTGAATAATAAAGCTTGTAAATAATAGAAAATAATTATCAATAAAAAATGGATCTTTAACTTAATGATTCCAAGTGAGTGTTTGAGAATTGCAATTTACAAAACAAGAAGTCAGGACAAGAATGTCCTAGAACATCTCTGGAAAAGGACAGCGTGCTTTGAGAAGTGTAACTAGCCCAACAAAAACGCATTCGTACTTCCCATTAATGACTAACAGTGAATAAGAGTGTTACAGTATTAATATGTGACATTTTCCTCTATGAATCAGTGATTGGACCTTTCCGCTAAGCGTTGGCAAGTTAAGATTTTGACTTCACATAAATTCTTTTGACAAGAATGTTCTGTAATCTGAAATATACTGGGCATCTCTTTCCATTTCTCTCATAGAGAGAGAGAGAGAGAGAGAGAGAGAGAGAGAGAGGAGAGAGAGAGAGAGAGAGAGAGAGAGAGAGAGAGAGAGAG
>JAOYMR010000012.1:727361-743591 GCA_025802075.1 Tenebrosternarchus preto | reverse complement strand
ATTCTATTAGAACAGTAATGGTCAAATTCTATTAGAACAGTAATGGTCAAATTCTATAAGAACAGTAATGGTCAAATTCTATTAGAACAGTAATGGTCAATTCTATTAGAACAGTAATGGTCAAATTCTTCCCAAAGGGTAAAAAAATAATACATTTTACAATAGCTACAGTACTAACGAAACAACACTAAACCAGACGAGGCTTTCTGTGTTTGAGGTTTCGTCAGTCCTGAAAAAAACAGAAGCAAAACAATGAGAAAGTGCATTCCAGACATTCTGGTGGCCCCTGATCAGATTGTGCCTGAACTGGAACCGGCCCCTCTTATCCCAAACCTCAAAGGATCCTGCTACATACTGGAAGTTTACCCTTACGTTAGTGACAAATCACACACACACACACGTCCAAATAAACACACACAAAAGAAGTTCAGGTGGACATGCTGGAAATACAGCAGAAGGTTAAAGAGGGAGGTTTTATATGGTTGTCTCTGTCACCAAACCCCTTTAAACCACCCTTAGTTTGGCCAAAACTGGTGGGTCCACATATGGAGCCCTGATGAACACAAGCACAGATCAATGACACACTGCACTGGAGTCAGGACCCTTCAGAGAAGCTCAGATGGTGATGAAACTGCTATAGGAAAGAACTAATGAATACAAATGTATAGTACTCCATCGGCTCCAGAGAAACCATTAAAAAACATATTCATGGTCAGTTGGCTCTGAGCAGAGACAAAAGGGAATATACTAGCAGTGTGTCATTATAGTGAGTTGAGAACCCAAATTATGCTGAAAGATAATTATTCACTTCTTTCACACTGAGACAGAAAACTATTATGACTTTGCACACATGAATCATTTGATTTGAGAAAACGTATATTAAAAGGTACAAGACAAAAGCCTCAAAAAATGTAAAAAAAAAAGCACAATGTTAACATACTGTCTATAATTTATCTTCATTAGAGGTGCCACGTATTTTCTTACATTCACTTACTTCAGGTCAAATAGGAACAAAGGGGTACAGTAGCTTAAAAAGATTTGCAAAGGCTTTTGGACAAATGTATGAGCATCTAATGCCAACAGCCTAAATATGTCTCCAGCCTGATCAACATGCCAACCATCGTATTCCATGTTCCCAGACACATTCAAAACACTCGTACCGTTGCACCTCTACGGTAAAATGATGCCCTGATGAAGTAACTCACTTCTGAAATGAAGTCCTTTTCATTCGTTATCAACGGTTGAGGCTTGCGAGAGTAAATACATAGCAGGACTCTCATGAGATGAAGGAGAGAATCGAGTCCTATAATACTGTTCACAGTCAGCCCGGGCCCGTCCAATGTCTGTATAGTAATCGAGGCTGAGCTTTGCGGGACATGGGGTGTCGAGCCCTCTCTGCAGGATCAGAGCATCCCGCCTGCTCTCTGAATACTGTCCAGCATCCACCAGCATGTCTTTCAGCACAAAGATAACATAATCTCCACAAATACATGCGTACACCCATCAATGGGTGGTTCTTCGGTTTATTTGCCTGTATATTGGCTTATGCTAATGCCGTTGTGCATTTGTTTGTTTAATCTGAAAAAGGTAAGCTAACAACAAACCTAGAATCATTTCAAGAAAGAAAGTGGGGAAAAAATTGACAAGGTACAGGCTGTAAAATTACTTTGCAAACATGTTATTACAGAGGAACGAAATGGTCTTCACTCACAGGATATGGAATATGACTATATTTACAAGTTCTGTTTATTTCAATATCGGGCTTCCCTGATGACAAAGAACATCGCCAGCACCCTGAGACCTTGTGATATTAGAGAGCACCTGAGGGAACCACGTGGAGTGTGTAGCCTACAGGGAAAAGCATCAGGAGTGGAATGACTCCTGCCTTCCCACCTGCTTCCTCCTCCTCCTCTTCCTCCTCCTCCAGGGCGACCGGCATGTGGCCGTGAGGGATGATGGGAAAGGAGGGTGTCAGAACCAGCGGCTTCAGCTGGGCCAGTAAGAGCGTTGAGTCCAGGGGGTGGAAACTGTTCAGGGGGCTCAACTTCAAAGCAACGTTCAACAGGAGCAAATAAAGAGACGTTTTGCCTGAACATACCGAGACGTTTTCAGTCTTTATTGTTAAAGATATATCATTTTGTGTCTATTATTTTTAATCCAAAGTGTAGCCAATTTGTGTTACAAACGATTCCCCCAAAACTGGAGCATGCAGATCCAACAGCAAAAACAGCGACAACACAACAATGCAGCCTTTGCTCTTGAACGCAGCTCTCCACTGAACTGATGATGAAACTGCGCAGAAACGCACTCCTGCAGTTCCCCCACTGTTTGGAAAGACACGCCCCTCGCCCCACGGCAGTGGTACGGAAGCCGCTGCGGAGAGTTCCCTGCTGTGCTGAAGTCGCGAGAGACCAGGAAACAGAAGCCTGAATGGAACCAACACCATAACCTAACCTATCCTCCTTGGGAGAGCATCTACTGACTAATCAATAGAGAGATTAATTGTGGTTATATCTGAAGTCAATTATCAAATGCGTTTCACAGGGATGGTTCCAGTTATAGTTCACCAATATTATCATGTCTAAGAGTCTGCAAGAAATGCATGCTGAAGCCTCTAAACAACAATACTATCTAGAAAATGTATTCCCCCTCAACCACCACATTTCAGTACATTTGCTACTGAAATGGTCACTGGGGGCAAGACACACGAAACCCCGCCATCAAGAGCCCCGCGAGGCTAGTCGGAAAAAACCCAGGACCTTTAGCTCATCGTGCTGTGTAGTGCTCGGCAAACAAAGATCCCACTAAATACTCAACAGCTGGGAATCTGGATGATTCCAAAGCCACTTTGCTTCCTCTCTAGGGCACTGGTAGCCTATTGGCTAGGACTTTGGGCTAATCCACTGGAAAAATCTGAATCCCTGTTTCTGCCGAGTAGTTGCTGTTGGGCCCTTGAGCAAGGGCCCTTAACTCTCCTGTCTCCAGGAACAATACCTAGCATGTGAAGAAAGTGCACAGCACACAAGTATATTTATAATAACAAATAAAGGCATTTTGGCCTAGATCTTCTTAAAAACACAATTAAAAGAAGATCTAAGATCTTCTTAAAAACACAATTAAATAACTACCGCAGTTTATCTTTAAGAAGTTAAACACATGGTGTACGGGAGATACGCGCCGTTCGCATAATGTCTGCATCCATCTGGTAGACGGTTTTTCGTCTCTGTCTTCTGCTCTGGGTCTGCATGGTGCACAGTGAGACACAGAGAGATCAGGGACAAAGCGAGAGTGTAGATGGAGGCGGGAGCCAAAACCGCTGCCTGCTGTGATAACCGCGGGCCTGGCAGCGAACGCACCCACTTCAGAAGGGTTGGGCATTAGGGGCTGGACGGGCAGCCGCACCAGCTGTCAGTGCCGTTACCATGAATGCTTATGTCATTAACGCTACAGTGAAAGCCTGAGCCAAAAGAATCGGTATAGACATGCAAAATAAATATGTTCTGAAGAGAAAGGGGAGGTGCAGCCTTGATGGCGTTTGAGAGCAAACTGATGAGACAGAAGTGCTACAAAAAAAACAACAACAATAATTGATGCTCATTGAGTGTAGGAGCACAGGTGTGAACTGTACCATTTAGAAAAATATACATTTAGTGGGGATAATCTTGGCTTTGGCACAACTTCATTCTGACCCAAATGTCTTAAAACTCTTAAAGTCATGGTTTATTATTCTGTTATTAACCTGGCAGCATATTATAAAATAACCACTGTGAATTATTCTAAAGTAACCACTGTGAGTTATTACAAAGTAACCACTGTGAAGTATTCAGTAGCTACATTAAAATATGAAAGGTGTGCAGTTACAAGACGGACGGATAAGAACCAGGACCGCTGGCAGATTCTAGAAGAACTTTTTTCCAGCTTTAATCCTGATTGAAGAGCAGAACTTTAGCACTGATCTGTTCTTAGCATTCATACAGTACAATGCATGTAATGAATTACATCGGCATCTGGCATTCTTGAGTACTGGTCGTTTGTTTTCACTGTAATGACAGGTATAGCCTAAAGACGAATTATTATCTATTCAAAGCCAAAGTCTCCTCTCATTTTCATCTTTTATTAATTTTTTTCTGATGTGATGCCTGTCAGCTGGATTGTGCATTCGGCAGCTCACTAGCTCTCATTAGCAATGAAACAGAAACGTAAACATATTGTGTATTAGGAAAACAATCTGCACTTTTCTACAGTTTTATTTATTTATTTGCCATATCGCCTCTTAGAAAATCCATCCTAAGCGTCTGACCTTCAGCTGTCCTTTCCTAAAAGCTGGAAGCAGATCGCTATGATGGGATGCGTTCAAACAAAACTCTTGCAAATGCATTCCGCATCCAGCTCGAGCCTCTCGGCGCACCCGGCCTGCTGGGGCATGCGGCTCACGCACGAGGCCCACCTCAGGCCAAACCGGATTCGATCAGTCAAAGACGCCGTCCTGGGTGGCCCGTTCGGCCCCGGCACGCACCAGCCAGCCCGATCGCCTCGTCCATCCACAACGGCCCATTCACCAGGCGCCAAGGTGGGGCTGTGGGGAGGTGGGAACAGATGGCCTTTATACTTTTGTATCGGATATCTAACAGCAGCCACCGAGATGGCCGAGTCTGAATATACATACGTTTAACACCAGTTAGAGCTTCGTTTCCCCTGGAAAAAAAATGCGTGACTTATCTTCTAACTTGGACCAATGGATGTTTTTCATGTATCGCTTGAGCATTCAAGGACAAAAGGAATGGTGAGCAGAGATGAAATGGCCAGTAATACCAGAAACAATGTGAGTCATAGATGAGAGTGAAATAAACGCAGAGAGAAATAAACGAAGTGCAGGACCTCAGCAGTACTGTTCACCGTTAATTACATGTTTGAACGCGCCAGTCGATGAAGGCCTGCTCGGGTGACGAAGGCCTGCTCGGGTGATGAAGGCTTGCCCAGGTGCCAGCAAAATGCCATTCAGTCCATCCAGTGCTGTGTCAGTTGTGCAATTCTTTCCATTTCATATAGGTGATAAAAAAAAAAAACCCACAACAAAAACGCCACGTCTTTGTCCTGTCTGGTTTCAACACCGCAGCAGCTGAAGTTTTCTGATGGTTGATTTGACGGGTTGATAAAGGCAATAGGTGTCTACAGGAAGTCCTCAAAAGTCAGTCCAAGCTGAGCTATTCGTAAGGCTCAAAATACCGGCACGAGTCACTGGGTGGTGCCCCGTAGAGCAAGCTGGCGAGCGCGTCTCGCTGGCAGCACAGAGCAGGCAGGTTCGAACCGCCTGACCCGGGGCGTGAGCCGGGAGACTGGCACACCGCAGTGAACCGCAGTGACAGTTACAGTGGAAGAGATTAAATCTGCAAACAGTGAACCGCAGTGTGAATTACAGTGGAAGAGCCTAAATCTGTAATCATTACATTACAGCCAGGCACATTTGCCTTCAGCTTAAACCATCTGATTGTGAATATCCAGCATTTCTTTTTTGGGCTTCTGTCTAGTTAATGAAAACTATAGTGTTGTTCACATGTATTTTGTAGAGCTACACACTTATTAGGAATGGAAAGAGCCTGTGAAGGCACAAACTACAATTACATATTTTTCTATAATGTACAAATAAGAGCGGACTTTTTAATAGATGTTCTAAACGAAGAGTACCAGTGAACAAGCAACAACTGAGAAGAAAAACATCACACAGCTGGATGCATGAGCACTTCACTGCCACAGATATTTCTGAATGGTAGATGGTACAGTAGAAGCATAATGCACTCTGTGGATATATGTGGTCATTAGATGCAGTGAACCGGCTGGGAAAAAACACCCCAAGGGATAAAGTGAAGAGATACAATCTTTTTACCATCTGTCTGCATCTCAGAACAATTGTATTGTTTTAATAGTTCACGTTCCAACGCCTTTTTGACTTCTAAAATTCCAATAACAATTCTGCACATGTTCAGAACATCGCCAGCCAGTGAGGAACCAAAGAGCATGAATTTGTTTAGCACTGGGCCTGTGCTCTCGCCCGGCCGACAGACGAGAAACGTAGCACGTCTTAGTGGAAAACTTATTTTAAGTTATTGCCTTTGTAACAAGCAAAAGGCAAAATAAAAGTTCCTATTAAGAACAAGGTTAAACAACTGGACTTAAACTGTACAGAATAAAAGCAGGCATTTCTGTTCCACTGAGTTAAGTTATAATCTTTAAGATATAAAAGGTTTTTTTCTCCCTTCTGCCTTTGTTCAAAGGCTGTGATGAGATAAACCAGGACCATTCATCAGGACTTCAGGGGGGTGTACTGTTAAACCACCTCTGCACAAAAATCACACCATTTGGACTGTACCAACGCAGTTTCAAACGAACCTACAGAAATGTTTAATGAAACAAACTGGCGGTGACTTTTTATTAGCAAATGCTTCATTTTCTTTATTAAGCACAAAATATCACCACTAAGGTAGACAAAGACAGCCATAAAGAGTTTTTTACATGTTCTAGAAAGATCTTTACAGCAAAAACAGGACCATAGTTGCCTATGATAATACTGCACTTTCAAAACCAACTCCAAACACCAAATCCACACACCAACTTCGGCATCAGAAATTCAGGGCACTCTGGAATTTAAAAATATCTACAGAAGCACTTCGAAAAGATGATTAATAAACGCACACACTGGGCAGATGGCAAACTGAATCCCGCTAAACAGATCCATACTTTGAAATAACGCCAGAATTCTTCACGGTCAGCGCTAGGAGATCTTAACATGCCAGAAGCAGAAAAGTCCTTCGCCAGCACCAGCAAGAGGACGTTGGATTCTGCTTTCACTGTAAGGCAGTTTATTTTGGTGTCAGGGGATATTCTCCAGCTTCGATGGTTGAAGGGAGACACAATCCATGTTTCCACGGAGATATGAAACAGTACCGGGTTTATGTTGCTCCTCCGTTCTTCTGATTCTCTTTAAAAATAAGTAAATAAAACCTACCCAGGGCCTACAAAGTAGACCGAGTGACCGGTTAACGCAGCTTAAAGGAATATTTCAGCTTTTTTTTCCCACCCACAGCTCGCCCAGGGCTGCGAAAGTGAATCCATGGCATATCTGAGCACCTGTACGCAGTCTCCAGACAGTTTCATGAAGACCTGGCAGACATCACACTGTCTACATGGTTGTTGGTTCGATAGCACCAGCGGAGCTCTGGAGAGGGAGGCAGGAGGAGGGACTGTAAAAGAAACATTGCCATTTGTTTTCTGCCAATATCTCTCACACAAATGTAAACACAAAGATCGCTTCCAAACCCCCCAGCAATAGCTCAAAAAAAAAAAGAGAGAAGACAACTGTAAAAGGCAGTGCAGAAGTCAGCGGGAACTTTGTTGTCTATAGCAACGAAAGCACCGAATACATGCAGCCCAAGAGCGAAGCTTCAGCTCGTCTCATCACAACACGACTGACTGGCAGTTTCAAAATGAGTAGCCACTCCACGGTAATAAACACAGCCGGACACAAAGAAACCTTCTGAAGGGATTTTGGCTACGGCAAATCGTCAGGCTCCGGAAAGCATCACTGACGATGATGATGATGTCATGGAGAAGAACACCGTATCGCTGAGTTTGCTTAAAGGATTTGTATTCTAAAAAAAAAAGTGCAATTCTCCCAATCATCCAGTACATCATGGTGCAGGAGTGAAAGTGAACTGTACAGATGCACAGCATTACACATAGATTTGGACCTTCATTACTGGATTCCATCAATTAGGCAGTGGTGGGATAATGACCCATAAACAGTAATGGTATCCTCTGTCACTTTACCAATCTCTAAACAGCCTGTGAAATCAATCCAAACTCAGAATGATTTTGTTCACTTTACTTCAGCTCAGAAGCATGATAATGGTTTTCATCGTCACCAGAGGTTCTGTGGGGGAATGAAATATTCTGGATATATTGTGGCAATAAATACAAATATTTGTAGAACGGATTACATTAACCTTTATCAAAGGCGGGCTTTAACAGAAAGGAACAGAGCAGGCATAACCTTAACCATATTTCAACATTTTTTTAAACAAGGTTTATGTTCAATGCAAGATGCATGAAGAATTCAAATGAGGGGATATGACAGGTAAATTGAGCCTACTGAAGTCATGGAAGCAG
Source organism: Tenebrosternarchus preto (assembly GCA_025802075.1). NCBI lineage: Eukaryota > Metazoa > Chordata > Actinopteri > Gymnotiformes > Apteronotidae > Tenebrosternarchus > Tenebrosternarchus preto. Next base: position 735,428 of record JAOYMR010000012.1, on the reverse strand, counting down.
TTTCCTGCTGACATGCTAATCACTTTGAAAAATATGAATCAATTTGCATAAAAAGAACACTTTCCAAAGTAGAGGAAGAAAACATGATATATCAAAACGCAGCAGTGTGGTTTTCATACGGGGGTTTGCGGGACTGAGAGAAAATATTAAAATATGAAGTAAAAATGCAATAAGGTGCATTAAAGAATTTCATTTAAACAGCTTAAAATGTAAAAATATATATATATATATATTTATTTAAACAGAAATAAAACTGGTATTGTAAAAGTTAACACAGTATATCAGGGAAGCAAAAACAAATCTGTTTTAATACTGTTGCCACTATGATATAACAAATGCACCCGTGAGGTGATATGAGCGAAGAAATTGGTTATTCTTCATATCATCGTATTATTAAGAAACCTGTATTATCTTGACAATATGTTTACATTTACTGGCTCTTCCTGTGACTGATGTAATAAATCAAAACACCCATAAAACATGTGTGGAACTCCTGAGATTGGTCAGAACGCTCACTGCATAAAAGAATAATAATAATAATAATAATAATAATAATAATAATACAAACCTAATTTGAATGCTGCAGGAGTTTTGTACATGTATTATATATATATATATGTGTGTGTGTGTGTGTGTGTGTGTGTGTGTGTGTGTAACACATAGGAAAGCACTGGAATTTCAAGAAGCCAGTCATAGGCCTTTGGGCGCATAACTTGAAACCAAATTCTTTCTTGTATTGCACTAACACACACACACACACAAACACACACACACACACACAATCCAGCGGAATGTGCCTTGGAAATAGCAATGAAATGCAATAGCCACAGACAGACGATGAGTGCTTGGTTAATATTCAAATTATGCAATAAGTGTCTGATTCATTTGAGAGCCTGAGATCTTCTGCGTGGAGTCTCTGGAGCATCGCCTTTGTGGTCTAGTCTAGCTTCTCTCCCTTTTCATAACTGGGTGGTACAGCACAGCACACGCTGCATCCAAAGAGACGAAATGGCTTCAAATCTCTTCCGCGCATACAATACGGACCCTCTCCTGGTCTGCGTTCCTCTCTCCCTCTCTCTTTCCCTCTCCTTCTCTCTCTCTCCCTCTCCTTCTCTCTCTCTCCCTCTCCTTCTCTCTCTCCCTCTCTTTCCCACTCCCTCTCTCCCTCCCTCTCACAGAGAGAGAAGAGTAGAGCATCTTAATGCAGTCACACCATCAGAGGCCACAGACACAGTAGGTCTTACCCCAGCAGGGTGACATGGAGGCAGCTACTTAGGCTTACCCTCACCATGACGACGGGGGAAATCAAACCTTCCGAGCTGGCGTTGCTAGATTATGGGCGTGCTGCCAAGTGGACTACCACCCCCCTCCCCCCTTTTCCATCCCCATCCCCATCCCTCCACCCACTCAACCCTCAGTCTGCTCCACCATCAAATGCAATTACAGAGATCTATAGCAAACACCACGCCTCCCGTCCACCCAGATCGAGCAGGAGAGAACAGCATTTCCACGCCGAGAGCGATATTCCGACTACACCATTCAAATCCTCCTCATAACCACCATGGATTTGTTAGTTCTGAAGTTTTGGTGGAGGCACCACTGTTGCAATGGACAGGAGACCTGCTGATAATGGAAGGCAATCCAAACAGGACACCAGAACAAGGAGGAAAATGGACGTCCAGTGCACTGAACGCGACACACAATTACCAAACACAGCAGACAGAATCTTCATCTACTGGAGTTATTGTTCATGAGCCTTGTAAAGCCTCCAAGGCGTCTGCAAAAACATAACCACCATGATCGTTTCATAATCTGGAAAAATGTATCGCTTATTTGTATACATCAAACTTTCATTGTGGGTTTAATTTATACAGAACATAGTATATATGTCTCTGATAGCTGAAAATACTGACCAATTATCTAAGCTTGTGAAGAAAATATTATGGTGCAGCTATGACGATTGTTCTGAATACAGGAATGCCAAATAAAAATTAATTACAACCCATAACAATAGAGACTTAATGGGTGCCGATAATATGCTGGTGCTTGCTGTGACTGAAAAGTCTCCACTCTGTAAACCTGTTACCACGGTCACTACAGAAGGTGACTACAGCCCTGGTCCTGCGAAGGAACCTAGAAGACATCTGGCCCAACTCTGACCTGTACAGGTCTATGCCTGGTTAGAGTTCGGTTCTGTTGAGCTATGGATCCAAGTTGGCCCCGGTTTGCCTCTAGGTTCACGCAAGGTTAATTCAGTACTGGACTTCTTATTGTGTGTCAACTGGCAGCAGATATCTAAAACCTAAATCTAAAAGCAGATATTGAGTGGTGGTGGTGGTGGGGAAGCGGAGGCAGATGCTGCAGTCTGGAGCACCACGACAGACCCGCTGGATAAGTTCCAAAGTGGAGGACCACAGCTCATTCACTAGGGTGGAGGTCTGTAATTATAAACCTACCCACCTTAAAAACAAAAGTACACCCACTACGTTTGGGTGCAATTACATGGGCAGATCTTAAGGAGACAAAGAGAGAAATGTATATATAGACATAGATATAGACAATAGATGGCTCTTATATGCATAGACTATAATGGGCTTTTGCAGAAGCACTTTGCTTGCACAGCTGATGAAGGTCCTCTGTCCGAAACATCCTGTCTCTTTAGAAACCTTGTGTACTTCATTACATTTTACATATCCACTCTCTTACTAAAGTACACTGCAGTTTTATATATCACGTCTGTAATGAAAATGGAATTCATCTCCAGAGACAGCATGTGGGAAGAGCAGGCCTATTTCTGCTGGAATGAATGCGCGGGTCTCCATGGTAATAGCCATCTGCATTCCATCCTGGGGTCTATTCTCAGAAGGACACGACGTGGCGGTTTAGCACGCCGCCCAGGGAGCGAGTTCGTCTTCTGCCCCCGACCGTCAGTGGCACACGAGCTCCCACCAACCAACCTGTAGGGGGGTTGGGATTGCAGGCACCTGGGCGCCGAGCCGGTGTGACATCGCAGGGCCCGGAGATCAGCTTCTCTCCCGAATGCTGTGTCAGATGATGCAAGGATGCGACCCTGGTACTGCATGCCCGGGGCTGCCGTTGTTCAAAGGTAAAATGAGAACCACAGTACGCTTCCCTCAGACGACTTTCCCTCTTAATTTGATGCGTGACTTGCAAAGGATAAATTAGTATAGAAAGAAATAAATACAATAAACACCAAGGAAATGTCTAAAAAGACATTTTTTCTCACATAATATCCATGTCTTTTAAGACATCAGTGTCAGGAGCCACTGTGCTTGTGGAGGTTGATGGAGGTTGGTGGAGGTTGATGGAGGTAGACCTGAACTGCGGAATCGTACGTCCCACTGGGGGAAGGACAGCAGAGGTGCAGTCTGGGAGTATCACAGGCTGCCAGCTACATTAGCATGTACTGCCACTCTCGGTCTGTAGGAGTGAGTTTTCCTTCCCACTGAAACAGCCATTACACCTGCTGCTGGCAAAAAAAAAAACAACCCAAAGCGTGATGACTCACTGACATACAGGGACTTCACAAGCATACTGATACTCTCTCACACTCTCTCTCTCCTGTGCGTGTGCATGCATGCATGCGTGCATGCTTGTGTGTATGCATATGTGTGTGTGTACGTACACACACACACACACACACACACACACATTCACCAGAGCCAATGCCAGCCCAGCTGCACTGACATCACCCCCCCATATGTGATATGTGGCCCACGATGCCTCTGCTCTTGCCCCCAGTGTGTTGAATCCCAGCCTGAGTGGCTCAGGCACTTCACTGCTAATGCAGGAGGCTGCTGGATAATGCACTCCCACCAGCACCATCAACCCCTCCCAATTGCCCGGCAAGAGAGAGAGAGGGAGAGAGAGAGGGAGGGAGGGATGGCTGATGGGGAGAGAGAGAGAGAGAGAGAGAGAGAGGGAGAGAGAGAGGGAGGGAGGGATGGCTGATGGGGAGAGAATGAGAGAGAGAGAGAGAGAGGGCTGATGAAGAGAGAGAGGGAGAAAGGGAATGGAGAGGGAGAGAAGGAGAGCTGGCAGAGAGAGAGAGAGAGAGAGAGAGAGAGAGAGGTTGAAGGGAGGGAGGAGCAGAGGGAGAGAGAGGGAGAGAAAGAGGGAACAAGAGGAGAAAGAAGGAGAGAGGGAGAAAGAAGAAACAGAGGGCAAAAGGCAGAGAAGGAGGGATGGAGAGAAGAGGGAGAAAAAGAGAGAGAAGAAGTAAAGGCGCTAAAAATATTCTGAACATGATTTCTACTCGGCTTAAATGTTTTCACCATTAGTGCCACTATGTACAGGCTCACCTGGCCTGTCATCTTAAAGGATCCGCTTGGTCACTATGCACCTTCACTACACATATCATCACTTAATTAAACAGCACATTCATTTCACAGCCTAATTGAATCCCTATCCTATACCACAGCAGGACGAGATTAACCAATCAGGACATCACGGCTGCTGTCCAGCTAGTTCATGTGAGATAATGTGTAATCATAACACCACAATGAGACACAATGTACAAAGCTCAACAACTTGAGTGAGAATTAGTGTTGATAATACCACAGAAAGAAAATCCCACTTTGTAGTTAGAGAAACCGATATATTGATTTTACTGGAGTAGTTTTTTTTTTCCACCTCTAACTCCTTGTAGCAGAACATCAAGATTATTATTATTATTTTTTTACGATTTTGAAAAGAGAAAAAAAAAATATCTTAATGGTAAAATTTGACCACTTTTTTTCTAAGGCCTCCGTTACTATTATTGTTTTGTTACAGGTCCTGATACACTGACATGTGTAATTGTATAATTAACATTATACAAATAAACTCAATTCAGGCAGTTAAATTATACAAATCAATTCTGCCTATACAAGATTATAGTTCATATTAATGTATTGAACAATTGTTGCATTCTTGAAATTGTGGAGCCTTAATTAAAAGGGATGTTAAATACTGTGCAAAAGATTGAATAAAATCCACTTCATCACATTCCCTTGAACACATACAGCAATCAAGCACACATCCATTTGGAATTTGCAAGTAATATTTTAGAAGCACTCCAAGATGATAAATAGTCAAAAACACGGACTCATCAATATTTAGTACATGCAAAATGATTTGCATGGCTAAAAGTCTCATTCAGTGAGTTGTATAAACAAAACATCGAAGACCGTGTACATTTAAATGCCAATGTCCTTTGTGGCTATTTTCAGTAGGGAGAAAAACACTGGCACAGTAACTCGGTTTGATGTTTAGATCACATCTGAGAAACAATACAATAAGATTAGTGTGATCTAAGAGAATTCCTTGGGTTAGGGTTAAAATTCCTTTGATCAAGTCCCATCATACTGACACCAACAACCAGTGATCGTTGCACAGTTTCCCAGTTCTACAACTGCATTTATGAGAAACGCCCGCGTGCCCTCGTGTTCAGCAAACGATTATCGCGCGCCCGTCAGTCAGTTATAACTGAAACTGGGTAAAGATAAACGCCTCTTATGAAGTACAAAAGCTCGTTGAACACGGCGTTGTATGTGTTAAGGGGGCAAAGTCTTTTCCCCAAGCCATTGAATATCAACTGTGTGCGCAAAATAAATGTTTTCCAACACTCGAAATAAAGCAGTTCTTTTTCCTGAACGAACCCCGCCGTCGGTGCAACCGGGCGCCAGGCAAATGAGTGATGCAAGAGACGATCCATGCTCGCTCCAAATACGTCACCCTTTCATCATGGCTAAAGTCGAGTGGCAGGCGTGCGCGTGTTGAGAGTCACTCCCAAAGGACAGGCGAAATTGCGCGAGCTGATTTTTATCGCGCTGACGGAGCGGACCGTCACTGCAGTCGGAGATGAAGGAACAGTCAGGATCGGGTCAAAATCAGGTCTCTTAGCGTAAACCACAGGCAACCGGTCGTTTCTCTCTGCACGTAAAATGCGAGATGTCAGTCTGTGTTGCCTTTTGAAAAAGCGGAGGAGGAGCAGAACGGATTTTATGGACAGTGCTTGGACAGGAATTTATGTATCAACTCTAAAATGTGTTCATTATTGGCTACTGCTATCAAGAATCCTATCACAATTCACGTATATCCCTGTGCTGAAGACATTAGCTACTTAGATACCATACCCGCTTTCAACCACCAGCAAACAAACTATGCGGCCTAATTCTGCATTTTAATACATTCCAGTAGAAACTGAAATAAATGTTTTAAAATCATTATGTACAATGTCTTTATACTACATTTACTATTACGTATACTATTTACGTATACTATTATGTACAATGGCTTTATACTACGTTTACTATTACGTATACTATTTACGTATACTATTATGTACAATGTCTTTATACTACGTTTACTATTACGTATACTATTTACGTATACTATTATGTACAATGTCTTTATACTACATTTACTATTACGTATACTATTTACGTATACTATTATGTACAATGGCTTTATACTACGTTTACTATTACGTATACTATTTACGTATACTATTATGTACAATGTCTTTATACTACGTTTACTATTACGTATACTATTTACGTATACTATTATGTACAATGTCTTTATACTACGTTTAGTCTTCCGACTTCCTCTTCTGATTAGTAATCTCAAAACGAATGCACGTGCTAACACGCTGCACCACGACACCTGTATTCAATATCGTTTAACGGCTGCTTTTCTCCTCAGCAGACATCGTTCATGTCTTGACCCTTAATTAAGTCAAAAGGTTGATTTTGCATGGTCCAGTCTCCGTCCTGCACCATTAACACAGCGACATAATAACAAGCGTTAACCCAACACTAAACACCCGGACAATCCATTACCATCTAACAGAAACCACGCATTAACATTTAAACTCTCGGGCACGTTGAACGTTGCAATCTTGGAGTGCTCTTTAAAAGTTAAAAAGTAAATATTTACATAGTCTGGCATGTCGAAAACGTTGTAGTGACCGTCCACCTGACCTTCGTCACCCGCAGCTGGTTTAATATGTGCTGATTAATCAGATACTTTGTTAATCATCTTCAGTTTTTTTTTTTTTTTAACTTAGTAAAGGATAAACCTTTAGTTCTTTTAATCTGACTCTCATTTCTAAGCGTAAGGAACAAGTACAGATTATTAAGATCTTGATCCAAGCTGTTACTTCAGGTCACATTACGAAACAAATCAAATGACATAAAAAGAAACACAGTCCTGGTCAGTGATCGAACATCAAATCAATTCTTCTTTAAAGTAAAAACTGCAAAACAAAGGAATTATTTACCTGGTACCTTTGTCCCAAATTACTTTATATGATGTTTGCCCATCAATGTTCAACATCAGAGGAGGGTTGTAGAGGTTAGCAACATCAGGAACAAGGACCATGAGGAGCTCAGTAAATACCAAGGGCTGAAGGAAGAGTTAGAAAAGATGTGGAAGGTGAAGGCAACAGTGGTCTCCATGGTAATCAGAACCCTAGGGCTCAAACTGGGAGTGTGGCTCCAGCAGATCCCAGGAGCAACATCTGAGATCTATATATAAGTATTATATATAGTATTGCATTTATATAATTAGTTGATTTGAATCTTATAAAACACTTATTTAAAAGTTTATAAAAAAAATTAATAATTTAACCTCCAAAAAGTTAGCAGCTCCAGCCAAGGCCAGAAGCCACTTCAGCCATCACTGCTGCTCTAAATTCAGCTCTCTGGCTCCGTCTGCACAGAGGAGAGGGTTTTTGATGCTAATGCTGAATGTCATTGTATTCTCATGGTTGATCTGGAGAACATGGACAGTGAAACGGTGCTGAAAAGAACTGGCCAGGCAAAAAGATGTTATGATATTTTTGGAAGTGGTTATATGTACTATGAGATAGAGAGAAACAAAATGATGCGTACTCTTGAAACAAAATGATGCGTACTCTTGAAACAAAATGATGCGTATTCTTGAAACAAAATGATGCGTATTCTTGAAACAAAATGATGCGTATTCTTGAAACAAAATGATGCGTATTCTTGGCCCCAATAATGAATAGAAACTGCCTGTGTGAATGGGGTGAAACGTACA
>JAOYMR010000012.1:713989-727261 GCA_025802075.1 Tenebrosternarchus preto | reverse complement strand
TCTTGAAACAAAATGATGCGTATTCTTGGCCCCAATAATGAATAGAAACTGCCTGTGTGAATGGGGTGAAACGTACATCTACAAGCTAACCGTTTGTTTCATCCAACTAAAGCTTTATTTAAATACGTTCAGTAATACTACACAGCTATAGATGAGGCCTCCTATATTGGGATAGAAATCTAAAAGCATCCTTCAACTTCATATCTACTAAACACGTAAAGCCAAGCTAAAAGCCTCCAGAATAATCATGGTGCAGTTCGTGGCTTCACCCACCTGACTATAACGTATGCACACAGTATGGGAGGAATCCAGGGTTTGCTGCAAATGAAGGCGAGAATCATTACCAAATAACGCTCAACTGTACCACTCAATCCAGTTATGCAGGCGAAGGCAAGAAGTTATAGCGTTTTAGTGAAGTAGACATCACTCCAGGACGAGCTGGAGTCATGGCCAACAACTAAGTTACAGCTGAAGAAAAAAGAGGCTTGCTCACATTAACCTTATTAAACAATTGATTTTCAGCTAAATGGAAATCCACCTGGAGGGGGAATATATCTCACCTTCGTTCATGGGTCTCTTCTTTATTGCTCAGACTTTTATTGCAGCTGAAAGGGAGATTAATGATGAACCAGTTCTTAATTAGCCCCCAATAAGACACCATGGCAAGAAGCTCTCCTGGTAACTCCAGCCTCCTGTTGCCTTGTCAGGTCCTGGGTTGGCACGGGTGTGCGGCATGACTGTTACGGAGCTGGATATGCTTCTGAAAAACCCTTCGGCAAACCCTGAATACACGGACGCCATGTTCCCGTCGCGGTGCGTCAATGGCATACATCACCACAACCAAAGAGCTGGTGGCTGTTCATTCAGTTGGTCCTGCCATGATGTTATTGAAGCAGGATTTAAGACTGAGAGAACAGATTCCAACACATGCATCTCAACTGAATGTACTATAAAAAAAAAACCCAAACAACAAACAAAAAAACCATCCATGGAGACATGGTTCTACACGCACTGTCCATCATCCCGCTAAATGATCTCACAGACTTCGGTAAGAGCAGAAATGCTTTCTGTGCAACTGGAGAGCTTTTACCCTACAGGCACCTGTACACACTGACCAGAGTCGAACTCGGCAGTGGCTCCAGGACATGATTGCCACTTTTCCTCAGAAAAAAATATGGTCCATAACACGAGTTTTGTGTGCTTGGAGAAAAAAGAACTTCTCTCTGCCCTATGAAGAAAACAGTAATGTACAAGTAACAGGCTTTCGCTTAGATGAAAGGTGTGAAATCCCATGTGTAACACCACCTTCAGGATGTGTTCTTTGTAGAGTTTGTTGAAGGGAGTGTCTGAATGCAGTGTGCTTTACCATTTATCATGTCCTGTGGACGGCTGCTACATCGATGCTATCAGCAATCTCACACTTTCAGAATCACACCCAGGCCAAATTCCATTAGCAATGCAAAAAAAGTTACCTACTTCACTGCAATGTGACACTGTTGTGTACATCTAATTAAAAGCAAACAAACAAACAAAAACTCCAACCTTATCCAGTCAGAAACAGATCATCTGTGCCATGCTGGAGAACCATATCAAATCAGTTTCACGGTACAAACTGAAGTGCAGCAGAAAAAAAATGAGTGCTGATAAATGTCCTTATCTGTAAATAGACGTAGCTTTTCCATCTACGTTTCTGTATAAACTTGAATAATGAATTGTGTTCATTTATCAAACTTGTCAGATGAAATCCACCATTTAATTGCGAGACCCAAGAATAGAGAAACACAGGTGGTCAGCAGCTTAGGAGCCCAGTGCGGGCGGACAGGGTAATGTGATGGACTACCCAGCAAATACCAAGCACAGACAAACGATGTACTCTGCTGGCTCTGTTCCTTTAACTTTGGTTGATTTTTTAGGCACAATTTCCTGCGTAATAAAAGCTAAGGTGATGGATGGCGTTCAATATAGTCAGAGACAGAAGTGTTTGTCTGCTAAAGATCCAAACGATGAAATATCGCCAAATGCTAAAACCAAAAAAAGCTTTTTAAATCATCTTTTATTATCGGGTCATTAATCAAATGAAAACATCACTTAAAACTATAAATATGTTGTGTCTGTTCTCATATCGTGGTGCTGGGAAAATGTCATCTTAGGTATTTCAAATGCTTAAGCTCCTAGCATTACTTCAGTTTAGTTAAAAACCATGACACAGTTAATCGCTCACTACAGCACAATAATCACTTTCCTACCCCCCTAATACATTTTACAACCACCTGGTGTGATTTTTAACTAGTTCGAATGCAACAGACAGTAGTGCACTGCAAGAGAGAATTCCCTCCCTCCTCGGTTCTGTCTGCAGTCACCCTGGGCGTCACTGTCCATTTAATGGAGCTCCAGCCAGGCCCTCAGGCCTGACCTCGACCTGCCCGGTGCTCCTTCGTTCCCCTGCTGCCTTCCAGCATGCCTCCCAGGCAGAGGTGGAGCAAAGCCCCATTGCCCCGCCCCGGCGAGTCCCGTTTCTCCAGAGCAGTGCTCGGGAGTTGCAGAAAATCTGGCAGGACAGGGTATCAATCACCGTAGCCACAAGTGACACCTTCACGCTTCCGAGTTTCATTTCACCCAGCGAAATCACAGGGATTCAGGGGCCGAAGACTCGAGTCAAACACATCCAAACTAACTCCCATCAGGACTACCATCATTTCACAATCCTGCACTCTAGAGATTCAGACACCGATTTTACAGCAAGACAACAAAAGCTCTGCAAGAATCAGATGATGCCATTCATCCACTCTACCAGCATGTCTGGGACATACATCCATGGATGCAGTTTGGAGTGGATGGTGGCTTTAGTCTGATAAAAAGGGCATAAACACAGTGGCATGCAAATCACCAAAGTTCCATCCGGCACCTTTGCCTTTCTGCAGTGCCTGAGTGGTAGTTCTCCATGCCGTGTAATCAGACTCAATTGGATACAAGTGGTAAAAAAAAAAAAAAGTCGATTCTACATTGGCACACATAAAACTCTTAAAAAAAGGAGTTTTATGCCACTGCCACCTGCTTGCCAGAAGCCCACCCAAACCTTACGTGCAAAAAAATCATGTTGGCCACTCCTTTAACACATGGAGTGAGATCTCTACTCCCTATGGCAATGGCCTGATGGGCAGAGATGCCAGATGGGGGCTTTCCCTTAGATCACTCCAGACCGATGGCCCCTCTGGGCCACGATTCACCTCCTGTTTGACCAGCCCGATGGCGCCCGTGTCCAGCCTGGTGTCGACGTGGCATCGGGGGTCTCAAATCTTATTGGAAATAAGATCTGAGACCAAAGCGCAGGCAGCTGCTCTCCATTCAGCACACCCCATGCAGGCAATTCAGAAACCCACAAATAAACAACCAAAAAAACCCAGCAATACTACGAAAGCCATCAAAAAGACTTTGATAGTTTGTACTTGTGTTTGCCTTACATCAAATGCATGGCATGTTCAAACATATTCCTGAATTGTGCACCAATTAGCTTTTCTCTTAAAATACTTCCTACCCTACAGTGGTATCTGCCCAGGACTGGACCCAACTCCTTGCATAATTGCCTACCCATGGTGCCGTGGTGCTGGATGACGACATGCCCTCTGGTCCTTACATTACCAGGCCTGGTTCAGGACATCCTTCATCCTGGTCTCATCCTTCCAGTTCCTTCAGAACTACATTGAAATAGGCATTATGTTCATTTCTTTTGTGTACTAGTAAGTGTTTGGCAGGAATTCCTTCTGTTCTGCATGTCAGCTGTGCGAAGGCCCCTTGGTGTGATACAAGCCCACCACCTGCGAGCTCAGGAACAGAACTGTCATGTGGATGTGAACGGGTCCGTCAGTGCTTCTCGCTCCATCTGCTGCCGCGGGAAGCCGAGTGAGAGCCAGCCAGCCATCTCGCACGCGGCCGGCTCTGCCGACGCTCTACAGCCAAGACTTGTCAAGTCAAATGAATTCATTCACAAAGTGTGATCTAACAAGGTGGGCCTGCCATCATGGAAAGGCACCTTTTGTGACTAAAATTTCCTGTCAGGTTGAATTTACTTCTCAGTTTAAAGTGATATTAGCGGTTGAGGGGACTGGGAGTGGGTGATATCAGAACAATTAGATCACCACATTTGAAGATGTTTTGTAAGGATAACTTATAGTGTAGAGCAGGGGTGAACACGTCCAGTAGAGTTTGGTAATTGCTCTGCTCAGACACATCTACTAAACCTAGAATGATTGACGAGTTGAATCAGGTGCATTTAAGGAGGTCAGTCACCCAATCACACTGCACGCTGGCCCTACTAGACCAGGGTTTGACGCCACAGTGCTATATTAACTAATATTAAACACAGCTGATTCAGCTCATTACTCAGTTGCTGGGTTTAGTAGGAGTGTCTGAGCAGAGCAATAACCAAAAACTGCTGGACTCCTGCTCTCCAGGGCCAGTCTTGCCCACCCCTGGTGTAGTTATACGTGAATGTAGTGCTGTAATGTCCTTCTGTGTGGTCTTCATATGTAGTTTTATAAGTAACAGCAGCAACTAGACAGAAAAGCCTGAACTTACACGAACTGCCGCAATTTTGGACAAATTTCCCGTGTGGAAAAAGCTGACTTCTCTGCTGTGTTAAAATAGTTTACCAAACACCACCGTTCACGTTATTAAACAAATGCTCTGCAGTGGCACGAGTTGGCTAATGTACCACCGTCATACCGGATAAAGTTGACCATTTTTAACATGTAGCGCTTGCTGTGTGGAGCCTAGGGATTAGTAGCCTAGCATCAGCGTCAAAAGAGCAAACAAGTGTCGGCATTATCTATTCCCAGACACTGCCGAAAGTTATATTTCAAGTCGGTTCACCAGGCCGATATGCTCAGTTGCAACCGCAATGAAGTGTCCGCTCCGTACATAAATTGTTATGCCTGTTTCGCTGTATCACTCGTCACAGCGGCCACACTGATCTAGAAGGACCTGAAACGCGTTGATGATGCTGTCATTGGACTGAAGGCAACCAGGAAAGTATGCTCATTTCCCCGTCTTTCATTCCCTCCGATGGATTTACTGTAGCTTACGTTCATTCATAACAAGGCACATGCAGCCGGCTTTACAGAATCATGAACTTACCAGATTTAAAACCGTCTCCACGATGTCTCTGTTGGTAACCTCTCCGACTTGAATAAGACCAACGAGGACAGCGAATTTCGTCTTGATATTCCGGATGGGAACCTTGGGATTTATGACGCCAGGCGGTAGAACTACTGAGCCAGAACATGAAGACATCACCATTTCACCGGTAACAGAGCCCGTAGCTCCGTGCTGTCCACGAGCTGAGAATGGCTCTCGGTCCGAGAGTGGCGCAGAACCCGGCGCGGGCACCGGCTTCTCGCTCGCCATTCCCACCGAAAAATGAGTCAAGTAACGGCGATTTCACCTGATCTTAAAAGCAGCGCAGAATCATTAAGGCCGACTAAATTTAATCAACTTAAAGGAAATTTCTAGAACGACCCTAAGAGAAAAAAACACCAAAATTGCTCAAGACTTCACCGCTCCTGGTGCGACGCAAGATGCATGTGACCGCTTGACTGCTGCCTTACTGTGCGCAATATTGCCATGCGTTGCCTCTCTAGACGCTCGTTCTGGCGATGTGGGTCTAACCTTGCTAGATCCACTCGCTGAGCATCACTCTCTTCGCTAGCAACACGCCCTCTATGTTTAGTAGAGTAGCCTAATACATTGAAGATCTGCACTTTCGCGCGGATGGAGAGAGAAAAGGTAGCTCGTGGTTCCCGAAGCATCTTTGACGTGTGTGCATGTTTTTGGAATATTATTCGTCGGGTCTTATCCGACTAATTGGGCTCATAAATAAGAGTTGTCATTCTATACTGGTAGTATATGGCTTCATTAAATTCAAGAAGGTATATCTTCTATCTTCAAGTAGTGTCAGAAGCACACCTGATTGAATGGTGTTAATCAAGGAGTGGTTGTCGGAAGAGTTAATGTATTACCGGATAATTAAGGTAACTCCGTGCGCTCGTGAAGTCAGCTCTACATATTCAGAAGGCTATATGAATTTAGCAAAGTTACCACAAACACTCTAAATGTCGTGACCAATGAATTAAATGTAAATAATTTAAAGGTACATTTTTATGAGTAGATATTAGTCAGGGACAGTGTAGCCTACAGGGGATTGAAACTGGAAAACCTGGCAATGCAGTCGCATCTACTGGAACATGACATGTAGTGCAGGACGCAAGATTTGTTTTTTGTCTCTCCGTCTGTCACTGTTTTGACCTTTTATTAGTGTCCATCACTGGGTTTAGTATTTTTAGCATTGCGGATGAATCTACGTTGATGACGCATGCTAATACATTATTCATATACTGAGAGTATTCATAATTAGAAATAGCCAGAGAAAACAACTTTCATTTTCACTGTTCATTGGGCATTATTAAATTGTATTCTGTCTCAGTGAATAAATTCACAATCTAAAACTGAAATAGATCAACACTGCCATCTAGTGGCCAAGGATATCTCTCTTCTTTAGGAATAAAATAGCTGCGGTTAAATCAAACAGCAGATTTAGTCAGTGTAGATGTGATGTACATTAATGAACTCGTCCACACACGATAACCCGGTTATATTCCATTTCATTTTTGTGGCGTTACCTTATTTTAAATATGCAGATACTGGCGATTGAATAAGTGATGTTTCATTGCAAGTTTTACTAGTAGCATTAATATTCATGATCCTCCCTTGTTCCACATAAACAAAGAGGGACATTCCCCTGTGTAAAAAGCATGTAGACTCCAGTTTGTTGTGTTATACTTTGGGAAGAGGAGGAAGAAAGGAGAGAAATACAGCCAGCAAACATACAAAACAACTGAAATAAGTAACAATGAATTTAGAGTTTATTTTTTAAAAAGTCTCTGACTTCTATCCTCTATAAAATCCAGTACTACAAGAGCAGGTCTGAGAAAATCAAACCCAAGTCATTTGTTTTCCTCTTTACAACATTTAACATAACATTAAATTTAAAATAACATTTACACCCATTCAGACACTGAATATCAATGGAGAAGGTAAAGTAATACCAGCTTACATCTGAGTAACATTTAGTACCACACAAATCAAACTGATATCAGTGCAAAAGAGATATCAGCGCAAAGGCAAAATGCTTGTATTACATGAGCCTTTTGATAATACCCACCCTATACAGGGCACGCATTTACATGAACACAGACACACACACAAACACACACACACAAACACACATGCAACACAAGCGTGTATCTATGTGATGTGTGGCACACGTATGATCAAATATAGCTTTATCTTTGATTTTAAAACATGCTTCTCAGAAGCATTTAGGAGCTCAGATGTATACATTGTATAAGATTATGTGCACAGCAAATACATACCAATATAATTAAAATACAAATAATGATAATTATAATAATATAACATTTACACATTAACAAGAACATAAAAGCCAAGGTCCATTGGCAGGTTGCAGAATGTCTACATTAACCATCTCCCAGCTTCTCAGGGTCACAGTATTGGCTGCGGGATTTCCAGGGAGCGGGAGATCCTGGCAGAGGTGTCGGGATGTGAGGCCAGCCAGCAGCCACAGACTGAGGCTCAGATTTTGGTCTCGGGTCCCTCCGCATGGATTGGCTGGAAAGAGTTCCGGATGCGGGCAGCTTCGGCGGCACAGAGGTGTCCGAACGCCTTGTTATACCACTCTGGAGTTCTCCCTCTAAACATGGGCAAAGGGGAGTAATGAAGGTTTTATGCCATAATAAGTATTAGTATAAGTAATAATTAGTAATATTACTTTCTGTTCGCTTTAGTGTGAACTGAAATTTTCACAGCTGTGTTGAATGATCCACAGCAGTTATTAAATAATTAAACAAGCTTAGTGTTTCAGAGGTTAAATATACACCCATGTGACTGTTAGTTAAGATTTTTATGACCGCTTTGGAGGCCAGAAGTCACGTTATGGTGATAATGAGCAGGCTGGGGTTAGTACTCACTTCAGGTCGACCCTGCAGATGTGCGTGAGACGGGATTTGCCCGAGCCGCACGGCTCCAGCAGGTAGCTGCATTCCAGCACGACACCCCGGACGCCACCGGTGAGCGTGCCCTCGTCGTGCTCCACGGAGACGGCCACAAGAGAGCAGGCTCCCCGGGGCAGGTCCGTCCTCCACGACCTGGAAGAGCGGACACGGTCGTTGAGTCGTGCGCAAGCGGGTGGAGAGCACCTCCACAGTTGGGGGTGGGGACGGACGTTAAGCTCACCTCAGAACCACAAAGTCTCGGCTGGGGTGCGGGGCCATTACGTTCAGCACGTACTGGAAGACCTCCGTCTGCTTGTCCAGGACCTCGCACACCTTCCACTGCAGCAGGTCCACATCCCACAGGTGGCGCTCACGCAGAACGCGGTTCAGCACCACTGACGGAGGAGCCTCCACCTCCACAGATACACGCCAGCAGCGGAGTGGGTTGCCATCACCCACCTGCAGGACAGCAGGACAGCAGGATACTTCACACGCTAGCCTTCTGTCTAGTGTTTAAGAGGCACTTAGAAACAACTTTAATAAACCTTTACACTTATTTTTGCAAATTTTCATTTTCTTGAAATGAAAAGGAAAAGGGCCCAGTAAGACTGTTTACTTATTTCTCTGACTAAGTGTACCAGTTATTATAATTTAAAGTACAGAGGGGAGTTTAAAGCACTCTTACTTGGCAACCAATCTGCTTAACAAAACCCTGTCAGCTCCCTACAGTCCTCCCTCACCGCTCCAGCGTGGAGTGTTTATCCTCCGAGCGGAGCGCTGAGCTAGTACAAACATGCCCGACGTCTCTCTCTTTACCTTCTTGTGTGAGAGTTCGGTGTTATCTGAGCTTTGGCAGGACACCCAGCCCTTGGCTTTGTCTCGCGCCTCCTTCAGAAGGCTCTGTAGCCGGGCCTCGAGGTGTGCGTGCCAGGAGCCTTCCTCCTCCTCCTCCTCCTCCTCGCCTTGGTGGTGTCCCTGCTTACAGAGCTCCTCCAGCGTGGGAGCCTGCAGGTCTGCCTCCACGTACGAGTTCCGCGACTGTGTCACCATTTCATGCGGGATCTACAGGGGGCGGAGCAAAGTT
Source organism: Tenebrosternarchus preto (assembly GCA_025802075.1). Classification (NCBI taxonomy): domain Eukaryota; kingdom Metazoa; phylum Chordata; class Actinopteri; order Gymnotiformes; family Apteronotidae; genus Tenebrosternarchus; species Tenebrosternarchus preto. The sequence continues at coordinate 718,111 of JAOYMR010000012.1, read as the reverse complement.
ATTCTTGAAAAGGTGAAAAAAAATAAAGGAGGTTTTGCACTGCATGTTTGTGTGTACGTGTGTGTGAGAGAGGCGAGAGAGACGGAGAGAAACGCACTTCGAACAGCTGGTTGCACTCTGTGATCATGTGCGCCAGGCCCTGGGTGGCAGCCAGGTTCTCATTCAGGTCCTTTTGGTCAGGCCGCCCAGTGGCATACTTCTTCTGCATGGCTCTGGAAGGCAGCAGGAGAAGAGCTTTCATTCATCTGCCCTTTTATCATCTGTTATCACGTAGTAATACAGTGTTGTGGATGGCTTCGCTCTCCCTTGCTCTGAGGGCATTTCATTCACAACTTTCTGATCCAAAGAAACCTCCATGAAAGACTGTATGTATTGCATCTTCTGACTGGTAACAGAGGGACCCTAATACAGATCTCCTACTGCATTTAAAAGGAGACACTAGAAAGCTCACCGGGGGGAGAGGTTGTCCTTTTTCAGGATGTTGAGATGAAACAGTGATGGCGCGAGACACACGGCGATGTTCATGGGCGTCATCTGGTTCTCCTGCACGGAGGATGTGACATCGCTGAGGAAGCAGAGAAGGGTCTGCAGGACCTCACGGTTCTCGTCCGACATCAGCATGATGGCCGCCTGGACGGCCTGCAGGCGCTGGTCTTTGGGCACGTCTGTGGGGGTGGGGCAAGGTGAGGAGTGGGCGGGGCAAGGTGAGGAGTGGGCGGGGCACGGTGCAGCACCAGCCCAAAACACAGGCAGCAGATTAGGCAATTTTGTACTTACACATTACCTGTAGCAAACTGAAATAATTACTACAGATTAGGTTACTACTATTTGAGTACTTTGAATTCTAGGCTTAAACTTCAGGGTCTGGGTTGTAGTTTAGATGTAGTTTAATCTCACATGTACACGTAATGCTTTGGAAACGTGACTGAACATCATTCCATCTGGTGAGTGGATCCTCACATTGGTAAATATGGAGGAAGGTTTCTCCCAGTTTGCTGGTGAGGAGAGGCTCAGGAAGGTCTCTGAAGAACTGCTTGACCATGTCGGCCACGTCGTAGGCGGACTGCTCCTCATAGTTCACGTCCTCCGGAGACTGCTCGTTCATCTGCCGGAGCAACTGGATGCGAGACTTCACTCCTGATTTACGGAAAAGGCCCACCTGGAGATCAGGGTGAGAATGGGTTTAGACCACTGGAACTAACAGATGGCCTCAAAACATTAACCACCTGCTTGATGCCAACAACAGCGCGACCCGCTAATTTCCAGCAGAGTAAAGTTACTTTTAATGATTCACAAGGGTTTTGAAATTAACTGGAATTCATACAACAACAATGTGCTGTTTTTGAAATGTACAAACACGCAGTTTTGGATCAAAGGCAAAACATAAGAGCATATAATCAAGCAGAGTGGCTCCTATGGTGTGATGTCAAAGCTAACCTGGTCGAGGCACTGACTCCTGAGGTGTGATGTCATAACTAACCTGGTCGAGGCACTGACTCCTGAGGTGTGATGTCATAACTAACCTGGTCGAGGCACTGACTCCTGAGGTGTGATGTCATAACTAACCTGGTCGAGGCACTGACTCCTGAGGTAGCGGAGCGCCTGCTGCAGGCCGAGAGGTAGAGGCTGCCCAAAGCGCTGCACATGCACGATCAGAGGGACACCAAACACGTTCTTCTCCTTGTAGTCGGGCACCTTCATACGCTTCATGAACTTGGGCACGGACCTGCACAGCAGACGAGGCCTTGGTAAACATGCAAGGGTTTCATGAATTTCTAAATGTCAAAGCTTGGCAGATCTGGGCTGTAAAACAGCAAGAGTGACTTTGCAAGAAACTCTGGCCACTGTACAATTCATTCAAGAAAAATGACCTTAACAGATTCTAGATTCAGCCAGAAGTCTCAGACTAAACACATTCCCTTCTTAGTGGTATGGATGGTTGAAGGTCTACAGAGGAGACAGCGGTACTATGGACGCATGGTGCTCAGGCGTTACCAGGTCCAGCCGTGCTTGCTGCTCATGGAGTACTTCTCCATTATGGCAGTGAGGCGCAGGAGAGAGAACCTCTGGAGCAGGCTGAGCTGCGCTGCTGATTGGCTGCTGATCTGGAGGCAGGCGACTGAGCGGCTCAGGCGGCTGGATATCTGGAAGCTCGGCCAACGCAAGCTGGGCACACGAAAGGCAAGCGACTTTGGTTAACTCGCAAAAGAGAAAAAACACAGCTAAGTGAGAGATTAGTAATATGTTCTTGACTTCTTAAGGAAGAGAATAGTGTCATGTGAATGTCAAAGCACTGAATGTTACCGGTTTGGCCTGGTGAGTGAAGCTCCAACTCCTGAGTCTCTCCTCTCCCTGGTGACAGTAGACTCGCTCTCGTTAAGCGAGACGGCATCCCGGTCACCGTCGCTGGGGTGGCGTTCCAGGTCCAGCGTGATGTGGCCGGATGACTGGACACTGCCATCCACCCGCACCAGGCAAGGGGCGCCGCTCTCCCCGACAGGGAGGACGTTCTGGGACCAGTGGTCAACGATCTGCTGCAGGCCACTGACGTGCTGCAGAATGTCATCCAGGTGTGGGAAGAGGTCCTCCTTCTCCAGGTCAATGAGGTCACCAGTGCTGGCATAGAGGTGCGACCCGGGAACATTGTCGTAGACACTGACGCGACTGCCACGTGAGCAGCACTGCGTGACGGGTCGTGGCTCCCTGACGGTGGGCGGGCGTGCTTCCTCCAGCGGCCTGCAGGGCGGCGGTGCTGTGGGCGAGAGGCTCTCGATGGACAGCGCCTTGGGGAAGGTGCCCGGCTTGTGGTCTTTGGGGATGTGCACCATCAGGTCTTCGTAGGAGCGGAACTCATTGCGGCGGTTCTGTTCGGCCACGCCCCTGCCCAGGGCCGAGGGGGCAGTGAAGATGTCCAGGTCGTCCAGGTAGACGCCGGAGCGCTTGTGGCGGGCGCGGTGGGCCTTGCGCCCTGGCAGGCTGGGCGTGCTGAGGGCACTGCTGCTCGATGGGCTGGCGCTGCCCTCACCACTCGACCGCGATGGAACATCCACGCCCGAGGGCTCAGTGGAGCCCACGTGGCTGTCGATGATCTCCACACGCCGGACGCTGCCAGCAGCGAGGGGCCCGTCCTGGAGAACAGGCGCGCTGATCACCAGGGCGGCGCGGGCATCGGCAGGCGGCCCGCCGCGGGTACGCAGGGCCTCCATGTGCCGCAGGAAGTTCTTGGCACGCGCTCGGCCCCGTCGGATACCCTTGGTGGGTAGCGAACCGTGGCGGGACGCGTCCGGGGACGGGTGGGCCGGCGCCAGAGAGGCGTGGTTGGGGGCGCTGTCCGAGTCGTCGGCACTCGGGGGGCGCACCCCTCCCCCACTGCCGCCGCTGCTCTCGCTGTGCACGGAGGAGGCCTCAGGTTCGCTCATGTCCGTCAGGACGCTCTCGCTGCTGGGCGTGGTTCGCAGAGCCGACTCCTCCCCCGGCCCACCGGGCCCCACCCCTCCCAGGAGGCAGTCGATGTCCTGGAGCCTGGACCAGCGCCGGCTGCTCCACTCAAAGGTCCATTTGTCACTGATGGCGAACAGGTCGTCCTCATCTGAGTCCTCGCTCTGGAGAGCAAGAAAGTCAATAAACTTTGAAAAAAGAAAAATCAATATCTAGAAACCGGTGTTCCGGGTACCCTTGGGAAGTGCAATCCCCTTCAAAATAATAGCTCTGGTAATAATAGAATAATGATCAATAATCATTTTAATAACAATGATTTGGTGATTGATGGTATGTGATTGATGACGATTTTATAATACACTGAAAACAGACAACTTTTAGAATTTAGTTTCTATATTTCATTCCAAACCATTATACCAAACATGTATCAAAAGAAATCAGGAAATGCAGAATTCTAAACATCTGCAGAATTCTAAACATCTGTGTTTGTTTATTATTTCCGATATCGTTTTCCCTGGTCTAACATTCACAACCACCATTCACAAGCTGTTGACGGTACTCCTGAAGCAATGTGACAGGAAATATCAGTCTCTGTAGGAGCTCCATTCAAAGCGCAGGACAACAGTGTAATCCAAACCCAACTGTGTATGGAGGGCACTTTGCTCAAAGGTGTTTAGCTGCAGA
>JAOYMR010000012.1:694480-705099 GCA_025802075.1 Tenebrosternarchus preto | reverse complement strand
TTCTGTATAACACTCTGTGTGCCAGTGTGTGTGTGTGTGTGTGTGTGTGTGTGTGTGTGCGCACTTCTGTGTGTGTCAAATAAATTTAATTAAAGCTTATATGTCTAAAGAAACTAATTCTTAATGGGCTGATTAAGAGAAACGATCAGATTTTAGTTTCGACAAGAGAATTAAAAACACAGGCTTAGGCAGTAAATACTTCAGCAACTAAAATATACAACAACTCCCCCAGTCTCTCAAACACAGCATGATGTGTCATTGAAAAAAACACCCATGAGCCGCCAAATGTCCCATTCCCAGAGACAAAAGGCCAGTCAGAGATAACAGACAACCACATGACAGGGGAGGGTCAGAAAGCGCCGTGTAAAACATGTCTGCAGCTCAGTGAAACATCTCTGACGCCCTGTGGCTTCATACACCCCGGCCCTGGCCTGTGGTATTATATGTACAAGGACTGTATACATCACATAAGCACATTTATAATCCAGTCGAAAAAAAAATGTGTAATTTCCACCTTTTTTTTTTTATTTCATCCCACCATGTCAATGAGAACTTTGTAAACGGTCATGGTGATGATAAGCAAAGCTAAATCATCCTGGTCTACCACTCAGAACCCAGCAGGAGAGCTTATGATGACAGGCGGTACCTGCGGCTGACTCCGCCCCCTCCACGTACGGCTTCACGGTCAGCCTTCTGTCCACACAACACTGCATTTTAATACTGAAGCGCCGTAGGTAACTCTATTGTAACTCTATTGTTTCCTGGGATGGACATTAATTAACAGAAGCACCAGTGCCGGGGAGTAGCTCATCAGGTATCCTAGTGGGCAGCTTCCTAAATCCAGCAGAGCGAGCAGGAACTCCACCTGGCATCATGGAGCACTCACACATCTGCAAACCTAATGGGCATGAAGGTCTCGGCCAAATGTCACGACCAGGCAGCATGCCGAGGGAAATTCCGCTCGTAGGAAAGTACACACACGGAATGGGCTCTGCAGATACGGACAGCATTCCTCCAGGAAGTCAAAGCTTTAATAGTGAGTGTGGTGAGGAGCAGCCCACAATGTCCAGGAAGTACTTATGGTGATGGCTATTCAGTCACACAGAGGGGAATAGGGGACGTGTGGCATATTGAGTCTAAAGAACCTCACGTGCTTCGTGTCAGAGCTGCAGATGTAGGTAACGCACTACTAGCAGCCTCAGAGTGGCTCTGGGGAGACCCAGAGCCCTCGGCCCAGCTGAGAGAAGCATGAGGGTCTCCCAGAAGGGAAGAGAGCGGCCGTCGAGCCACCGTGGTGATATCTCAGGAGAGGGTTGCCGTGGAACCGCACGAGAGCGTCAAAAAGGAGGCCAGCCAATGGAAAACCAGAGTGGTGCGGCAAGGCCCGCCTTTCCCAGAACTGTGCAGCCAGGAGCAGGTTCAGGGAAACACAGCGGCACATGACCTGGAGAGGTTAGATCCAAACCAGAGCAGCTAACCGGCCAAATGATCCGCAGTCTCAGAATAACTCAGAGAGGAAGAGAGGACATCATCAGGGACTATTTAGGTTATATAAACTGTTAAAGTTGAAGGAATCCTGGCAGGATCTTCCTTTATTATGATATTATGACAGTATTATGATAACTGAAACTTTATTGAACCAGATGCCTTTGTGATACATAAATGAGGCTAAAAGATTAACATCTGGAGCACTGCAGCTAAATCAAGGTGTCGTGTGATATATTTGTAACGCAGTATTACTGTGTGTGTGTGTGTGTGTGTGTGTGTGTGTATTTGGTGTGTATATGTGTAGCAGTCAAATGTAAATTAGCTCTAGTGAATTCCATCTTAGCTCTGGTGAATTCCATCATTCTTCAGTGATAATTTACCTTCTGGGAACAAATATGGAATTATTGTTCAGTAAAGATAAACATGGAAAAATACAATAAAGTTCCCACATATTTTGTTAAATGTGAAAAATGGTTAAATGTGAGTCAAGAAAATAGCTTGCATGAGTTCTGGTAACACAGGTTTTCCATATTACTATGACAGTGACATTTCACAAATTACCACGGAAACAGATCACTAGTAAAACCATTTCAGATGTTCCCCAGACTGCACAAATATGCTATCAAAGACATTTCCGAGAAGCCCTGGTGTTTGATTGGTAGAATCCTGCCCAGGAGTACCTTCAATTAGGCAGAAAGCACCTATGGCGTCTGAGAGCAAGTGGTTCCACTGCCGTCAGTAGGTGGTTCACTGCAGTCAGTAGGTGGTTCATTGCGGTCAGTAGGTGGTTCACTGCGGTCAGTAGGTGGTAACAACATGCTTCAAATCTCATAGAAGACAAGCTTCTAGACTATTCTCTGTCCTGGCTCTAAGGTAGTGGAATGAATTTCCACTGCCTCTCTGGACAGCAGAGTCCCTTGCAGTCTTCAAACTGCAAAAGAATTTCAATAACCATTGAAACAGCACTTATTAAATTTTATACTACTGCTGAGTAACTCAAATTCTTGCACTGATTGTTTGTTATTGTTTGATACTGTACTTATCATTGTCCAATAGAGTTTATACTTTAAATCTTATGCAAGGATCAACTGATTCCTGTATTTTAGCAGTGTTCTAGTTCAAATGTATAGTGAACTCTATTCTACCTACTGGTTAGAATACATTCCATGATCTAAAAACAAAGCACTTTTGTGAGTCACTCTGGATAAGAACATCTGCTAAATGCCTAAAATGTAAACGTAAATGTAAATGTAAATGTAAATGTAAATGTAAACTCAGCTGCATCTTCCTCCACAAAGGCAGGAATGTAAACGAGGCTTGTGCAGATGTAGTAATGGGTGCACCACCCCCACTGGACCTCCTCTCGCCCTGGACCTCGTCTCGCCCTGGACCTCCTCTCGCCCTGGACCTCCTCTCGCCCCATAACCTCCCTGAGTGCACCCAGATAAGCCCCTCCTCCTGACACGTACCGCCATGGACAAATCTGGGAAGAGGTGAGCAGCGCAGGATGGGTTTCTGAAAGGGGTGGTACCACCATGCTGGATGCTGCAGGGGATTTCAACGTGGCTTCTAGAACTTCAGGGTCTTCATGAATTTGAACCGTGTTAAAGCACAGGTGTATGTCCCTGGATTCTTACCTCCATATGATGGAAGAGTCTAGAGAGACGGTGTGAGTGGTGTTAAAACAACATAAACGTACACAACAGGTCGGAGGACTGAAAGATATCTGGAAGACAGAGATGTAGTTGTAATGTAATCTAGGCTAAAAAATACCTACACTTTGGCTTGGCAAGTTAAACTGGTTCAGCTGATGAAGTGTGTTTTGTTGTAGACCTAAAAGCTGAAAGCTGCAGTACACCAGGGCTTCACGGGCCAAGACGATGCACTGGAGAGTCCAGATAAACCTGCACACTTTGTCTTTGCAGAAGAGCCTTGGCTTTCTGTAAAATCACAAGCTCAAGACCCTTGAATCACCAGACAGGACTAAAATCCGAGGGCTCTCAGGTGGTTTCAAAAATGCTCACAAAGACAGAAGCAGCACTCCATTAACAGGACAGACTCTGGAGTTGGGCCGAATTAAAGGCACTGTGTGTCGTCTCTCCCTCCTGAGTTCTTCAAAGCTCATCATGGTCAGTGCAGCCGTGAGATCTTTGACCCAATCGCGAGCAGCACTTGATGAGATGAAGCCATTAAGCTTCATGAACAGCGCTTGAAGACCAACAAACCAAACAAGTGAATGAGACAACGCCACAAAAAGAGAGGAAAGAAGACTCTGTGCTCTAAGTTACCTACAGACTCAAACCCAGTTTACTGAGAAGAATGAATGAACTCAAACCCACTTTACAGAGAAGAATTACTATAAATGGGATTTTGATTTCTGGAACAGAACTCCCAAAGCTGCTTTCTAACCTGTTCAACAAATCTCTGTAAGCCTTGTAATCTTCAAACATGAAGCCAGCTCAATAAAGTTAGTAGGTGAATTCCAGACATGAAAAACGGTGCCCATTCACATATCTGTGTATTTGTATATCACAGCATGTTTTGTTCTCAACTGTATTGATCTCAGCATAAACTTGTGCCTTTGACATTAGGTCATTCACTGGCACTGCGGTGGTGAAGAAGTTTCCTTTCATAATGTTTAATGCCACTGTAAGTTTTTATTTACATGTCTGTCTCACATCTACCTGCTTTTCTATTCCTTAAAAACATGAATGAGAAACTTTTGTGCTTTGTGTACTGATAAGCATGTAAATGTGTGTATTCTTGTTGTGAAAGGTGTGTATGTGTGTGTTGTCTTTTACCCTCTAATAATGTTTAAACGTCATGTAAGATGATCCAGCTGTAGGAAACAATATTAGAGATCAGTCATTCACAACACTCTGGTGCGTCATAACTACCACTTGAGAATCCTGTCATTCATTCAGCTTTATAATAAAGACAACACACACTGCCGCTAAAACTCAGACATTTAAACACTGTAATCTACGTTTCCATGCCGCCACATCATAGCTGTAATATGTTCTTGTATTTGGCTGAAATTGTAAACGAAAACCTCCGCGTGTACGTGCATGCATGTGTATGGTATTGTGTTAAACTGTGTTACATACTGCTGACAACTATTATTTACACGTGGTTATGGCCTGTTTTATATTCAGACAGCGTTTTTGTTTGTTTGTTTGTTTGCTTGCTTGCTTGCTTGTTTCGGTGTCAAACAGCAGCGGAACTTGACTGTTCAAGGCACGTCACTCTTCTTTCAGTACCATGCAATTAATTTTTCGACCAGCAGGAGGCTCTCGTTAGCCAAAATCCCAATACCAAAGGTGAACGGAAACATATTAGCATGTGTTCTGTTTCTGGACACGCAGAAAAAAGCCGATATCTATCTTTATAAATGATCAAATCTGTTAATTACGTCTAACAAAAAGAACCCAAGTAAACGCGACAGTAGGCTACAGCTTCCATGAATACAAAAACAGAATTTTTCTTCTTTTTTCCTGTTTGTTTTTTTTTTTTCATTTTTAATACCGAGCATTGGGTTCACTTACGTAAGCAGATGCTCGCCGGCGAGTGCAGAACGGCAGCGAGGTTACTTAAACTGCTTACGCACAACCATAGCCCGGTTAATCGCTGACCTTGGGCGGCCGCTACAGTAATAGCAACGCGCGTTACTGATCTCGGTCAATGATTAGCCGATTGCGGCGCAGGCGGCGGTTCTACAGCTCAGCCTAAACCAGGGGATGCAGTTAGAGCGCAAACTGCAGGTCCAGCGTATAGTCCACTTTATGAAAGCCGCAGGCGCTAATTTTATGACTTCATGAACAGAATATAAGCTATACTCACTGGAGGCAAAGCCAGATGTATAAACGTTTAAATCAGCACTTGTTTCGCTGAGAATGTAAGGGTACATTAGAAATGCTGTGTTGTAAGACTGCAGTCTGGGTGGAAGTGAATAAACGCATAGCATGCTCTGAACATTTTAAGGGGTAAATCACTCATCTGTTGTGTAACCACATTCATTATTCTTGTAGCTGGGCACACACACCTGGTGTTTCTTTTTCCCATGTCCCTCTTCAACAGAAAATAACAGTAGTGTCTGCCGCGCCAGAGCTACTGAGTGTTTTTGTGTTTAAACTCCAAACTGAAAGGCATTTAGTGACAACAGGGAAATTCCAAGCAGCATGTGGACTGAGGCCTTAACTGGTAACTGGCAGAGAGGGTTCATTTTTGAATCTTTTTCAGTAAGAAACTCTTGATTCATCATACTCGCTGAATCACAGCCTGTTCCTCTGCTCTTGGAGTCCTCAACGATTTAAATGAATCTAAAATCTAAATGATTCATCCTTCCTTGAATAATGCATTGAGAAGAAGTATCAGCTCCAGCGGGGGAAGGGGTGGGCTAGCTCAAATTCTTGAGAGCTGCTTCGCATTAGAAGATCTCAATGTATTGCACTCAAATATGCAAACCTGCAGCTGTCCCTAAAGAGGCTGGGGGCGCCAGCAATTGGGGCAGCCGCTGAGCAAATGAGGCAGGAGGAACCTGTGGCCTTCTTTGGGCTCAAGTGCACAAACACTTTCCCCCTACTCCAGCTATCAAAAACAAAACAAGGGGCATGTGGCCCCATACGAACCTCACATTACATTCTGGCGATGGAAATCACAAACAGTGCAATAGGAAAACCTCTTCTCAAAACAGTGAGATCATTCCTGGTCTACTCCTAAAAGACGGGTAGAATGCTTGCGAGCAAATTCCTGACCATTCTGAAATTCAACTCCAAGTACGAAATATCTAAAAATTGATATCATCCGACTCCAAAGACTTTGATATTTCTGTACATTGAAACATGTATCTGAAACAAAACCAGCACAATCAAAATTACAGTAGGATAAACAAAAAGATTTTCAGTTTTTGTGAATGAAACAAAACAAAAAAGCATAAAAATCATTAATAAATTGAAGAGCTTTTACCAGAGCTCTAGTTTCCCTCACTAAGAACTGAAGCACCGTCAGAGCAACATGGCAACTAATGTCAACTAACATTTAAAAGCTAACAGAAACACCAGTGGCAGCATCAGGTATGAGTGGTCTGCTTTGAAAGTGGCCCCTGGGGAAAAATCCTGGCCCCATGCAGATCTAACTGGTGCGCCCTGACAGTGTGGGAGTTGCCTGCGAGGTCCAGCAGATGCTCACCAGTGTTTGAGAGGTCTGGCATTATTTCCCCCGCCCTTCTGCAGGACTGGGATGGTATATGGAGCGTAAAGGTTCGAGAGGAGAAGAGCAGGAGGCCACGGTGAGGCATGTTGAGAGGGAAATGGATCAATCCATAGAGGTTTAGCATTTGTTGGAAAGGGTTTTATCCAAGTTCTTCCTACTACCTCAACACCTACCTAATTAAAACAGTAAAAGCACTAAACCATTGCCACAACACATGCAGGTCTAAAGTTAAGCACTTTAGCCTACAGTTTAAAGTCTAAATGTGATTTTTATATATATGAATACATATAGAATTCATGACATTTATGTGACACTACAATTGCTGAGAAAAACTTGCCATTACACACAACCAGATGTTTTAGGATCCCATCAAAACCACCATGACAGTCTAAAGAGCTTCTGACACCTTCTGTACAGATATTAGCGCAGTTGTTAAGCTTCAGCTGTTTCAAGGGCTCTTCAGCGTTCGGCTTTGCGCTTGTGATTTTTGGAAAGGGCCAAGGCACTCGCTGAGAATAGCAGCGTGTGGTGGACACAGAGAGAGAGCAGTTAGGAATTCAGGAGAGGCACCCACAAATCCAGCAGGAAGTTTCCGGTGTGAAGTCATGAATAGCTCATTGATTCTACACTGAATAGGTGGTGTGTGAGCACATGTGTATAGCTTTTTTTTCAGTTTTTTTTGTAAGCACGGATGTGTATGCTTCATTTGGCTACATTTATGCATGTTCTGTGTGTGTGTGTGTGTGTGTGTGTGTGTGTGTGTGTGTGTGTGTGTGTGTGTGTGTGTTAACATATATATGCACAAAAAGCAGCAAAAGATCCGTAGGTCCTGGGCATTTCTGGGCATGTGGTTCCCAAATAGCCACGAACTGAAATCCATGTCACCACAGTAGTGCTGATCCAAAAACCACGTGCTTGAAAACATACAAGCAGAAGCAGAATTCCTTCAGAACCTGCCACAAATCCCTACATGGACTAAACATTCAAGGAAGCTTAGTAAGGAGTCTGTCATCGCTTATGTAATGGTGGTGGACTTCCCCTGCTGGAGTGCCCTGTTAAAATGAGAAATGAGGACACTTTTTCTGAACCAACACAGTCCTCTCATAAGAACTGGTGCCTGCTGGAGGTCGACACAGTCCGGCGGCCCTGAAACCTCAGTGCATGCTAGTAAACATGGCTATGTCAGTGAACGGGGACTACGTGTGTGTGTGTGTGTAGGTCAGCTCACACCCATGGCATGGGTGAGTGCTCCTGTGTAGTGCTCTGTGGAAGTCATGCCAGTGTGTGTGTGTGTATGTGTGTAGACCCTCTCTCCTGTATAGACCCTCTCTCTGCCCTCTCTGTCAACAGCGCTGACCGGGAGGAATGCAGGAATTTGTGGTGAGGGTCACGGGACTGACCTTTTACTTTCCTCTGCTTTTCAGGCTTTAGGGCAAGACGTGGCCGCCCCACTCTCCCTGACACACCGCGAAGGATGACTTACAGCCAATCAGAGGCCTCATGTGTAATTCGATTTTTTTAAATACTGTGTAAGTGTTGTCCTGGCTAATGTGATTGGATATCACAAATACAGTGAACTCTGGACCACATTACTAATCAACGAGCAACGAACCATTCAAGCTGTGTACTAAATATAAAATCTATGAGTGGAATGTTTTCATTTTAAACAGTTGAAATGCATCTGTGATTCATAGCTCAGATGGCTGTCATGATCGTTCTTCAAAAACGTCATGAAAAAAAAAAAGGATATTTACAGTACAAGGGCCTGTCTGGCTATGCAACCAATGTAACCTTACACTCAAGGAAATGTTCAGGTCTCTGATGGTGTGTCATGATCTGCAGGACAACTGTGAAGCTGCAGACATGACTTTTCAGTGACTGACCTAAATACTCTGTGTTCATGTCAGACAGACCCACTTTGACCCCCCCCCCCCGAACTACAAGACCCCACACGTCCCACTGTGTTTGGCTGCAGATAACCAAGATTCCCTGAATGAGTACAGCATGCCTCTGCTGGGCCTTACGATTCCATGATACGGTGAGAGAACAAACGGTGGTATGACTGATAACACACGTACACCACCCACAGCACCCGCCCGGAGCTCATTAACCTGTCTGGAAAACCCTAGAAGGTGAGTATTCATGGTCTGAGTGTCACGAAAGAACGTCTGAAAGACAAACGCTGGCGAACGACAAATCCCTACTCCCTGAAAACATAACAGAAAGTGGGACGTCACTTTATTGTGATAATACGGGTGACTTTTGAGAGCTGCGTGTGTGTGTGTAGTGTGTAGTGTGTAGTGTGTGTGTCACACATTTTTATCCCCCTAGGTGAACATCCATGTCTGTTAGGATATAACAGTTGAGCGAGACTTGTCTCCTGTCAGAGGTCAAACTTTCTCTGCTCAGGTTCACTGTGACCAACAGCTGAGGTGTCAGAAGTGTCAGAACTCACTGTTACTTCACTTCCCAACGCTGATACAAGTCAACTAGTCTAATATTTATGGTCCTGTGCCTACAGGACTTTAAACTGTATAAAGCATCATTTAAAATAGACCATATTTTAATAACTGGTGGTTGATGAGTAGCTTATTACATAACGATTCCCTACACATGTTGAAAACGAACACAGACTGCACTGGGCATTCAAACTCCTGTCTGAAGAAGCACCAGTGCTGGGCTTCTTATACCAAAGCTCAAGGTAGTAAAATGAACAGCAGAACTGCATTCACAGCCGAGGAGGCCAAGATGCAGCCCAGCCTGGGTCTGCCTGACAAAATCAACATGGTTCTATTGTCCTATATTTTCTGTGTAAATATGATCCACATCATACACACACACAGACTTTGACCCACAGCCTGCCTCTACCACACACACACACACACACACATGTAGACTTTGACCCACAGCCTGCCTCTGTGACTCTACTTGTTCTAAAACACACACACACACACACACACACACACACACACACACACACACACATATGCATCCTCTAACACACACACACACACACACACACACACACACACACACACACACACACACACACACACACCTTCTCCATACCTGCTGCTATCCTTTGCAGGAGCTGCTGGCGGGCAATGATCCGTCCCAGCCTGTAGCCAGAGCGTCTGTGACGGTGGTCCATCCTCAGGTAGATGTCCTGCGTCTCTGGGGTCATACTGCCCAGACACACACTGTTCTCCGTCCCCGTCAGCTCCCTGAACATGGCTACGCCGCGCGTCTCTTTGCAATCGCCACCACCACCACCACCACCACCCCCACCACCACTTTTCCCCGAAAGACAAATACTGAAAATCTGACTCACAAGAGTCTGTCCACCAGCGGCCCCACACGTGTGAGATATGAGACCAAAGAGCTCTACGGAATCTGGGCGGGCTGCCAACGTCCAAGTCGCAGCCCCTTTTCAGTCATGTGACTTAGCGGGAGCCAATGAGGAGTGAAGGCAGAGGTGCCGGCCCTCCCGACTAAGCTGAATCCAAGGTCTGTGTGAGCACAGCTAGGCACAGGAGGGAAATATAAATACCAAAGGAATGCTTGTGGAGAGTGGGAGAGAGAGAGAGGGAGAGAGACAGAGGCAGAGAGAGAGAGAGAGAGAGAGAGGGAGAGAGACAGAGGGAGAGAGAGAGAGAGAGAGAGAGAGAGAGAGAGGGAGAGAGGGAGGAGAACAGGGGGCAGTGGGAGAGCAAAGGAAAACAGTGAAGCTGAGACCCACCCTGGCCAAAATGAACAAGCTGCTGCTGTGAAACCTCACGCAGGTGCCACGTGCACCCAGGAGAAAGGGAGTGAGAGAGAGAGAGAGAGAGAGAGAGGGAGTGAGAGAGAGAGAGAGAGAGGGTGGGAGAGAGGGAGAGAGAGGGAGGGGGAGGGGGGGGGGGAGGGGGAGTGAGAGGGAG
>JAOYMR010000012.1:657011-680366 GCA_025802075.1 Tenebrosternarchus preto | reverse complement strand
GAACCTCGTGGCCCTCAGAAAAGGTTCAAGTTTCAGAACCTCGTGGCCCTCAGAAAAGGTTCAAGTTTCAGAACCTCGTGGCCCTCAGAAAAGGTTCAAGTTTCAGAACCTCATGGCCCTCAGATAAGGTTCAAGTTTCAGAACCTCGTGGCCCTCAGAAAAAGTTCAAGTTTCAGAACCTCGTGGCCCTCAGAAAAGGTTCAAGTTTCAGAACCTCGTGGCCCTGAGAAAAGGTTCAAGTTTAACTGAAGTACCATTTCGGAGGAGCACACTGCAAAGAAAGTTGTGAAACATCAAAAAAAGAATAATCCCTCTCGGAAATGTGGGCAAAGTTTAGGTTCCTTAAAGAGGAACAAAAAGCTCTTTGGCAGTAAAAATGTCCAAAGGAATGTCCTTTAATGTGGTCAGAGATGTGAGGCTAGTCCTTTCGCTCACGCTAATATATGGAACGCAGAGTGTCCTAAACACAGAATTCCTTTCCTTTGGGTGATTTCCAGTCCCACAGTCTGCCTTTGTTTTCGCACGGTCAATAGCTTTGGATGTGCCCCGTCACAGCAGAAAAACCCAGATACTCAGATCAGGGAAAAGCTGGCGTTTGAGGCTCCATGTCCAGGAGCAGGATCCAGAGTGTGTGGCCCCTGGGTGACAGTTTCGGCCCACCCTGACTCTGCTCCTCAGTCATGTCAGGCTTTTGTGGGAAGGGGAGGCCTGACAAGGTGATGTTTACCATAACAAAGAGACCTGCTCGTTATTAACAAAACACGAAACTGGGAGGTAGGGAGACGCCCAGGGTCTAAAAGAGCTCCAGCCACAGTCAGATGGTGTGTTAGTGTCCTCTATTTACATCTCTGCACAAGCACAGACAAACAACCGTGCCTCAACACAATACACCGGCTCTGTTGTGACAATTCTGCTGGTTCACCTTGAGCAAAACATCCAAACGGCTAACATGAATGATTCCGACTGATGAACCGCATTTTAAGATCCGCTGAGATATCTGACCGAGACGTTTTAACACAAACGCTCACCCCTTAATGTCATAAGACCATGAGGTCTCCTTGTATTATATTATATTGATCTATTTATACTAATAATTATTTAACTTACAGTCTGTTAGGTTCCTGCTGCCTGTGCTTGTATTACTCTTGTCATAATTTTCATCTTTTGTTTTTAGAACCGGTTGTGGTGCATCACTGTGTGTAAAACATGTTTGAAAAACAATAAAAATATATTAAAAAAAAAAAAAAGACCATGAGGTCCATCCCACAATGCAGCATAAAGTACTTTTTTAAACTCGGTTTATGAAAATATCTACTACTGTGGACATCAGATGACTTTTCTAAAATCCTTTTGGGAGTCTGGGAGGGTTGGTGCATCTGTTTCTGTCACGTTAAACAAAGCAAATCCGTTTCATGTCAGTCCATGCTGGGCTGTGGTAGTGGGGGACACAGCTCTGTTTATATCTAAGAAATGACAAACAACAACCAAAATAAAATGAAGAGGGTCAAGAAGTTCAACTATTTTTCCATATGTATCTGGCCTTTTCCTCTGTCTGTTGACACTACTCGGCTATAAACTGGGTCTCCATAAGGACAAAGCGTGGATTATTAATTTAAATCAGGCAATGAGCAGGGCCACCTATCAATAACCAGCCTCCACAAAAGCGGAGATGAAACATTTAATGCCTCAGGAGGGGGCTTCAGCTCCTGTTATTCCCTGGGAATCTAGAGAGAGCACTGGGTCTTGTTTATTCTCGACCTCTTCCCAGGAGTCTGGCGCTAACCAGCCTCCGAGTTAATGCCCCTTTATAGGATCAGAGAGACACATCTGTTTATGGGAGCCTGTTTCTCTTCTGCGTGCCAGAGACGAGACACAAATGACGCAAGCTAGCGGGACAAGGGATGGGACTGAAGACCCGCTCTGGTCTGAGCTTACAAAACGCAAAGGTTCAGTCATCTGTGGCGAATCCAGAGAGAACAGCCACGTTTGGAGTATTCGCTAGTGCCATCCATCTGGCTGAGTCTGGGTTCTTGGAAAAGCGTCTGATGTAAACTCCAGTCCTGGTTTTCTTTAAGTCAAAAATAGCTCAGCTGGTGGCAGTGACTGCAAAGCTGCACCTCAAGTGTGACAAACACCTAAACAGGCGTCTGTCAACGTTTTTTTTTCCATCTACAAATTCTCCACTGAAAGTGTAACACAACTGGGCCTCACCACAAAATAGTCATGGAAAAGAAATTGCTAATTATACAAAATACAGCATTTTCCATTACAAAAGAGTATGAGAAATTTAAAGTCTCTTATTGGTTGAGCCCAGGCATTTTGCCACAAACTTCATCGATTACATAACTCATAAACTTTAAAAAAAAAAAAAAAACTGCATTTATGAGGGATTAAATAAAAGAACGTGTTTTGGTTTTAGAGCTGGTCATTAAAAGCCAGTTCTGCAACCTGCAGTAACTCAGGCTGTGGTCTGGGCGATGGCTGTGTACACTCCTCCGTCCTGCAGAATGTCACAGTAATGAGGAGATTAGCATGCTACGCGCTCCGCTAGCCATCTGGCTGGGCTGCTCAGTGACATCATGCAGTCCCTACGGCTCAGTAGTAAAATATGAGAGTGGAATTTTATACCTCATGTGGCTCCAAGTCTATGGGCTTCGACTTATTTTATAGCATCATCACTTTTTTTTTTCTATTAGCATGGGCGTTCAATTCAAAACACATGGTCAGTTGGGAGGTGTATGTAACTAACTGTGACTAAGTGGACCCAGTCCACTGTAAATATGGATAAACGCATTATAACAAGCTTCGTAGAAGAAGCTTTTTCAAGCCTGTGTCTACCTGGTTCGCTCCACCTGTTAAGAACAAACCTGACGTGCAACAATCATTAACAAACACAGCGTATAACAAATAAGCCGTCAATATACAGAACATCACGAACAAACACGGTAACGTGGCGTACAGTCATCACAGCGCTGGACTGCACATCCAGCACACTGTCAGGCAAGTTCAGTTCTGGAACGAAAACAGCTTAAAACAGCCGAGATGAGGATGAATTTGACGTCGGCTGGTTCTCCTACCATCCCGCCGGAGACCTGACGCGGCTCTCGGACCACACGCATGCGATACGAGCGACAGTGGACTCGAAACCTTTGGTGGACCACATTTGTTCCGCATGGCCTGGCCGCTACAGTGTCATGTGAGAGAGCAACCTGAGCCCAAAACAAACCCCTTCCCCCTCCCAAGAAATCTCCCAGCTGCCCCTTTGGGCCACATCTCAACAAGCCCAAATATTTCACCTCACCATAACAGTAACAGTTTTCTGGCATGTCACCCCCCCCCCTCCTCCCTCCTAGCTAGCACACAAAAATAGGCCTCAGCATTCTCTTGGCCTCCAGACACAAGGACACCTGTCTTCTTCTGTCACATTCTCACCGGCCTTGGTGCGAAGGGCCTGGGTAGGAGAAACATAAGCCACAAAGCAGCCTGGGTAATGAAAACAAGGTTTTTTTTTTTTTTTTACAGTGTGAGCTTTAGCAGGGCGGCTATCGTTTAAATCCAAACAAATGACACTTCTCTCCTGCAATCAGCGTTAATAAAGCCCACGTTTAGTACTTCCCCAAGAATGCAGAGACTTTTGACATGAGATTACAGTAATGACCAAGCAGTAAAAGGCAATCATGGCAGTTCAAGCTTGTTAAAGTATGTAAAAAGGCTAAAGTCTCTTTCCTTCCTCGAATTTGCGCTTGTTCAGACTGATTATGGATCAAATCTCAAGGGGAACTTCTAAGAAGGAAAAATCGAACTGCTTTAACAGTTGCTTTGCTGATGTAACTGTGTTAGAGAAAACTCAGCCTCTCTCCATCTCTCAGCACACGTGCACCACGATCCCACACAGGGTTACACAGAGACTCTCGCCTGAGCAATTACAGTAGATTTGATATAGTGCTGCAGATAACCTTAACAGCTAAAGGGGACATACAGTAGAAACACCTACTAAAATAAGTTCAACTGAATCATGTCACTGAATCAGTCTAACAGCTTGTACACTAAGGCAAGATTTTAAAAGCAGAAACTTTTGAAAAGTTCAGAAAGGCAGTTCTTACCTGCTGTTACTTGCTTTGTCTTGGAGGACATCTAAAAATGAGAAATAAAAACATGGTCAGGCTAGAGTTCACATGTAAACACTGCTAATAAAAAGGTTCGAGATTTGGACTGTGAGCACAGTCGGTGCCAACCCCCACCTGACACCTGCACCTGTGTTGGAGATGGAGTACCTACACCTGTGTTGGTGTAGAGGGACGGTTAAATTAAACAAGATGAAGATCCTGGTGATGTTGTAAACTATAAAATGCGCAGGATTGGTGAGCTGATCTGAGATCAGTGCAATGTGAGTCAGCCGTGCCCTGGCCGAGCACAGCGCTGTCGGTTGAGCTGACGAGGGGCCAGTGTGGTGCACCGCAGCCTCATCCTGGTTATCCACCTGAAACTTCTACAGTCTGCCCTCGTGCTTAACTACCGTGACCCTGAAAGGGGGCGTAACCACAGCGCGGCACACGCAGACGGGTTTCCGAACAAGGAAAGCCTCGTCAAGAAGTGTGTTGCAAACACAAAACGAAGATAAAGAGAAAAAACCCAGTGAAAAGGTTTGAAAAGGCTTTTTTTTGTTTGCTGTTTTATGCCACAGTATGAATGTAAATAACTGACAATTCAAATGTTAGCATTCATCTCAGGAATAGGTTACAGTGTGAAACCCAACATTAGGAAATGCCACTGCACCACCAACGTAACAGTAAATGAAACACTGAGAGAAATGACAGTTTGCTTTTTGATGTTAAAATCATAGTGGCCTACAGACTGGTGGCTCTGAAGATGTTTGTTTAGCATGACCACATTACATTGCTCCAACAAGGAGGGAGAGAGAGAGAGAGAGAGAGAGACAGAGAGTAAGAGAGGGGACAGGATGAGATATGGAGGAGGAGAGAGTGGGGGAGAGAAAGAAGGAGAGTGAGAGGGAAAAAGAGACAGGGAGGAGAGGGAGGAGGAGATAGAGAGGGAGGTGGAGATAGAGAGGGAGGTGGAGATAGAGAGGGAGGTGGAGATAGAGGGTGGCATAAAATGTTCTCAGCCCTGGCCAGAGTTCCCGCAAGAACTCAAAACAGACGCCATGTCTCCTCGCAAGATGCACCGGGTGCATCCAGAGACGCGGGACGTGTGTATAAAGGTCACCAAGCAGATCAGAGAGTTTCATAACACACTGTGGTAACCACCTGCTCTAAGTCCAACGCTGACTTTCTCTATATTCCCCACTGCCTGCCTTCCCTCTGTCACAAAGGCCCATGAAACATTTTCTAATGTCTGGAGTTCCCCTTGCTATTCACTCGGCATGTTGTGTTTGGCAGGGCTTGTCTAACCCCCCCCCCCAGCCACGTTATACATCACACTGGAGACACATGTTAAAATGGATGTTTCAATAGCTGAGTCTTGGGGAAGACTTCTGCAGAGTCTTCCTAGTCTAGGCCTGGATCTTTCCACTTTCATTCCGAGGAAAAGTCATCATTTTATGGAAGTGTGTCGGAAATTTGTGTGCATTGCCCTGTTCATCTAAGCACAAGGGAGAGGAGGGAAGCAGCAGGCTGAAGGAAGGCCAGGAGAATGGAATGAGGACCAGAAGAGAAAGACTGTGTGACAAAAGGGAGGAGGAGATGAAGGAAGGACAGAGAAAAGAGAGAGCGAGCGAGGGAGAAAGTGTTTGAGAAAGAGTGAAAGGGAGAGATGGCCATGTAGCAGAGTGTGTGTGTGTGTGTGTGTGTGTGTGTGTGTGTGTTTGTAAAAGACGGAGTATAAAACAGTATAAAAACACAAGAACAAAACATGTTCTTGGCATCTGTTGAAAACTGCCCCCCTCCCCCAAACACTTGGCCAGATGTGTTCCCTGGAGCTCAACTCTCTAGTTCCCCTGCAGGACATCCCTGCTGTAGCACAGAGGCACTCTGGTTATATTTAGCTGCTCTTCAGCCTCTCACAGCGAATCCCAGCACATTCCATCACGGCCCTGACTTCTCCATCACCTTTAAGCCGTTCGGTCCGGTTGTAAATACATGCCGCGCTGAAGCCTCTTTGGCAGAAGGTCTGCTGAGGAAATCAGACAGACGGCCCATCCATCTTACCAGGCAGGAGGCGGAGGCTTTCTGATCTCACCGCGCAGATGACGCGGGGGGCGGAACGCGGCGACGGCCGTTGCCGCGGCGCCCGGCCGGTCGCTGGCTGCGCGAGACGCCTCGGGTTGAGGTCACGTGGCCTGTGACCTCCGAGTGTACACGTGGCCGGTCTGGGTTGCCTCTGGTTTCTCGTGTGGCACGCCGCTGTGGAGAGAACTCGGTACTGAGAAGAGAAATGCTCCCAGGCAGAGTGCCAGCGATCTCTTTATGCCTGACAGTGGTGACAGGGCCGTGTATCACCCCACCATGCATGCATGAGCATGCGTGTGTGTGTGTGTGTGTGTGTGTGTGTGTGTGTGAAGTGCAAGACTTCCAGATCCTCGAAAGCAGAGTTACTGGCAGACTTCATGTCAGTGGTCACATTATAAGTACATACATCTTCAGGCGAATCTCATTAATCAGTGCAGCACCACTGTAATTTTACCCAGACCATGTTTTCTTAACCCTTCCACGACTTGTACAGTAAGCGAGGATAACAGACAGAACCAAGAATGGAATCTTCACCTATTCTATAACAAACATATCTACACAACGTAAGTGTCACAGAGAAAATCATGCACTATTTACCCATAACAGAGTGAGAACTGTGAAGCATTCCAGAGTCTCTGGTACATTAGTGCACATTTCTCCTGTGTTTACATGTCTTACCACTGGAAGACAGTGTCAACACAAGGACCTTCTACCTACATAACATACCAGCTAATAGGACAAAACACTGACAATCCTGTGTATTTGGAGAGGAATGTTGGGAACAATATATGGTATCTAAAGTCAGTATATCAATTACAGACACTGCCTAGGAACTGTATATTCTGTATATTAATATATATAACACATGAAAAACCTATAAAACTATGTGCTGCTCTGACTCAGAATAGAAAGTGAAAATCTCACTTCCAGCTTTAAGAGTTTCAGGAAGAACAGGTGAAACACTAACAGCAATCAAGGTGGCCAAAATAGAGAGAGAAGGAAACATTGGTACAAGAGGAGACCATTGGACAGGTTGGCTCCCTGACCTCAAGTGACCAAGCATGGCAGAACTGGGATTTGAACTCACAACCTTCTGAGTGATCTCAGATCTCAATGACCAATCCAGTAGGCCCCCAAGACCACCCCAAGCTACTCAACCGGCAGGAAAAAAAAACCTTCACCTACGGAGACTAATGGCTGAGGAAAACCCCTTAGCTGCCCCGAGATAATCAGACTAGGTGAAAAAGATGATGAAAGACCTGGCTGTGAAAAAGTCAATCCACTTGGACCAGCTGAAGGTGAAATGACTGCTCTGCTGTTCGAGGTTCGAATGACTTCCAGGGCTCCAGACTGGCTCAGGAGTTCTTTATCCCACTAAGCTCCTTCGAGAACCAGACTTCATTATGACAGAGTGCACAAAGCCAAATCATTCTATTACTCCTGCCAATCCAATTATCCTCAATCTCTCTTTTTCTCTCTCTCTCTCTCACACACACACACACACACACCTTCCCAAGCCCTCGGAGAAACCTTGAGCTGCGTTCCCATGCATCGATCATAGAACGTACCTAGCAGTGCCACTCCGTTCAGCTATGCCAAGATTAAACAAACACATCTGGCCCTGTTCTCAGAACAGACGGAAAAGGAACAAAATTCCCACAGATATTGTGCTCATTGAGACCCAGCGTTGTTCATGTGATCGCATTTGGGATGTTGGGGGCAGGGGGGCTTTTGAAGGTCTTCAAGAGGTCCACTGCACCACGCCTGAGTGCTACACTGAACTGCAAAGGGACTGGAAGTGAAGCAGCTGTAAAACTCCCCAACCTCGTAAATGGGGCCTCACCCCCTCACCCCCCTCACCCTTTTACCCCCTTTTACCCCCCTCATGCCTCTCCCTGAGGACCAGTCGGGGAGCCAGAGCCGGAGAAACAGAATGTAACATCAACAAAAGCACTGGATTCCTCCGGTGGCCTGAAACAAAACATGAATTTGTACAACATGAGAAGGACGGTCCCTTAGAGAACAAAAGAGAAAGAGCTGTCAGAGATACTTCCAATCCTCCACTGTCCTCTTGATGGTTTTCAAATTACAAAACATAACAAAAACCGATATGGACAATCTGGTAATGTTGAAATTTGAGAGAATCTGTCCACATGTTCTATATTGGTGCTGGGTCATCTACACATCTACACTTTATATTTGTCTCATCATTTTAACAGAAAATCTCCAGTCCCTGTACTTTAAAACTATACTATAAACAAAACGGAAACATAAATATTAATGCTAAAAATGTTGGTAAAAATGCAGCTGCTTTCTCTCTCCTTAAAATGACAGTTTCACAATTGCCTTTCCTTTCACTGAGCAGAAATGATTTACTATGTGCTGTTAAAGCAGGCCTTCATCTGTCATTTGCTGTATGAGATTACGCAGGAAAACCAACGGTCAACATCCCTGATCAAACCGCGATGATTAAAAAAACAGACGTCCAGAAATACAAGTGTTGACTGATGTTCCCCTCTGAGACGAGCCTGTTTATCGGATCCTCTCCCAGTATTCCACGGGTCGAGAGCAATCCTGTTTGAAAACGCCGCGACCCGCCTCGGGCACATCCGACACCCTCACGTCTTAAACCAGCACGTGCCCTGCTCCTGTAGCCATGACATCCGCTACGATGCCCTGCACATGCGTTCAGCACATGTTGAGCATGAGTGTCCTGATAAAGTCTCGTACAGCTTGCAAAGCAGACATTACCTCAGAACACACACCCCCCCCCACCTCAACATTCACAATGTTTCTGATGTGCTAAATCATTACAGAAACTTTAACAGTCATTCCAGGGTAAGTCTTTACTGTTACCACATTATGATCAGTTAAACAGGATCAACGCAGCGTATCAGTCAAAGTGGGGGGGGAAGCAAACGACAACGTGTGAAAAATCTGTAGACGGTAAGATCAGCCGCTCACCTCCGCCTTCCTCGGGCGTGCACCGGTCACGGAGGACGAGGCAGACGAGAAGACTCCTCCCCGGCCGTGACGTTCCTCCCAGACCGGCCGCCTGGCCGTGCCGATGTTCCCCGCCGTTCCCCGCGCTGCCGCCCTCTGCAATGACAGCGGAGCCACAGTCAGCATGGAGCACAAAGCACACACGGCCCGTGGGGAGAGGGTTCGGAGCGGGGCAGGACGGAGCTCTGAAGAGGGCTCCGAGAAATGGGAAGTCTGCTCTGAGGTCAGCGGCAGGGGGAACACGGACCAATAGAAGTTCAGATTAGATTAAGGAGGGGGGGGCAAGTGACCCATCATAGATGAGAGATCATCTACGCAGAAGGATGACCAAGAGCTGAAAAATACAACCTTGCCTAAGGGGATGGAGAAGGAAGATGTATGGCTCCAGTGTCCTGTACTGAGGCAGGTTGAAGCAGTGCTGGAGGCAGCAGCTGGGCAGCATGGAGACGTTCCTATCTGACTACCTCAAATGGGCAAAACCACCCAATCAGGCCAACAGATCTCACACACTGCAGAGCAGCTACTCTGCGGGACATTCAGAGGGAACCAAAAGCCCGTTTTGTTTCCTCCTATGAACCCTGGCTTTGGAGTGGATATGTTGCAAGCTTCAATGAGGGTTTTTTTTTTTTTCTCCGAAGTAGCACTGAAAGTTCCCAGTGGCGAACTCCCAACACAATGAACTTCTGTCTCAGTCCCAGCAGAACGGCACAGTCTGCAGCTCGTCGTCTACAGCCGACGTGGCTCATCGTAAAACGGACGCCATGTGTCCACGACACTGCGGCTCCAGCGGAGACACGGGGACATCCAACAGCGTCGTGCGCCGTGACTTTGGTGGAAACAAAGAAACCAAGAGTTCGCCCTGGAAACACGATGCAATGGGAGGAACATCAGCGCTCCACTTATGAAATATTTCCAGGGCTTAATGTCCAAAATATAAAAGTGCACAAAGTATGCAGAACACATGTCTGTGTCTAAGATTGGGATTTATACACTTTCTGTTAAGGATACTTTGACAAGACCACTATGGGCCACCAGCTGGGTGCCCTACTTCATTCCACTCCAGTAATCGATTTATATTCAAGCAAGCGTGACCTCTACAGGTGCTGGTCGTTCTCGAGTTAGGGATTAGGGTTAGGGTTTTTCCAGTAAATATGGAAAGACTTTACTGCTTTCACTGAGCTTTGGGGCAATAAACGAATCAATAGCTATATCAAGAATCGCACAAATGACCAGAAACCAGGGGTTCTAACAATTCTGAATAAAGGGCTTCAACCAGACTGAGACGCACTGAAACAGTTAGTTGCAACTCCGTACAGTCCTCTTACAGCCAGAATATAATGACTGGAGGTCTTTGGTGCAACCAGAAAGTAGTGACTGAAAGTGTTTGGCACGCAGTTAATATTTCTAGAGAACGTTTGAACATTTGTGCACACATTCTGCTGAGCTATGCGTCAGTGATGCAGAGCAGGTCAGTGGGTCAAGCGGCTGGAATAGTGACTTGATTTGATTAACATCAAAAAGCTAGCAATGCATGTCAGAGTTCCCCTGTCTGGGGATAAACCACAAATGTAATTCCAAAATGTAATTTATCCTAATGAATGATTTAAAAGAGGAGACCAGAAACTGCTGCTATCATAGATTTGCATTTTGAAGCATTTGTACAATCCCAGCAAATCTTCTGAACCCCGTTTAAAAATGGTTCTTTGTGTAACAGTAAGATTTGAAACATAGAAGTGAAACACTTTTAAAACAAAGAAGTGATTGTGTCCTAACCTGCTGAGAACTTTTGTCATTGGCTGTCTGCCTCCGACGTGTGCAGGGTGTGTCTGAGGGAGACGAGCCAGCACTGATGGCTTCCTCTATGTCCATATTGAGCTGGTCCAGCCTCATCATGAGCTGGCTCATTGACGCTGACCATGGAGACAGCAGAACCAGCGGAGACTCCTACAGAGAGAAAAAGCACAACTGGTAAAAGCTCAGTAAGGCTTTGAAGCTTGGACTGAAACATCTTTTTACGCTCAACAAGACATTTTTCAAAATATTGGAAAGATCTCCAAACAAATGTTGTGTGATCATCATGTGCGCATTAACATCATCAGTATATGATTTGCTTTCCTCATCTGCATTATGTGAGCAGAGATTTTTTTTAAAGGAGATCTTGTTTTTGGCCATTCAGCAGCAAAACACACAGTCATTTTGTGAACGCGTGCTTCACCATGTACCAGTAAGGAACTCTGCAGAGACACATGGCAGCGCCACGAACCTTGCGGACCAAAACAAACACAGAGGAGCTGACTGCCATG
This sequence comes from Tenebrosternarchus preto, assembly GCA_025802075.1. Lineage (NCBI taxonomy): Eukaryota > Metazoa > Chordata > Actinopteri > Gymnotiformes > Apteronotidae > Tenebrosternarchus > Tenebrosternarchus preto. The sequence goes on along the minus strand of JAOYMR010000012.1, from coordinate 668,872 downwards.
TTGCCTGTACATAGCTTGTGGGCATTCCTGCCCTCGCTAGTGCCCAGACAATCCCACCGACGGGTATAAATAGACCATCCTATCCAGCACAAACTCATCACAGAGAAGCCCAGAGCTATGAAATAGGTGCAACTACTTAACTCACCCAACCATAAGTCATCATAGCCACCCCTTCGCTTCTCAAGCAACAAATAAAGAAGGAAGAAAAATACAGAGCAGTATAAAGATGTCACAGGAAGGTTGTAGCAGTAAAGCCATTACAGACAGGACTGGTTGGGTATTTCTTGGAATTGGTGGGGGTGGGGGGGGGTGCAGATCTGAGATCTGTGAGTGTGTTTGTATGAAGCCCCAGGGCAAAGAGCCCTTGGCCCATCAATGCTCTCTCTCTCATCCGTGCACAATCACGCTATTGATGGGTGTCATGCCAAAGTGGAATGCATTTATAAAAGACAGCTAAGCTACAAGGCTCTAGTGAGGGCCTGAGACTACAAGTCTACAAGTTCCATACGTTCCCATGGAATGTGGAGATGTTTAGGCTGATCTCCAGTTTTTTGAGAGGACATGGATGGATGGTTAAGTTAAACACAATCTTCTGACTCACCCTCCGCCAAATTTCACATACAGTATTACACACTCCATGGGGGTGGGGTGATCACTTACATGTGCTTTGGTGAAATGGACATCATTGGGAAACAGCAAAACAGAACACTGGGTGAATGGGCGTGAAAGTCATGTCATCACAGTCTCCTCTCTCTTTCATGACTGCAGATCTGTTTTCTTCACCAAGTTCAATGTAAGGTTTGTAGTTATGAAAACCAGTTCTTGCACGGGCAGTCTGGGATCCTTCTCTAAGGCTCAGACACTTGACCTTTAGAGGAGAAAGTGACAAAACCCCAGAGGAACCTCTGACTCTCAGGGTGGTATGGGGCAAAGAAATTGAAGGGAGGCCCAAGTTGTCCTGTCTAGGCACTTAAGCCTCACTCTGCTTCACTTCTCTGACCATCGAGAACCTTGACTTTGACCAAAGAATAGGCATGTTTATACTGGCTAAATTTGGCCCCTGGATAAACCGTGATGGAGACTTGATGATGAACAATTAATGTCATTTAGGAGGGATGGGGGTTGTTTTAGGGTTGTCCCAGACTCATGTGTCTTACAGTCACAGAGAGCAAGATCATTTTTTAATCTCATTTTTTAATCATTTTTTTTAACTTTAATCTATGTCAGTACTCTAGAAATTAATTTGATTAGTGAGGGAGATAGACTTTGGACCTAATACAGAGAAAACACACAGCGTTATGACATGTTTCCAAGGTTTTCCAAACACTCAAGCAAAACAGAGGAACGTTGCCGAAAAACGCCACACGAAGCGATTCTCGGAATGTGTGCAGTTCTTGCACGGAATGAGCGGAATTCCAGAATTGCTCCATCCTCTATGAGTTGAGACAGTAGTCTTGATTCTTTTCAACTCCCTATTCAGTACGGTCAGTCGGGAAACATACTCTTACCATGGCAACTGCGCTAGCATGAGCGAACCCTCCAGATCAAGTCCTCATTGTGGTCCTCCAAAGTGGACAGAATGGCGAAAGGGCCTATAACTGTATCGCTGCAAATTGGCCACACTGGAAACCACAGTGCAGACTCTTTGACATGTAAATGAGGAGTTAAGTGGCTGGATCTGGCACTGTTCAGAACTGGCAGCCATGGCTATACCACCCACAGAGAGAGCCAGGAGGAACAAGGATGACACACACAAAAAAAAAACACCAGCCACCACATGCTTGTTTAACTGCATCTTATCTGGGTCACATACAACTAACTGAGGGTGGAGAATTCGGGGGGCGGGTGGAGGGGGGTGTTTGTTTTTGTATAGTGATTCTTTTTGAGGTTGCTTAAGGAAATCTACAGATGCTTAAAATGTATATGAAAAGGTTATACCAAGGGCAGTTGTTTTGGAAATCATCAGGGGGGCAGTTTTGCATGGTGGGGAATGTTTGGAAAGGGCGCCCTCAGATGGCGACCATGCAGTGCTACATGCAAAACCTTTGATCCACATCTACAAAAAACGAGCAGCAGAATTCATACATAATGCAACACGCATACCAAGGAAAGCTTTGACTCTTGAATGTAATGCTTGTGCATCTTTTGCGATCTCTGAAGTTTAAGATGTCACCCCCTCTGCACCCAAGCTTTAAAAAAAACCCTTTGGACAGTGACTGAGTGGGTGATTCATGGTGGTATTTGTTGAGTAGGTGCAAACGAGACAAGGTCAAAGTGTTGGAGAAAGGTAGAGCATTCTTTCACGTGTTCATCTTAAATCATGTTTGAACACAAAAACAGTGTGAAATGGAGAGAAAGAGAGAGAGAGAGAGAGAGAGAGAGAGAGAGAGAGAATGCAGGCATGGGAGGAACAAATAAAGATTCCCAAATTAACTCTAATGCTAATTTTCATAAATGGTCCATTTCAAATGCTTTAGTACAACTTTGTAGTCATTTAATGAGAAGAAACAAAGCACTAAGGACACTGAGCTTTCCTTGCATAAGAATAGCCATTTGTTGATAAATAAACGATTAGGTTCTTGGTACTACTTAATGTACTAAGCAGTCATCAGTCTGCAAGCAGTCAAAGCTGATACCATCCTGTTAATACCATTTTGCACTTTATAAAGTCTAATAACCTTAAGATTCCAGTCCATCCTAGTAAACACTATTAGGAGGTATCAGGTGAATAATGTAACAACTGAAATGCAAATTAGAGTTTTTCATAGTTGATTTACGATCTACTATTTGTTCTACGGATTGTTTCTATCTTCTCTAACGTTTGATCTGATAAACCTGTCAGAACCATAAGTGTTCCTGCATGAAAATATGTGAATAAATGATCTTTACATGACATGTTTTTTTTTTTCCTCATATGCAGGCAGAGGGATTTTATTAACACGAAAAATGTAAACAATGCTTTTCTTTACGCACTAATTCACTGCATGTTACGAAACTAAGCTTTGATGGTTGAATGAACTGTTTTGAGAGCACTGACCTTGACCGCAAGAATGTGCTAAATCAATTTAAAAAACAGGGACCTTTGAACAACAGATTTGGTTTTCTGCTGCACAGCGGCATTAATAGTCCATTTCGAACGTTTGTCCACAACATACTGTCTTTGTCATTCAGGAGCTCTCCTCAAAAAGCCGGGGGTGGGGGGAGGGGAGTCTGAACTTGAAGGAAGCAACATATCTCACTGTATGGAAGGAGTATCTCCAACATTCCTCTCCTCAAACTGCTGACTTCTGTTCCATTAAAAAAGAGCACCAGAGTGCCGTTATTCCTCTGCCTGATTCTCAAACTTGTTCTGATATTTTATGCAGGGAAGGTTTTAGTACACACAGGCTGAACAGCATAACTGAATAAGCAATTCTGCACAAAATGACTGAAAGGTACTGTAGCGGTCGTGTAAGGTTAACCAGTTAACCATATGTCTGCTTTAAATGTAAATCCCGTGTCTATTTAGAATATTTAGAATAGTCTATGGGATATTTAGAATGGTCTATGGGATATTTTGAATAGTCTATGGAATACTTAGAGCGGTCTATGGGATATTTAGAATGGTCTATGGGATATTTAGAGCGGTCTATGGGATATTTAGAATGGTCTATGGGATATTTTGAATGGTCTATGGGATATTTAGAACGGTCTATGGGATATTTAGAATGGTCTATGGGATATTTTGAATAGTCTATGGGATATTTAGAGCGGTCTATGGGATATTTAGAATGGTCTATGGGATATTTAGAGCGATCTATGGGATATTTTGAATGGTCTATGGGATATTTAGAACGGTCTATGGGATATGTGGAATGGACTTGCCTTATTTCACTTTGCACTGGCTGCATCATGCACTGGTATGGGAGTAAGAGGACTCCCTGACCCGTGTACAGGGTCACACACACACTACTATATTCATAAACATCCAGATGATGCCTCTGCAGTGGCCAGTGAAAACAGGCAGCATGGGGTCACAGGTCAGGCAAGGGGTCAGGAAATGGAGCTATAAATAACAGAGGGGTAAGTTCACTGCTAAATAGGCCCTTCTGCTTTGACAGGGGAGAGGTGGAGGGGGAAGGAGAAGCAGTGAGCTTCTAAATTCCTCCAGGGTGGAGGCGAGGATTGCACTGTGTCCCAAGTTCCTGTTTACTCCAGAACTACTCCATCAACAAGTGAACGTGAGGTAGGATGGATGTGAACGTGAGGTAGGATGGATGTGAACGAGGATGTTTAGATTTAGATGTGAATGAGGATAAAAATAAAAAAAAACATTCTGCTGTGGTCTTGAGAGGTTAATTTATAGCTGCCTTTCCAAAAGTTGTGCATAAAATCATGCAGCATATAAATATGTTAAACAAAAGAATTCTGATGAGTATTCAGGGGCCTGTTTTTCTATACGAACCACACAAGCAGTATGAAACTTGTCGTCCTCACCTCTCTGCTGCAGCTGTCTTCTTCGGCCTCGTAGCCGGTGGTGTCTGTGGAGCTGGCCAGTGTGGTACATGAGCCTGTATCTCCAGCCTCTCCTCCACCCTCAGTCCCTCTCCTCCCTGTTCCTCTCCTGCGTCTGAAACAAGGATGGATCTCCCCATGCTGGGACACCTCTGAGAAGACATCATCGTTATCGTCGTCCTCTTCGGACGAAGGCTCGCTGGAGTCAGAGCTCTCCCGGCCACCCCGGAGGAGACCAGGATGGCGGCCATAATCGGCGAACGTGATGGAGCTGGGCTTGTGACTCACGATGCGGGGGAGATCAGCTCCCCCGTGGCTGGAGTGGGGAACAGATGCAGGGGGGATGGGAAAGTTGGCTTCAATAGCAGCACCAGTGTCCACATCATGTCCATTTACTGCCCACCCATCTGAGACAAACACAAAACGGTTCTCTTGTGGCCGTCCCACAAGGTCAGTACCATGGCAACCATTAGAATCATGTTCGCCTTTGCTTTCCATCGCAGTAGTCACGGCCACATAGACATGTTCATTCGTCTGAAAGGGAGGATCTGTAGTAGGAACAAGTTTAACCTCATTATCTTCTGGAGTACAGGCATGATCTGGTTCAATAGCGTAAATATCACCGGTGTTTTGGTCTGACACCTCTGATGGATGGGGCTCTGAGCCTGGGCTAAACTCTTTCTTCCTATGAAATGTATTCACCAGACCATCCTTCACATGTTCTTGCTTATGAGGTACTGAATTAGCTTCCTTCTTAGAGAAGGTGTTCCGTAGGAGGTCAGTCCAACCTTCAGCAGTGTCTGTTGTAGTTATATCAGGGGGCAGGGGCATTGCTGACGTTGGCTGCCCCTCCAAAGTGACCACAGGTGTAGTTTCCATGTCTTTGTCTAGCGTAGTTTGGCTCTAGTCACAAGGTATACCCAGTAGAGACTTGATCCGAAGCCACGCTCTGCTGTGTTTGTTATGTTTAAACATTTGGGCTGGTTCACCAAAATGCAAAAGTCTTCAGTCGAGCTGCACCTGTGATAAACAACAAGCAATCAGAATCATTCGTGACGATAACAACAGCAGCACATTTATTCCAGCATGTTAAGATTCTAGTCTGAGAGCACACTTAGGTACACTATGAAAAAACAAAAGCTAGGGAATTTTAGATTTGACTGCTCTCTGGTTTTTAATCCATGAATAATCTCAAATTGGTCTTCGTGAAATAATTTACCCTGACAATAACATTTCTGAATGTTACTATGACAAAAAAAATCAGAAGGAGGGGAATGATTTAAAACTGAACTTATTATGAAGCAAAACATCTGATAATACCAGTCTTACACTGCATTTAAACATTTCACTATTTCGTCTTTCAACTTTATTCAGTGAAGATGCTGAGATCACAAGGACATTAAGAGTGAATTAACCAGACAGTCAAGCCATTTGTTAATATAACACACAACCCTAACCCTAACCCTAACCCTAGGACACGCTGCTAGATCAAAGCTGAAATCACTTAAGAGACTTTGTTCCATAACAAAACAAAGTCTTGTGTGATATCTGCTAACGTAAATTCTGATACGGATAAGGAACCTCAGAGAGAGGCACCTCTCTAGAGCTGAACATCTGTCTGCAGCCAGCGTGTTCAAGTCTGGATCTGTTTCAGGCACGACGGTGATGACATCAGCAGCATGAGGAATCCGTCTACTCTTCCCCCATTGGCTGATTTACAACGCGCCAGTCCATTCATTAGAGCGGCTAAACGACTCTGGCCAAGCTGTGGTTAGTAGGTCTACCAACCCCCTCATTAAAGCTTACTGACCCCCCCCCTCCCAACCCCCCCCCCCAACAAAACACACATTCAACACAGAAGGACCTCCACATTCCACTGTGACACCTTGGCTGAGGTACGTCATCCGAACAGCTTTTGGTGGGAGGGTTGGACTGGGAGGATGTTGCACATCAAGAGCATTGACAGGTTAAAGCAAATGTCACACAATACTTTACTGCTGGTGCCTGAGGGTGCAGGGGAACAGAAGAATAGATGTGTTTGTTATCCATCTGTATACTCACCAAACATGCTATTATGTTTTATACATGTACGGGTCCTGAGTGTTTGCTTGCACAACTGTCAGCCATACATGCCTGATCAGTCTCTAATCACAGGACCATTGATGATTAGAGTAGATTGGATTAGATTAGATTAGATTAGATTACATATTTGAGTGTTTGGATGGAGGGAATCCTAATACAGGTGGTGATAGAGAGTATTAAGATGATGTTGTCATTTTGAAATGTTTTGTAATGTTGTGCACACAAAATAGGCTAAATGTGTTTGCTATTAAAACTATAAAAATATTCCAAACACTCCCGCCCACATTCTGGAGCTGTACTTCATTTCATGGACGCAAATGCTTGATTGATCAGGTTCATCCCCGCAGCAAACCTCCCCCCTGCCCATCCCCTCCCCCTCTTTCCAGGAACGCAGGAACAACAAGTGGAAATTGAGGGGCAGCGTTCTCACATGAGCTTCCTGTTCTCTCACCAAGCTCATGCTCCATGTCTCTCTCTCTCTCTCTCTCTCTCCACCTCTGCTGTGGCAACCATGAGAGGAGGTCAGCTGGCATTGCTGACTGTAGCCAGCTCTTATCAATCATGTTGCTACATATACATAAACACACACACATATACACACGCAAAGTCCCCTGGAATTGAGGAGGAAAACACACCCTGGGGCTTTGACCTTCAGAAGCAGATAAGAAGAGAAGTCCAATCATCAAGCAAGGTCAGGCTCTCACTCCCCCATTGCACTGGTTCTCCGTGTGTGTGTGTGTGTGTGAGTGTGTGTGCGAGTGTGTGTGAGTGTGTGTGTGTGTGTGCTTGCACATGTGGAGGGGTCTATGCATGTTTCCTCACACAGTTTCAATAATCTAATTTAATTGTCAGAAACCAGTTAGCTGAACTGGGATTCTCTCAACAAATTACAGAATGTCCGACACCGGCAAAAGAGACCGCTCCCATTCTGGAAAGACGTGGAGGCCCCCCGAAGAGAAGACTTATCCCAAAGGAGCCAGACTTCTCCTCTCCAGACCAGATGGGCGTAAAACCGACCAGCCCTAGTCAGCTAACCTCTTCCCCTGCAGGTCTTCTCTAAATCCACTGTGAAAGGGGGCCTCCTCATTTACGGCCACAGAAAGAAAAAGCAAAGCCAACCAAAGCCCAAGAGGACGCCCAGCATGAACGACATTCACACGTTCAACAGGAACCCTCATTTAACATGGATTACTGCAGGGAACATTCAGTTTCCCTTCATTTGATTCTGCAAATCCTTTACTCCATCACATGTACTAATGCGGATTCCTTTTTCCAATGATCAACATCACAGTTTCAATCACAGCGTGCATTCAATAGCTTTATATTACCTGCTTGACAGATCAAATTACTTTTGAAGTTTGTAAGTTGTAGTACACACACTATGAAGTATGTCATTTAGATTTTTATCCTCTGTACCTGAAAATTAGTTTATAAATGCATGTAATCAGTATTAGATGTTGTTGTGTTTTTCATTGCACAACAAAAGAAATAAAGAAAACTGAAAAGTTACTGTAATAGGGAGACAAAACCCAAATGGACTCCAAAAGTGTACAGAAATAATATGAAAAACACACTGAACTCTGTCATGAAATAGCAGCTCCCTAATAATAAAACTCTGAAAAGTTCTGAAAAGAAAGAAGTTTAACTGAAATCCAGCAACTCCTTCGAGGCTCACCTGAAGCGCAGCTTAGAGTGTGTGAGATAGTCCAGTGGATCTCACAGAGAAGGTGATAAAGTGCCCAGGTGACTACACTCCTCCACCGTGTCTCTCACTCTCTCACGTTCTCTGGTTGTCTTCCCTATCTGCCCTGCTCTTTTTGGCTGTCCCTCTCCCTCCCTCTCTCTCTCTCTCTCTCTCTCTCTCTCCCTCTCTCTCTCCTTCTCTCTCTCCTTCTCTCTCTCTCTCTCTCTCTGTCACTCTGTGTCTCTCCCCCACCGCTGCAGGCTGCTCTGAACGGCACAGGCACGCTGTCATCACAAGTTCCTAAGAACTCGCCACAAGCAACAAGACGTGTCAGTGTGCACTGACTAAACCACGCTGAGAAGGGCGAGGGTGCAAGAAGCGTAGATACGTGTGTGTGTGTGTGTGTGTGTGTGTCTGATGGTGAATGGGAGGAGTCTGGACTCATAGAAGAGAAAGAAAGAGAGAAAGAAAGAAGGGAAGAGAGCAAAAGCAAGAGAGAAAGAGAGATACTGCTGTATAAACAAGCAACACACGATACATATTTAGATGGAAATGGAGGACTCTGCCTTAAATAGTGTCTGGGAACAGAAATACGTCCCACTGGAGTTGTGTGCAGATCAGCTGGGCTGGACACGTGCCCGGATGACCAATGCCGCCTTAACAAAGCCGTACAGATACTGTAGTTCCTACTTATACAAAAACAGAGTGATTCAGTAGCTCTGAAATGTATTCTGTGAAAGGAAATGAGGACTGAGGAAATCATGTGACACAAGGTGGCACAGATTATATATTTCCAAAATAACGGTTATAGTTACTGTTGCATAGATACACAGGCTGAATTTGGCCCCCATTTCCTGCCAGTGTAACTGATTATGCTGTAAACAATCAACTTAGACCGTTTCGGTAGTTTATGCATGGCAGGAGAATCTATTTTCATCTGTAAGATGCTCCCTCATAGGATGATATAGGATTGACTTGACTAATAGAGGATTATATTATTCTTTCCTATTTACCTGAAACCATTTACTGACTTGATACATCAGTCATTCATTTAATTGTTCAAGGCTTTGTTACTTTGCAGATTTCCACAGTCCTGAAAAAGGTCCTTTGAAAAGTAACTATTTCACATTTCAGCCACAATCTCACTCGCCGTTCCTTAACCACAGATGAACATCAGACTTTAATATGAATTCCAAATGATTACAACAATTAACAAGAGGTCAATGTGCTGGAAAAAGAGAGAGAGAGAGAGAGAGAGAGAGAGAGAGAGAGAGACAGAGAGAGAGAGACCAAGTCCATTCAGCAAACACCTTGACATGCAGTCCACAGTCTTTTCACCGCACTCAGGCACTGGCAGTAGTTCTCGTGCAAGGATGTGTTCTGCATATTTGCACAGCACGTCTTACGTAACACATCACCTCTGCAAGGCTTCATCAGCATGTTCTCACTGTCACATCTCCACTGTATAAAAAAAACTGTCAAAGCAAGGACAATCTCCGCCGAGGATGATGCTGTCATGAAGATGTAATCTAAACATCTAGTGCTTCGGGCAGAACGTAGAGTCCACAAGTGCCATGCAGTGTCCAAGATGATGCAAAGTTAGTGGAAAACCATCCTATTAAACTTTTTTATGGTGGAAAGCAGCACATAAAATTTGCTTTAAAAGCCTGATTCAAGCACTGAAGAGTGGTTTCATTTTTGCGTTTTCAGATCCACTGTATTCTTTTATTGGACCAAGAGGATTTTTGAAAAAAGTGCACACAACTTCAAGACAAAACGGAACACTTTTTAAAATGAGACAACACAAACCTTTTCACAGGACTTCAGCAGATGTAAAGTAACAAAGCTGGGCAAACACCTGATCCACAAAGCATCTCCGGTCACTCCGAAACTTTCCAAACCTTTAAAGTCGTTTGTACCACGAAAAAGTCCTTCAAAGGGAAAAGTTCACGTCAAAGCCCAGGCGTTCCGTCCAAGCGCCATCGGCAGGGGCATCGGTTGAAAGAGCCAGACCGAGGCCTCCACGGCACGGGATGAATGGACGTCTTTATCTGCTCTAGCTGAGGGGAGGAGAGCCATCTCTGAGCTGTGGGAGGAAGAGTGCGCCTGCTCAAATACAGCTGGTTGTCCACTGAGACCAGCTAAAGAGGCCTGTCCTCCCTTTGTTCCAAAGTGCTCTTACTTGGCAAGAGCCACGGTCTTCCTACCTCAGAAAAAAGAGGAGGTCTAAACAGTTCTGCTCACTTGTTCAGATGCTTATGGTCCCATACAAAGCTCAGTTCCCATCCAAAGTAACTGGAAGTCTTCAGCTCCACAACGTTCTTCTCTGTAAACCTCCAGAGCCTGACCTTGGTTAGCAGACTGGACCACAGAACCTCATCACACCCTACAAATTCATCACTAGGACTGTTTATATCCACCGAGCAATAATATCATAGCATCCCATTGGCCTGACACAGCTAACACAGCTAAATCCATCACTGCTATGAAGGTCATGGCCCACACTGATCTCATCAAAGCTCACTTTGTATTTTGACAGACAACTTTCCACACCTTAATTAGTTATGCCAGTGATGTCACAAGCAGGACAGGTGGCAACCAGCCACACGTGACCTGCAAGCCCAGTGTCAGATTCTGGGGTGAGAGTGCAAACTGGGTAAGACGACGTCCTCTAAACAAAAAGATACGCATATCTTATTACTGAAGTCAGGGCTGAAGATACATGTCTTATTACTGAAGTATACTCTAACTAAAGTATACTGTAACTGAAGTATACTCTAACTGAAGTATACTCTAACACGTGTAACATTTCTCAAGTACAGCAGAAGAGCTTAGTGTAAATATGAACAGAAAATATTAGCTCTTTATCTACTTATGAAAGTTGAATGTAGCTACTGCCACCATTTTAAAATTCTTTGAATTCCACTTTGAATTCCACTTGCTACACACACATTATATATATGCAGAAGCATGTATGTATATATGTATGTATGTGTGTTTGCGTGCATGCGTGCGTGTGTGTGTGTGTGTGGGTGTGTGTGTGGGTGGGTGTGTGTGTGTGTGTGGGTGGGTGGGTGTGTGTGTGTTTGCATGCGTGCGTGTGTGGGTGTGTGTGTGCGTGTGTGTGTGTGTACACACAAGCACACTGCACGCGACATCAGGTTGAGCAGTTTTTCAGTGATGTTGATATTTATGGTGGGAAATATTCCTTTACCAGTCTCCATAACACACAGACATACACACACATGCACAAACACACCCACCATCAATCATGGATCGTTCATAAACCAGGACACCACCTCAAGCTCAGTACATGTGGTTAAATATAAACACACTTACATACCTGTATGTGGCACGTATCAGTGCTGCTACACGTTTGCAGGGCGCCACTCCTCTCACCTCTGTGGGCACACATTCACAAGTCCCGCAGCGGTCCTGACGTGCAGGGTGCCACTCCTCTCACCTCTGTGGGCACACATTCACAAGTCCTGCAGCGAGCAGCCAGAATGCAAACAAAGAAATATTTCTTCACCACAGTGGAACTATGGGACAGGAGTCTGATAAAGTAACAGCCCCTACCCCATATGTGCGCAATATATAT
>JAOYMR010000012.1:633467-654613 GCA_025802075.1 Tenebrosternarchus preto | reverse complement strand
ATAGATAGATAGATAGATAGATAGATAGATAGATAGATAGATAGATAGATAGATAGATAGATAGATAGATAGATAAGGAAAAGGTATTGTTAATCTAAGGGTCATTTGCTTATGTCAGAATTACCTAAAGGTTAATTAATTAATTAGGTCTCCCTTTGGGCATTACATCACAGCCAGGTGTGGCCTGCACTGGGATTGGCTGATTTACTGACAGGTCATTTTGAATCTGTTGTCTCACGTAGTGTCAAAGCACACAGACAAATGCACACACTCTGTAAATCCTGTGCTCTGCTTGTGCGAACACACAACACTCAAAGAACACTACCTAAGAGTTCTGCAATGGAAATAAAATTTTGAACTCATGAGAGAAACAATTCACGCCTCCAGCCTCACTCACGCCTGAAACATCCCAACCTGCCAATCAAGCAAGACCTGGCTCCAAATCAGATAAACAGCTAGCAGAGGTTGAAACTTCAGGTTTGTCAACATTATGAGCCTAACTGGACAGATATGCTACTATCTTAGGCTGAACATCAGTTCCTTAAGTGTTCACACTTGTTCTATCAGTCATAGGATTTAGATTCTGCCATTTAAAAGATCTCTGTGTTTGGAGTGAAAACAAACCTTGAGATTCAACCACACACTTTAAGTAATTCTTAGATTGCCTGAATGTTAACTCTTTTTCTCCCAGACATTGTTCTCTCTCTCTCTCTCTCTCTGTCTCTCTCTCTCTCTCTCTCTTTCTCACATACACAAACACGCATTTGTTTCACATCCTTTCTGATTCAATACCAGTGCCCAACATGTAACAGAAGGTTTGTGACTAAATAAGCAGCCACTGGCTTCTGCTAGATTCACTTCATAAAGTCAAACAGCTGAATTTAAATAAGGGTTTTACATAGGAATCTACTCACCAAAAAACAGCATTCAGTTCTGTATCATGGGGTCATGAAGTGAAGGATTGAATGATTGAGTTTTTCCATACTAATTCCAGGTTAATTTACTCATGTAAGCTATTCAGCTCAGCTGTGATATCAGTATTTCTTACTGGCCTAGTTTAAAAAAAAGAGTCTCTTATGGCTTTTATCAGAATTATCCATATTCTGATGTGTCACTCTGGCTGTTCCCAGGTCAGGGGCAACTAACTGCACTGCTTTAAAACCTCAGTCAAACATCTGTAAAGTTCTGCGCAAGAGTAATACATGTTTCTCAGCTTCCAGAGCATGATGCTTGTGCACAGTAATAGATACCCTGACAAATAAGAGAAAATAATATTAACTAAACACAAGGACGTGTAACAATCTAGATCTATATGTACAAAGAACATCTAAGGAGTATTACATGGTGTTTAGACAGGTGTGGTCTGCAATGTGTGTGAATTTGAGGAAGTTTACATGTGAGGTGTGGTACTGTGTGTATAAACAGACATGCATATATGTTCATACAAACACACATGTGAATACACGTAAATACATTGGTATGCACACATACATAAACACAAACACACGCGTGTAATGTGTTCTCAAATTACACATTTACGGATGATTCATTTACTAAGTCACACCCCACTGCAACACAGTGAAATTACATTTTGATTCTTCTGTTATCTGAAGCATTTGACTGAAATCATGATGTATGAGCTGTTTAAGATCTCTCAACTACACTGAACTGAAATAACAATTCCATCTTAGAGCTTTTTCAAAAGTCCCTGGGTGATGTTGGCTTTATGGAAATATCTCATACCTTTCATGTGATGTTTCTCAGTCCAGGTTTTGTACTGCCGCTGCTCTGCAGAACAGATTCTCCTCTATTTTTTCACTGTTCCCAATATACCAGACTCACTGGCTGCCTAGCAAGTCCTGCCCTCGTTTACGTGTGTTTGAACAGGGAAAGCGCCAAACTGCTTAACAGACAGGATCAGGAAATACAGGCATGAGGAGTGCATGACCCCAGCTCTGCTAGACTACAAGGCGGTCTGAACATATAAGACTCTCCCTTCCAACCTCTGAATGATGTGCACAGACCCGGATGCACACTGTCGGCACACTACACACAGCGCCACTGGGGCCTGATAACACACCGCTAACATCCGTTTAATCACAGCACCTATTCCATCCCTATCAGCAGCAAACAAAAGATTCTGGCGGCTTTCTCCTGCTCATGGGGACACTGCTGTGAGCCAACCACAGATGAGGGCAACACAAGGTGACTTTCAGCTCTGTTGAGCACACATGCGACCCACACACACACACACACACACACACACACACACACACAGCTCGCATCACTGCCAGTTGCTAAACAGATAAGCTTTCAACAATAAGATGGACAGAAAAGAGAAAAGAAAGACAGAAAGATAAAGATGAAGATAAAGACAAGGCCTCGCAGCCCGCATCACACAAGCAGCACAGTACGGTGACAGCACTCAAACGCTGAGCAGGAGTTACTGATTTAGTGCAAGCTTCCTGCACAAAACCTGAGGGGCAGTGTGTGCGCAGGGTTGAGGAACGCCTGCCAGGCGAACTGTGCCTGGAGGGCAGTTGCTTCAGCACCTGTCAGTCCTATTGTTCCATGGACTGAAGCAGCCCAGCTGGCTAAACTGCATACATGTGCTTAAAGAGATTTCAGATTACTATTCCAAAGACAGGACCTATGACTCACGACTTGGTCAAGCTGATGATATATAAATCAGATTGTTTGCTTTATTCCTATTATTTTGCTATGCAAGTCATGTTTTATAGCAGAACAGTGCATTTTTAAAATGTATTTTTCCTGAAGTAGATGGGAGTGGTCATTTCCAGCATCTTCCAGCAACTGAAATCGTCACTGGCCTTGAAGTGGTAGTGGTTGAATCAGCAGAGTGTTTTATGTACCTGAGAGAGAAGAGTTGCTTGTGCATCTGAGCCCAAGACTGAGGTGATAGAAGGGGCCCCCTCCTTTAAAACACCATTTCATTCCGGAGAGCAGATGAACAGATGCACACACACACACACATATATGCACACAGACGTACACTCACACAAGCACACACACACACACACCCACACCCACACACACACACACTCATATGCACACAGACGCACACACACGTGCACACACAGCTGCTTTTTATGTCTGTCTGTGCCAGCTTGTCTCTCTGTCTGTCTGGCTGTCTTTCTTTCTTTCTTTCTTTCTTTCTTTCTTTCTGTCTTTCTTTCTTTCTTTCTTTCTTTTCCCACAAATGCTTGATCTCTCTCTCCACTCACTCATCAAATTTCACCCCAAAGCGCAATTAGCACAAACTGAAACACCAACTTTTTCTGTCACCACAGATTCTCTACACAGAAAATCATCATTGCACACTGCAAACCAGACACATCAAAAATATCCTGCCCTAAGCTTCTGCAATTCACAAACCACAAATCAACATGATGATGATAACAGTACTCACAAGTGCTCGCAGAATATCCTGACACAAAAGCACATCAAATAGCATTCTTGGATTTTCTTACCGCTTTAGAAAAGGGCCGTATTTTCTCCACGGTGACCAGACGTCCGTCTTTATCAGACACACTTCCTCTATCTAATCATAATAAAGTGCTTTGAATGTCATGTCGGTGGCAAGGGACCACCCCCCTTCAATCTGCCAAATGTGTGTGTGTGTGTGTGTGTGTGTGTGTGTGTGTGTGTGTTAGAGGGATACCTTGGGGAATACAGTCACATGGTCATAGGAGAGGACAGGATTAAACTTGTTATCTCTTGGTTTTAGAAGACTGAATCCAAATGACATTCACAATTCTTCAGAGACAATAGAGATAAATCGATTTTAAAATGTATTACACACTGACCCTTGAAAACATGAACACAAAGGAAATAGAAAGAAAGAAAAACTACTAAATGCAATGTTAGCTGAGCAAACCTAGCATGTGTACTTAAATGCATGTGTATTTAAAAAGCTCTGGGGTCTCATGTGTGCTTAAGACTGATATCTACTGCATGACCATATGCTGCAAAAAAAAGCATCAAGGCTTAATTATCTTCCTGATAAAAGGAGAATTGATACTCATAACAAGACATTGTTTTGCAGTAAAATGAGTTAAGAGAGGTTATTCTCCATCTATTGGGAAGCTTGTGTGGTATCACGCTTTAATTCTGCTTCTGCATTGAGATGACTCTACAAATGACAGAACATCTGAAGCGATGTCAGATTACAGGAAGGAAAACACCAGAATATTTTTCATCATTTATCAATAATACACTTCAGTTCTGACCGAGATCCCGATGGCTTTCAACGCAACGCGGCAAAAACGGATCCCGGTAAGGGTTACAGCACGGACGTTAATGCTAGATCCAGTCGTTCGAGAACGTGGCTCAGGAAAGCAGGGAAGCGCTGCAACGCGCAGTTGCTCAACGATGGCTCACCCTCAGTGCCACTGTGACTCGATCCAGTACAGACTCACCGAGTCTTCAGAACGCAAAGCTATACGGTGACGACTGAACTGCCATACCATGAACAACTGTATTTGTCCAGCGCACGATCAATCAATTTACACCATGCTCTCTTCTGGTTTTTTAGTGTAAGATGCAATATCACATTGTTGTCTGCACACCACTAATCTGTGAAGTTACTAAAGCATTTTTAATATAATCTTCTTCTTTAAAGGGCGGGGAGAACTGGAAATGGATGGAAATGGATGGGTCCTGAGGTTGTGGAAGCCAACACAAACACAGTTTGGGACTTTTTACCTACCACGGCATATCGGGTGTTGATTCCATCTTAGGATCATGTGCAGTGTGATGTGCAGCAGACCATGTCCGTATGTCATCTGTGATGTACTGGTATTTCCCTTTCACTGGTGAAGTCAACTGTGCCTTTAGAAGAAAGTTGAATGTGAAAGGAAGTCTGCAGAATCCCACCAGCCTGCTTGAACAGATGCACAGTGCAGACCGGCTGTATGATATAACTCCAGAGGTATCCGAAGAATGGAACATGGATGTAAACCAACAGCCTCGGGCGAGTCGAGGGAACATCCAGGGCCTCCTTTGTAAACAAGAGGCCTCTGCTCCATAGGGAAGCTGGGATAAAACCAGGAAAAGACTATATTCCCTCCATTCCACAGAGAACGGGTGTTTGATCTGTACGACTGTGAGATCATGTGGAGGATCTCTATGTACCCAGGTCATTGTATAAGTAATGCATATTGTATAAATCTGAACTCGAGCCATTTTACACAACTGCACACACACACACACACACACACACACACGAACATATAAACTAGTTATTTTTTAAGTTGTTCTGTCATAGTCACATTAAGTATAACTTGACAAATATTTTGGAGGGACTGAAGGGATTGAGGATATAAAGCTTCATAGCAAACATGCCTTTAACGGAAAATCATCAGCTGAAAATGTTGATAACACAACTGCTAACATCTGCTAGAGGAAAGAAAATGTATGCTAGTATCAAAAAGCAGGGAACTGAGAAAATAAACGCTGGAATAAATACAAATCAAGTCAATACAAATATCCAATTATAATTATTTAGAGTGTAAAGGTTGTCTCTCCACCAAATACAGATTATAATGGATAGTTTAAGTGATATTCCTTAGCGTGTATGAATTATAATGATCATATTACTGAATTCCTCGCCAGGTGGTGGCAGTACTACGCAAAACACTAAACGCTCCGGGCTTGAGAAGGTGGCGGGCTTTGCTGCATTGTATATCCCCAAATCCATCAATGTTTTTCATATATATTCATATAGATTCATATATATTTTTTCAGTTTGTGGGCGCTAAAAAACCCGAACAGTGCATATATAACCAGAAAGTCAGACAGCGCAATTGTATTGTATATGTATGTAAACGTATGTAAATACACGTATCAGTACTAGACCAAGTTAGACCCCTTGTGTGTGGAGCTACACAACAAAATACAATATTTTATCGGCCCTTTATGGCCCCAGTAGACCTTGTTGGCTCTTCATGTAAAACAGAGTAGGCATGTATTTTCATTTCTTTCATCGCAACGTACCATTCAGTCGAGACAAGCCTTTACTACATACAATTTGTAAAAAAAAATACAAACAGTACATTTTTAGGTGATGCGTAATATTGGTACAAGAGACATTCTTCTGTTGTCAAAAATGAAATGCTTTCTCTACACTTACATTTGTGGTACATCATTATCAACTATTTTTAATAGATCTGCGATGATTCGAGCACATTACACGTACATAAAAGTTTCACAAGGTTCTTAAGTAACTACTCAGTGATTAATAACAGATAGACATTAATAACAGATACAGAGACTGACTACCGTACAACATGTTAGTGCCTTCACTGTGAAAGTCTAGCGGTTTAAACTGGCATTGGAGATATTGGGACACATCCCTACTGAGGAATATGCTACCCAGATCCAACTATTTAACTACAGCACTTTATTTCTCAGTAGTCTTCGTTCTGTTGGGAAAGGTAAGTGCGCATGCTCATTGCGTTGTATTCCTGTTTGTCGTGATGATGTGTGGTCCACCTGTGTAAGTTGTAACGCTGCGCCCTCGTCCTTTCCGTGCTGAAACATGGCGAGCTGTACACGTCTGACACCTGATAGTTCACAGCCAGGAGGAGAATTCCCGTGGTGAACGTAAATGTGTATCTCACACTAAATACATAGTGTTTGACTGTTTTTTTTTACCAACATTAAAAATGCAATTTGGGTTTGACTGTTATTATCCAATTGTGCTTTTATTACTATATAATATACATCTGCCAAGCATAACTACAAATGTCTCGCTAAGTCTGTGCTACATTGCACAGATGTAAATACAGCTGCTTATTTAAATCTGCGCTATTATAAAGCCATTACTATTCTTTACAAATCATTATTTTATATTGCATTTTATCCTGCATCTCAGATGAGTGAAATTAAATGACTGAAGTTAAATCATTTATTTAAAAGAATCGATTCGCGTTGATTTTTCTCTCAACCGTAGGGTGATGGTAGCGGTTAAATGAGAAGTCGGATGTGTTCACATGCCCTGCGCACTGCGTAAACAAGTTCCCCTCGAAGAAGCGACAAAATAACATGGATATCCGTGTGGATAAGGGCATGGAGGGAAAGAGGTACCTTTCCACGAGTGTGTGGTCTCACACATACCCCCTCGCCTCCCACACCCACCCACAAAATGCATAAAATAAGCTAGGCTCATAAAATGTGCGGTTGCTTTCTGGGAGTTGAGCCATAAAGTAATAAAAATTATGGTGGGCTGACGGAATTGCTTTAACAGGGTGACACAACGCTAGCAGGATTTCAATCAGACGTGGTGTTGCATGCGGCCGGGGTCGATTCTCGCTCGGAGGGCGAGCTCAGGAGACTTCGGCTAACCGAGCGAGGTTAACGCGTCTATGGGCTCCACGCACCACAGGCGCGCAAGCAGTTACAGTGCATTAAAGGTGTTAATGAATGTTTAATGTTATTGAACGGTTCTTTCATGCTTCCCCGTACAGAGCTTTACAACAGAGATATTTGTAACAGGCTGAAATCTGTTGCTAAGGAGGGCATCTCTGTGTCTACCGTCACTGGAAGGCGCTACTTCAGAGATACCACCATCAGAAGCTGCATTGACCAAAGTAGGAGTCGCGGTGAGACAGCTGGAGAACACGAGGCTCGCGCTAAAGCTCTAAATAACCCCTCCCGCTTTCAGGATGAACGGTTCCCGTAAAAATTCAGCAATTTTAGCCGACACACTTGATGGAAATTGACAAGGTGTAAAGTGAAATGAGTCTCCTAACGAACATCCTGAGAACCGAACGTGTGCACACAGAAAAGTTTATGTTCCTGAAGATTCATGTTTTTATCCTAAACATCATTCAGACATAAGAAACGTTTGCTTAGAGAGCTGCATTCATTTTAGTGATAAATGAGAAATGATGCGCGTCATTCATTTAATGGGTTCACTTTCCAAAAGCTTTGATTTAACTAGGTAATGATCTTTTTTGAACCTTAACTTCAGAATAATAAAATCACTGAAGTTAATAATTCATGCCTTTTAATTCAAGAACTAGAGGCAAGAAATAAATCAGTGTAGGTGAGGTACAGCATACTTTAAATATATTTAATTAATAACTTAATTATATTTATTTAATCTAAACCGTCAGAATACACGATAAGAATGAAATCAAAAACAGGAGAAACATGATTCAAGTTTTAAAAGGAAAATTACAAGACTTGGCAAAACAAGGTAAGATTACAAATTAATTACTACGTATAAAATTCCGTCAGTACCAGCAAGAAACATTTATTCAAGTTGGGACTCCAGGTGCTGGGGTGAACACAGTCACATCTGAGGATAATGCGGCAGTTTGTAGCTTAAGCCTATAGAACAAGACTCCACAACCACACACACACACAAAAAAAAAGACTCCAGAGAGGAAGGAATTCACTAAATACTAGTCATGTGCTCACATTGTTTGGTTCAGTATGTTGCTCTCAGTTTCAGACAAGCATCGCTTAGGGAAGAGAACAGTAACACAACTCGCTATTAAAATCAGTGTCATGTGATATAAAATAAATAAATAAATAAATAATTGCTTAAACTGACATGAAATTCAAAACCAGATTTGGGAACACAGAGAAAAACTAAAAACGAGAAGTATTCTATTCAGGACATAAAAAGATAGAATGTTATTGGATAACCTGCCATCTTTGACCACTGGCTGGAAGAAATGCTCAGAGGAGCTAATAATACTGCTTCAGTCCATGTCAGGAAGCAAGTGAACATCAGTATGCTGTTTACAGTGGACCCTGACCACTAAACAAAACATTTAAAAACTCTTGGCAAAAAATTGACAAGTTAAAATAAAGATCATAATAAATCATCTCAAACCCTCCATGCTTGAACCTTCTCGGCCACCACGCACCAGTTGGTGTGGTCCAGGTAGGTGAACAGAATGTGGAGCTCCTCAACGTGCTCCTCGATGAGCTGGGCCAGTTCCCCTTCCCTGAACACGTGGTAGTAGCGGAGACACGAGTCGCCCAGCGTCTCCCCGTCCCAGCGCTCGTTGCGCTGGAGAGACGCCAGGCTGCCCCGCCTTCCTGCCGTGTCGCGTCCTGCGTCGGTACCGTGCGATTGCCCCTTCTGGCAGGGCACCAGGTCGGGCAGGGCCACGGCCGAGCAGTCCGGGACGAGTGCCATGGAGACGCGGCCCCCCGCGGCTCGTCTCGCCCCCTCGTCTGCCGCGTGCGGCCGGTCGCGCGGTCCGGTGTAGAACACGTCCTCGTCCAGGCTGGTCCCGCCCAGAGGGGAGAAGAAGCTGGACACCTGGCTGACCAGGCGCCTGGTACGGCACGCGTTCTCCCCGACCCCCACGTCTCCGAGCTCCCTGGAGGAAGAGCGCGATGCGGTCAGGCTGCCGAAGTCCAGCACAGAGTCCAGCGAGCGGGAGAAGAACCAGAGGCCCCGCCTCCTCTGCCGGCGGCCTGCGGCGGCCTGGTCCTCGTCCGCCGCAGAAGACGTGCTTCTCGTGTTCCTGTGCTTGTTCTGGGCGTCGGCCGCGTCTTGGGCTTCGTCTACCCTCCGCCGGGCTCTCCCGCGCCCTCTAGGGACGGCGTGCGGCGGCGGCTGGGGGTTCCAGGGCACGAATACGTCCTGCTTCTCGAACTTGCGGCGTTTCTGCTCCATGGCCCAGACGTAGATCATCACGCGGCCCCCTGGGCGCAGCGTACGCGCCATCTCCTTCAGCGCGCGAATCCGACGAGCCTTCGTCGACATGTGGTGGATCACTAGGGGTGTAAACAGCGCCGGACACATTAAACGTTGCAGTGGTGTACAGTTCAACCAAGTTCTTTAAGAAAAACACTTTCCCGTTCTTAATATTTTGTTATATTTACCACTGAAGTAGCGTACAAATGTAATTTATCCATAATTTAACATTTTAAAAAGAGAATTTACAATACCAAGGTGTTATAAGAATGCAGTGTTTACTAGTAAGAAGCCAGTTACTACTTTAAAGCAACCAAGCACAGTTTTGGTGATGCCTGACCCAAATCACATGCTTTGGAAGTAAACGGCTTTTGCAGGTTAGTCAGCAGAAAACTTGAGTTTCTTGGCTTACAGTTCGACTGATGTCTAAACCAATGGCTGGACCCCTTACTGAAGAGGTCACTCGGTCAACAGCTGCTCCCATTAAGAGCTAGAATGTGTATGAATCTTCACGTCTGCCTAATGCCACAAGAGAAGATGATCTGCACAAACATCAAAATCAAATCATCACACACCCTCACTCTGGTTATGGGTGCAACAAATTCGAGTTTTGCGATTCGAGTTCAAACATGATGTCATCAGGAAATTAAATTAGTAGTTTGAGATGAATAACTGCACCTGCATTTTGCCTCCACTCAAACAGCTTTAAAATGTTTTGCCCCTCTGTTTTCTTGAAAGGCTGTGTTAATTGTCACCCTGGGAGCAGACCCAGGGTTGCCAGGTGACCCAGCCTCCCAGAGAGCTGCTAATCTCCTGTAGCCTGGTAACATGACTTGCTTTCTGCACATCTTGCTTTAATAAAGGTTATATTACCTGTGCTAGCACTCCTTAATTACTGGGAAGGTCAGCAGATTGCCTCTAAACAGTCTGGCGACAGACCTATCTGGATTAATCCAGGGGTATCAGATGAACCATGAACTCATGGAGTTGCATCATCAAAAGGCCCCAGTGAAAAACAAGTGACTGAGCTTTAACGGAGCTCAATCACAGCAAAACAGTAGCTGTCTGATCCAGGAGCAGCTTACGTACATCCTCATATTGATCACTTGTCTTAATAACTGCCTACAAAAAGCCTAACTGATCAGTGTCTTTTCTTCTGCATCACTGCAATGGAAATCAATGCATCTGCC
Organism: Tenebrosternarchus preto; assembly: GCA_025802075.1. Classification (NCBI taxonomy): domain Eukaryota; kingdom Metazoa; phylum Chordata; class Actinopteri; order Gymnotiformes; family Apteronotidae; genus Tenebrosternarchus; species Tenebrosternarchus preto. Next base: position 643,741 of record JAOYMR010000012.1, on the reverse strand, counting down.
TGCTTTTAAGCTACTCTGATGTTTCTCCGGTCTGTCCTGGAATATTCTCAGACTCGGAAGCCTGTAAGGGCGGGGCCGAGGCCACGGAGAGCTTCGAGCCAACGTCATTAGCAACCTAGTTCTCCGGGAGGCGTGAAGCTGCGGCCAGCGGGCTCACCTGCGATGGAGAGCACGGCGTCGAAGCAGGCGTCTCGGTAGGGCAGACGCAGGCCGTCGCACAGCTGCACCTCGTGACCGCGACTCCACGCCGAGTCCACCAGGGGGAGGCACACGTCACAGCCCAGCTTGAAGATGCTGTCGTTGATGTGCAGGTACTTGCCATTGCCGCATCCTGTGGTGAAATAAACACGGCAGTTTTACTGCCAGGAAGGTGGAGGCGGTGGTGGTGGGTGGGGGTGGGGAGGGTGGGTGGAGGTGGTTGGGGGGCTTGGGCTGGTGGTCGTGGGGGATGAAGACAACCCTCATAATGACTCTAGGGTGGTTTGTTATACTGCAAAACACCCCTGCCAACACCTCCATTTGATTGCTGTGCTGTAATTCACCCGACCTCATTGTTGCTTTATGAGCTGAAAAATTGCATTTTGCTTCAGAAAAACGCTGGTATACTCATTACTGTAACAGCAGAACATCTCTGAAGTTGAGAGAGATGAGAAAACATGGGATTGAAATGGTTTTTAGCATTAGAAGTATAATACTTCAGGTCATCTAGACTTCAGGTCCAAGTAAATTCAAAGACTTTCAGTTAGAGAAAAATCAGTTCAAAATGGAGGAGGCACAGCTTGACTGATTAAAAGAAACTGGGGTTTTAGGAGCACATTAACAGCAGAGCCGTGGTCCTTACCCACATCAGCCACTATGCTGCCGGGCTCCTGATCGAGTAAGAACTGCCTGACCCGGGGCCAGGCTTTGTAGCGGCTGTCGTTGAAAAAGGGTGCGATCCTCTCATAAACACTGTGAACGTGTTCCCTCTCCAGCTGGGTAGCTGCTTCCTCCATGCTGCTCACGGATCTGCCCGGCCCAGCATCCCAGCTGTGAGAGAGAGAGAGAGAGAGAGAGAGAGAGAGAAGGAGAGAGAGAAGGAGAGAGAGCTCTTCTTCATTCACACAAGCAAGCCATAACTGTGTTGGTTTGACTAACAGGCCCTTCTCAGCAGGTCAGCCTGGTTAATGGTGAAGAAACAGCATGGAGTTGCGAGTCACAGACGCGAGTCACCGAGTCAATCAACCTGCAGCTGAAGGAAGGAGTCACGACCCGAGTCACGACCCGCCACGACCTGTGGTGACCAAGCACTGGACAGCCCCCACCACCACCACCATCCTCATCATCGTGCTGTGAAAAACAATCTGACTCTCTCAGCTCAGCTTGGGTTCAACCTTCAGCCGTTCTCAGCAGGAATTCTGGACAGCATTTCAAGTGTGGTCCTCTGTGCGCAGCTTCACAGAGCAAATCAACTCCTTCAGTGAGAGACTGATGTTATCTCTATCTGCAGTGTTGAATATTTTATTGTGCTCTTGTAGCCCTGGGGTGAGCTCAGTGGGGGGGTGGGAGGCACGAGTATAATCCTGAATCCCCACAACCCATGAACATTAACTGAATTTGATGAATGCAGAAAACATGGATCAACTCTATAAAATAAACATGCCAGTTCAGCACTGCAGACACTAGAACACATATCACACAAGGTCATATTGCATTTAGTCAGTCTTCACCGTCAGTCCCTGCATGCGATTTCGCTGGTGTTTGCAAAGGCCCCGCCCTTATTCCTGGTCTTTGTTCTGTATTTGTGTGGGTTGGGGCATGTGTGTGAGAGGGCGGGGCACACCTGCAAGAGGTGGAGCTCCTCGCAGGCTGCCGTGCGCACCTGGCACTATTGAAATGCAGCGCGTGTGCTGCCAGCTGCTCCCGGCACTCAACATGCACACATGAAGACTGAACATAAAACACTGTTTATTTCTCCTGGGAGTCAGAATAAGCAAAGTGTGCTGATTCCAGGAGGCTGTTTAGAGCAGTAGATTCAATGAATCACGTCACGCTGGTGAAACACATAACAGAGATGTCAGGTCGCAAAGCTTCTGAAGTCACCAATTACTATCTGCACGTTTTGAAGCGTTTGATTCCAGCTCTTCATCTCTGTGGCTCTCAAGGCTGGTGGTCGATGGCTTCACGGTCCAGCCAGTAAGTCAGCGTGACCCTCAGAAGGACGTCGCAAGTACGGCAAGACAGAAACAAATGATGCGACGCTGGCTTTCAGAACTGGGCCATTTTTGGGGGTCTGACCTTCGGCGACATTCCCAGCGGAGAGTGCAGTCATTATCTGCCGAAGCTCCTCTCGTTTGGAGATTACACGAGAAGGTTCATCAAGGCTAAACTGCTCTCTGCCTTCCACTCAGGCGGTACTGGGAAAGAAAAAAAAAAAAAAAAAAAAAAAAACATTATAAAGACTTCAGAACCCATAGAGCAGTGCTTCCCTAAACAAAACAAGTTCTGCTCCATTCCATCTGCCAGCACATCTGAAGCAGGTATTCTGCACTACTGATTTCATGGTGTGCGTTGTAGGAGTTGGAATTAACCGTTCCAGCTCACGTTTGCCTTCTGTGCCACACACTCCGCCAGACGCTCATCAGTCGTGATTTAGGAGAGCGTCATCAGCATATCAATTTAACGGCCACAGCTGCCTGGCCCGCGTTCGTTTCTGACGTGCAAATTTCACACAACTGCACATATCTGTGGATGCATGGAGAGAGCAGAGGCAGGTCAGAGCCGTCAGCTGTACCAGGAGCCCATGAACAACATGCCTGATGGGCAGAGCTTGTTTGTTCAGCAAGACGCCAACAGGATTCTCTCCCTTGCCACAGTCACACCTAGTCTTGCTCATTATCGCTCTTCTCTCCCATCACTTCAATGGTGCTTTGTCATGATACCTACTGTTAAAAGTTCTACACTTACAAAACCTGAACTGAACTGTACTGAGTACCTGAATACTCTTGGTACTGTGCATTACATTTCCTATAACGCAACACCATTAAGCGCCTTGCAGAAGATATTTATTTCCATAGGACCTTGATTCCATTTAAGTCGGTATGGAAAATGATAATGGGTGTGTGTGTGATACAAACTCATCATTTGTATTCTCAGTTATGAATGACTAACTATTCTTGCACATGTCTGTTCTCACCCTCTTGATTTAATGAAAAGAAACACAAAAGCAAACATGTTAGCGTGAATGACTAATGTTTACCGTGACCCTGTTTAAGGAAGGATCCGCCCACAAAGCAGCCTTTACTGGGGGAGAAAAAGGAGATCACCACAACCTTTACGATCTGACACGCGTTAGCCAGGCCCTCTTTAGGACAAAGACACAAGGTCTGTCGGAGGAACAAGGAATTCTGGGCTGCGGCGAAGCCTCTTGGATGTCTGGTAACGAAACGCACCGCAGAACCACGATCCTGTGGTAATGAGGCACCATGACAAATCTGGTCTATTTCGAGATGCCACAGGTCGCGTGGGAGTTGGTGCCAGCACAAATTTCAGCATTCCCTCATCACAGGGACTATTGTGGGATCAGCTCCAACGAGAGGAGCAGGAGATGACACACCATCTCACAGGGGCACCAACTAACGAGCATCTTTATCATCAGTTAATCTTCTCATGAGTGTTCTGATTAATTGATTATACTGATGAGAATTCATGCTATAAATTCACATAAAATTCTAGAAAGCTGTTTTGGCCTTTGGCCAATGTAGATGATTTTCTTCCGGGCCAAGGCACTTCCCTGTAAATGCTGAGCATATCTGAGTTTGCAATGTTTGTTGTTGCCACAATATTTTCTAGATGTTGCCAGAATCACACCATCATCTTATTAAAATTTTATATTTTTATTAATATATAGAAAAAACCCCACCATTTTCTGAAAAACATCATTGCTGAGAAATTCTATGGCAAGACCTTCTGAAGCTTGCAAACCTCAGAGGTTTTCTCCTGGCCTTTCCTGCTAACAGCTTTCAGTTACATTTGGCCATGTATTTGAGGGCTGCTTTCTGTTCTTGCATCACTGTTGGACTCCTGTGTCATGAAAGTTCCATGGTTTACAGCAGCCTTCCTTACATCCAGCATAGGGTGTCCCTCGGACCTTAACACCTGCCCCTGCATGACCTCATCCACAGGTTTAGCCTTTGCCATCTTTCACATAATATGCCTCTTCTCATGTAGCAATTTCAGTAACTATTTGTTTAAAAAATAACCATCATTAAAACATTTTTTAAAAAATCAATAATCAATTAAAGTAATCAATTAATTGTCCCAGCCCTCCAGCTTCACCCCTCAAAGCAATGTCTGGCCTCAGCGGTGAATTTAGCAAAGCTGCTCATCCCAGCAGGCATTATGTAAGCAGCTGCAGGCTCAATGCTCTGAGCGTTCGAAGTAAGATGAGAGGCTATAATTAGGCCCACACACAGCCATTCTCTCAGCATGCATCTGGTTCCAGAAATTAATGGGAGCACCTCATGAATTATACAATTGTTCATTGTTTTTCCCCTCCAGATATGAAAGGGGCCATTTTCTCTCATTGCAGTGCATGCACCTACACCAGTGAGAGAAGTCAAACACAATAGACTGTGTAGCGTAACCCAGTGTGTAAAATTCTATCACAGTAATGAACCTTTGTCTGTTGGTTCTGTTTACACAGAGTAGGTGTACTGTAGTGGCTGACAAGCCAATCAACGCTTTACAAGGATCAAATCTGTGTAATACAGGCACAGACCTGTAATAAACGCACAGTTATATTTATTACAGATGTATTTTGTCTAGTGTACATCACTATTCAAAACATCTGATACACTGACAACTGGTTATATAATATTCAACAACCTTACAATAAAAATGCAAGAAAGTTGGAATATAATGACAGCATTTGCGAATTCAGTGCCATCTACAGCGGAATACCAGGCCTAACACAGCGAACACCACAGGATGCGAGTTCCCAAACTCATTTACATAAATACTTATGTAAAACAGTTACATAAAGGGTAAGACCGTCTATGCGCAATGATCAAGTGAACGTTGCAGCAAATCAATGAGGATCGCCGTGTTCGTACCGTCCATAACCGTCTGCTCACTGTGGGTCATTAACGGCCCTTAACCTACGTTCCCTCCTCCAGGTGTTCATTATTTAACCCATGTGTTGCACAAAAAGCCGAATCACGCCAGACACAGCGGTTTACAAACGTACTGGATGATTAGGCTTTCAGTAAACAGTGCCGCGGTGTCTAGGCACACATAAATATAATTAGTGACTTTACCTCTAATTTAGAACTATTCGAAATTCTGAAACCTAATCGCTTTCTTTGAGTTATTCTAAACTGTGGCAGAAAAAAAAACGACACACGTATGTACTGAGGGTCTAATACATGCGCGACGAGAACAGTGAAAGTGGAAAGTTCACACGAACCGAAATTAATTTGGGATTCATGTTTTGACGTCACACACCACAAAAAGGTTGGCGTACGTACCGTGTGCCGTTGGGAGCGCTCGGACGGGCACAGACGCAATAGTTTTTAAAGGTTCATATTTATCGTTGGCTTCACATCCCGAATTGCAAGTCGACAGCCGAGCACTACTCTACGCCAGGAGAACAGATTAACTGTGCAAGCACTGCACGACGCTGAGCGAGTACACGTTGATAAAGCCCGCAAACACGGACGATTGGCAAATTACTGCAAACACAAGGAACGTCGTTCGCTCGCGGCGTAACATCCGCTGTTGCCATTGGTTAGTTCACTCACATGATCCCGGGACAACAAAACACCCTGTGTGACACGAGATCCTGTGATGTATGAATTCGGATTCTAGGAGCACTGGAAGTAGCACTGAATCGTTTTCGTAATTGAATCAAAATCCACCTTGCTTTATATTTATTTTATTCATGCACTTTTGAACGGTCAAAAGTAGTGTGTTGGGTATACAATTGTGTTGCTTCAAAACTACCCTTGATGATCCGAGCCATCCTTTGCATTGCAGCTCTTAATTCCCAATATATGGACTGATAATGGTAAAAAAATACCTGCGAACAAAATATTGGCCCTTCAGATATTTGTAGGAAAAGTGTGAAATTTAAATGTGGTTTGTTAACACTTAAAAGCGGTTGCGCTGTGACATGATGTCTCGGTGAAATTCGTGGTGTGAAAAGCTTTTTTTTTATAAATATGCCTAAATCTCTTATGAAAAGTCCAAGATATTAACTGTACAGTCTAATAATAAACTGTAACCTAAAACGCCGACGGGCATACCGCCGCACCAGACAACACACAGGAATATTAAACCACCTCAAATGCGACACACTAATTCGGTCAATTGTTCAAAATGTAACCAAGCTGTTTGCACAGGTATAGTCCATTTGTTGCATATAATGCGCAGTTTGAATCTTCGGTTACTTGGTGCAGGTGTTCTGCATGGAAGACCGGCTTAATTTATTTTGATGTTAATTTCCAGTACTTAAATGTGCGGAACACTTTAATCCTCATTTATCCAACTGACCACAAAACCGGTAGCCCATATTTGATCAGAAAACAGGCATATTATTAAAACAGAATATTTTATTGGTTCAGCAGACTGAAAAAGTGATTTGGGGAATTTTAATCTGCAAGTGTTTTGCAATACACAGCCAATATTAAAATGGATGCTCTGTACCAGACTTTCTCTGTTGTTCCAAACACTGATAAAATCAATACTGAGCAGGAAAAGATCAACACACGGGTGGTTTCAGCGTCTGTCCGGTGCTTCTTTCCCACTGCTGAGGCACATTTGCACATCCACAATAATATACACACAAGTGTTACACAAATGACAGGGCTTTAAAAAAAGGGAAAGAAAACCATGACAAACGAATAATAAAAAAAAAAAACCTACAAAACAGTAATTTATGTTGCACAGTACAGAATGGTACAGAAAACACACTGGACATATACAGTACTGCTAAAAGATGCATCTCAGAATCTCCATTTTCTTTTAATACTTCAACAGATCAGCTGGTGCAATATCTTTAAAGCTGAAAGGGGAAAAGCTGTACAGTTGTCTCCCTAAACTTGTGGGGGGGGTGTTGGGGGCTGGGAGATGTAGAGACGGGGATGACAGAACAAAGATTATTTACATTTTTTTTTTTTTTTTGCGTATGTGTAGCTTTAGATCTTTCACATGGTCAGCACACGCAACAATGCAAAACAAACCACGAGGCATGGTGAGTGGGCGTGGCTAAAGCGCAGAGCGGAAAGGACCGGCAAAATACAGCGGAAGCAGATGCACGGCTCTGAAAGTCCCAAATGTCTCCAAAAAAAAAAAAAAAAAAAAAAAAAAAAATTCCCTCCTTTGTCTTCCAGGGTTTTTTTTTTTTTGTTTGTTTGTTTGTTTTTTTTTTTTTGAAGCTTTGGCCGTCACGATTCCTACATCGTGTGTGTCGGCTCTCTCATCTCCGATCTCGCCTTCCTGTCTTCCGACGCACCTACACAACAAGCGAAGCAATTAGCACTCCAGATCAGGGGCTATTCTCGACAGCACCAATGACACACAGTCTGTGAGGGTTATTTTAAGACCTCGAGCACAACGGTAGGCTTCTTGCTGTCACGTCAACGCCATTTTTTAAATTTAATTAGCAGAAGTAGAGTGTTTACATGTATGTACCAATTAACATTGGTAGAAGATACACTGTATAGCCAAAAGTGTGTAGACATCTCCCCTCCCCAGTATTTCAACCACATCCATTGCCAACAGGCTTATAAAACAAATATAGTCATACAGTCTCCACAGACATACACTGGAAGAAGAAGGCATATTGAAAAGCTCAGTTAGGATGCCTTCTGTACCAGCTCGCGAAATGCTGTCCTAGTTGACTGTAAGGAGCAGCGGTAGAGCACACCCAGAACAAAGCTGGTGAAGCTTTTCCTCCACCTTCCTCCACCACGCGTAAATCTTTAGAGTCAGGAGCTCAGTGACGTGGGCTTCTGTGGCTCAAGATCATGCCTGTGCACAGTGGCAAACCTTGGCAGAGTGGTGCAGGACCTGCTGATGCAAAACTCTGGAGCACCGGCAATGTGTGAAGCTCCATGATGTGATGCTCCGCTGTCTGGTAGTCGGAGGCACTAATCTGGGTTTAACGGATGCCAGGAGAACACTGCCTCCCAGAATGGTTCAGTTTCAACAGGAAAGTTTGGTGTAGTTGTGGGGGTCAACGGTCCACGTTCCCTTCTCAGAGTTTAGCGCAGACTCTTTAGTCCTAGTAAAGGGGAACCTGGGGGGTAAATGTGTCTGTGTGTGCGTGCGGATGTCAGTCATTCCATAGTAATGCCCATGACCAATGACTTCATATTAGGTGTGATATTCAGATGTCCACATACTTTTAGCCATATAGCACATCTGAAAAAGTCCATCCCAAGATTTCTTCCCCCAGCCACATGGCTTTGGTAATTAGATCCAGCCAGCTGGCAGAATGAATTAATGAAACTAACGGGGTGATAATGACCGAACATTCCCTCCCCCCACCCTCCCCCTTTGCATGCTAAACACGTTTCCCCCACTTGTTTCTAGATTAAAATCCACATTTTCTACACACTGCTACAAAACGCAATCACAGTAAAACAGATGAATAGACAGACAGACAGATAAGATAAAACCCCACAGAACTGTGTGTGTTAAACACCCTCAAAGAAGCCCTGTCTAAGCTGGTGCTTCCCAGGCCCCTGCTTTAAGGAGATACAAGCCCTGCCCAGCCAGGACTTACTTTAGGTGAGGAGTCTTGGGACTGCTCCTCCTCTGCCTCCTCCTCACTCTGCTGGGACGTCTCCATCTCCTCCTCGCTCTCCTCCTCCTGGCTGGCTGCTGGCCTGGACCTTCCGCCACTGTAGCGTGGGAGCAAACGGGTCAGGCGATAAGCAAGCGTCCGTGCCTCTCAACTAGAGCAAGCGTTTGATTAAAAACCTCTCAGTTCCGCGTGCGGAGCAGATGGAGCACGTCCGTGATGACGCCGTGGCACAGAAGTACCATCAGCGCATCACCGCGGACCTTCTGCGTCGGCAGATGAACCCGGAGGTGGAGCCATTAAGATGAGGAACCCGGGACGGGGGTTGGAGACGGTGACGGTTTGCGTACCCTGATTTTTTAGCTGCCGTTTGGGACTTTGGTGGTCGCCCTCTTCGTTTCTGCGGGGTGGATTCGACCGAATCGCTGGTGGTGTCTACGGCTGCCGCTCTGAAACGAGCCACACACATCATCAGTTCCTACGTTCAGTCCAGCAAAGCTGCCAATATATTTTTTTTGTTGCCATCAAGAGCTCCCAGGAGTTAACGGAGAGCAGAGACTCAAAGGGCCACGGCCGGCCGCGCCACTGACCTGGGCCTCCGCCCGCGACCTCTGCCTTTCGGCTTTACTTCCACGTTCTCGCTGCCCGCTTCCACTTCCTCCTCCTCCTCCTCTTCCTCCTCCGCCTCCTGCTCCTCATCATGCTCCTCCTCTGGGGGCGGGACCGCCTTCCTGCGCCCTCTCCTCCCCTTGGCGGGGGCGTCGTCCCTGGGGACGGCGGCGGCGGCGGCGGCGACGGCGACGGCGGACTTGGGCGGCCGTCCCCTCCGGCCTCGCTTGGGCGGGCTGTTCTGCTCGTCCTCCGTCTCGGTGGCCGTCTCGGCCACGCTGCTGTCCTCGCCCGCCCACGACTCCTCCGCGTTGTCCGTGCCGCTGTTGGCCGTCCTCTTCCGGCCACGTTTTGGCTTCGACTCCTGGGCTTTGTCGTCCTGGCTGGAAGCGGCGGCCCGCTTGCGCCCCCTGCTGGGCTTGTCTGTCTCAGACGGGCTCTTCATGGAGATGTCCTCGTTCTCACTGTGATCCACGTCTGCTACGTCCAGCCTGCGAAGGCATGAGCAGGAGCCACCAGCAAACAAGTCACAGGAGTACACAGTTATTTATGACAGAGAGAAAGCAATTCATCTTCTTCTTCAATAAGGTCCAAGATCAGAGGCATCACATCCCCTCCAACATATGCACCCAGATGTTAAACTATACAGGAGCATGTAACATTCAAAAGCTTTGGTACGCGGTGCATAAAGCAGGTACCCTTTCCACATACCACCAGCATAACGAGAAGAGCCAGACAGACGTCTGTCTCTGCACTGAAAACCACATTCCAGTGGTGAGAGGACCAGGCAGTGGCAGTGTAATTCACTCTAGTCTAGTTCTGCTGTAAATCACTCTAGTCTAGTTCTGCTGTAATTCACTCTAGTCTAGTTCTGCTGTAA
>JAOYMR010000012.1:602685-628303 GCA_025802075.1 Tenebrosternarchus preto | reverse complement strand
CAGCGTTTCTCATTCTAACCAGTCCAAACATCCCCACGCTAATACACCAGACTCAACCTCACTGGCTCACCAGCCTGCCCTTCACGCAGTTTGAATGAACGAGTGGGCGTTGGCGCACAGAGCCCCCGAGCCTGGCACGCGGCCGCGCCGGGCGGACACACTCACGATTTGATGTGTGGGAAGCTCTCCTCCAGCTTGCCGCCGGTGTTCTTGAAGATCTGCAGCGCCGCCTCTGCCACCTTCTCGTCGTCCATCTTGAGGCAGCCCAGCAGGGACTCGAACGTCTCGGCCGAGTGGAAGGACACGGGGTGGGTGAAGGACAGGACCTGCGGGACACGTCACGCCCTTCACTACCGTGGTCCTACGCTCGACAGAGCAAATACCAGTCCCTCAACAATGGGTTTTATAACTATAGAGGGTCTGTCCACAGGGTTGGTTTTGTTTGTTATAATAATTCGAGGGTCTGTCCACAGGGTTGTTATTTTCCCCCCTGTTTTTTTTCCAACTGTTGTTGACAGCTGGTCAACAAATGAGTAATCCAATAAAGTAAGGCCAATAAAACAATTATCCTTATAAATCCTAATAAATTTAAAATCCATTCATTCAACGTTCATTTGTTCAGCACAAAGAACGACCACAAGATGTGGCTTTGCTTGCTTATTTTTATAGGGTAACTGGGTGGATGAAGTACACTGGGAGGGGGGGTGGAAGATACTCAAACTAAGGTTTTTCTCTGACCACAAAATCCCACCAGCGCCGAGAGGAACCTGCGATCACCTTGAGGAGCTCCAGCCCGGCTCTGATGGCCTGCTCGGTAGGGACGCCCTCATCCTCGTCATCGGCCGTCCCTTCGATGGACTTGTTCACCTGTTTGATGAGCGCGCTGCGGACAGGAAGAGAGAGCTGGAGAGTCACGCTACAGACAGGGAACGTGCCCGTGAATATAGCCAGGAGGAGTGAACTAGCACGGATATGCAGAAAATGCCTAACTGCTGTTTTTCCAATCAATACTGTTATTGAAGAATCACAGCTTAACTTAACTGACAATAATTAATCACAGTGTAATTATCTTATAATAAATCACATATTAAAATTCCATTCTTTTTAAAATTGTACTTTAACTACAGTGTGCTTTACCTGATGGACTCCGTATCAATATGGACAGGGGCGATTCTCTCCAGCAAGAACTTCACCATCTCCAGGAAAGGGTTACTGGGTTGTTTGGGACTGCCCAGTTTTTTCGTAATGTCTTTCTGTAGAAATCAACAATCCCAAAAACGCACTTAAAGAGGCTCGACAGCACCTCTGCAATGATGGACCGTCTGGAAACCAGAGGCACTGATCTGCTGATGTAGGACAGAAGACTATAGCAGGGCAAAATGAAAGACTGTGTCTCAAAGGCCCAGCGGCCGTTCATTTAAAATACCTTTAGTTAAAGAAAAAACAACCACATTCTGTGTTGTGTCGAGACAGAAAATGTTCTTCATTCTGTCAAGTGCTTAAAACATTCACCAGAATGAAACCCCATCGATGACGGAAGGCCACATACAGTGGCGATGTGCAGGAGAATGGAGGCTCTTACCACGCACACTTCCGCCTGTTTGCAGGAGCAGGACGGGCTGACCAGCGTCTCCAGCTGCTTACGGATCTTCTCGTCCTCCTCCAGGACCTGCGCCAGCTTCTTCACGAAGTCCTGCGCCTTTCCCGGGTCCGGCAGGTTCCCTGAAAGAACCCGGCAGACACGGGTCACTGGCCGAACGCCGTTTTACCTTCAGTCATCATGACGGGACACTTACGTGAGAGGAGTTCTGAAGTTCGAGGGTTATGCCACACTCACTTGTGATTACCATGACCTTCGAGAAGACCGCCTTGTTATAGGAGTCCGACTGAAAGGAGGAGAACCGGGTTTTTACGGTCTTTAAACTTGCCAATGGCGAACGGTGAGTAGGGTGACATGGAGTGCCGGCAGGGAGACTGGTTTACCTTCGGCTGCTTTACCAGGTCCAGCAGATCTTTGACGTGATGCCTCAGCATGTTTTGACACTTCCACATCTCATTGAGAGCTCTGAGGAAACCAACCATGTGCATGACATCAGCGCATCACTCCACTCACACGACTCTCACCTCAAAATGATCCACTAGGGTGCAGCTGCAGACAATATTAATATTTTATCAATTCAATTTGCTACTTTAATGTAAACTACACATTTAAAACCACAAACGCAGGTAAACAAACTAACTTTTTGGACATGCTCATACCTACAGAGCAAACAGGAATCTATCCATTCATTTATTATGAATGAATGTTACATTTACATAGTGCTCAAACCCAAAGATGTTTTACAATCCACTCACAACATTTACATCCAGACACACCTGTGAGAAGCACCAGGTAACAGCACAATTACTTTCAAGGACTGCATATGGTGCAGGAAGGGGAGAGAGGAAACCACCCATCACTGGGCATGCAGTTGGTTTTATTATGGCCATCTTCACTCGACATACAGACACACACTCACTCACTCCAATTTAACTGGGCAGCCAAGTAACCCTTCCTCCATGTTTTTGGACTGTGGGAGGAGTCCGGTAGACCCCAGAGGAAACTCCACCCAGACGCGAGGAAAACATGGAAACTCCACCCAGAGAGGGAGTGGAACCAGAGACCCTAGCGCCAAGGGGCAAACGTGCTAACCACCAAAGTCCACTGCTAATCTCTCTACTCCACATTCCTATTATTATACTGTTATTACTGTTATTTTCTGAACAAAAACTGACATACATGGAGAGCTATAGTCTGATATAAACCACTAAACTTGTTTTTTTTTTCATTATTGTTTGATAATCATTTTATAAATTTACCAATAATACATTTATTTATTATTGGTTATAGGTATGGTAAAACCAGATCTTGAAACTGCATCCAACAGGTATCCTGTGTGATTTTAAGTTCCCTTCAAAATAGGTTTAAATTACAAACTAGGCACAAATTAAACATGAGGCTGTTGGATAGTTGAAAATAACAATAAACTAAAAATGATCTTTATTAGCAAATGATACATTGGTCAGATATATTGTGCATATTTACCAAAATGTACAGTATGTTAAAATAAATTGATTAATGAAAACTGGAAAAATATTACACACACACACCCATGTACAGTAATACACTACCCCCTAAAAAGTTAGAAAAACAACTATTTATGTTCGCAAAAAATGGTCAAGAGTGTGTGGTAGGGAGAAACCAAAGCTAGGAAGAGTTCAACAAAACTTACTTCACTGCGTTGGAATCCAGCGTGGCGTACAGGTAGTACAGACACTTCATCCGCTCTGTGGTGTCCAGGTTGTGAGGAACCATGTACTGGGCAAAGATTCGCTCCACCAGCAACCTGGAAGGACCGCAGGCTTTTACATTTATGTTACTGTGGGTCATGATTGAACAAACTAACATTATGAACCAATAGAGGCGTGAGATCATCTGTCCAACATGGGCATAAGAGCACATTTCTAGAGCTTTAAACCAGCATTTAAACACAGGAATTCACCAGGTGCGCTGATCAGTAACTGCATATCTTCTCAATGATGCCCACAATGAAGACTCTCAAAACGCCCGACTTGCCAGCAATTAATTCAAACGGAATATTACTGGGTGAGCTTAAAAATTTAATGAAGGCAGCCAGAACCGAAATCTTTACTGGCTGAGCCCCGATGCACCATGTCCATGGGCTGCTCGGTGCAACGAAATTACTGGCACAGCAGAAACCTGCCCAGCCAACAGAGGTTCCCGCCTCGATACACAACACAAGCATCAACTGAGAAGTGGAGGGCCAGTGCCGGTGGGGGTGCAGGCGGGTGCAGTCCCTGGGGCCTGTGGGGGCCATTACACGGCCCTGAGCCGAGCGCAAGAGTACCTCCGTATATGTGAATTGGACAGTAATGCTACACGTTTGGACCAACTGCAGATTCAACAAGAAGTAAACTGAGGATAAACCTTAAATCTACATTAAACGGCTAATCAATAATAAAAATTTTTTTTTATTGATCTTAAAATACATTTTCAGCAAGTGAGGTGGCAGAGATGTAGTAAGCAGTAAAACTGCCTTTACTGCACGTCAAGAAAGGTCTGGGCTAAACTCCTTCAGAGTAAACCCTCGTTATTACAACAGCTATATGGTTATGACCAGGGGGAGAAATGACAGGCAGAATATTTTATTGACAATTACTATACCCTGTAGGGCTTATTTGTTCACATCTCGGAGACTCTGGGGACTTAAAAAAGCTGCCAAATAGCAAAAAACCCAAACAGTACCAATATTATACAAACAGCCTCTATCCAGTACAGGAGAATGTGTTCCCAGTGACAAGGGACTAAACATTTGCTTTATCACAGGAGCTGAAAACAGGCTGTGATATATCCTTTACAGATGACCACATTACAAGCTGCTGATTTCCCATGATGCACTTCACCCTTCAGCGAGCCAGTGCCTGAATCAGTAAGCACCCTGGTGCTGTGCAGCGCTGTAGTGTCCTGCTCCCTAGGGAAGGGTTAATAACGGGGGCACACTACCGCACTACGAGATTTGGGGGGCCTAAAGCCCAAGAAAATCCAGTATTACATGAAATAATACTGCCTAGGCACTCTCAGACACACACACACACACTTTACAAAGCCCACACAATTTTTTTTAACAGCGAGATCCTAAGCAAAGCAGATCTGCCAACAGTTATATCACTGCATTAAACTAAAGACACTGCAGACATAAACCACAGCGGTTCGTGTTGCCCCCCCCAACCCCCCCCCCATCACTCACCGGTCATCGATGCTGTTCTGGTAGTAGATGTGCAGCAGTTTGTCTTTGATCCAGGAGATCTGTTTGGCAGACTCTTTCCCGGCCTCAGACTGCAGAGCGTATTTCTTATAGATCTGTGCCAGGCCCATCATTGCTTCCTTACGCACCCTCCACTGAAACAAAACACAAACACACACGTAAACAACTCAACGCTTCAATAAGAAAACCTCCGTACAGAACTTGGAACTATAAACATAAACTAACGACAGTTAGGCAAGTCGAAAAGCCTTCTGTAAACACAGTAATGCGTATGGTGACAGGGATACAAGGCAACGCTCAACATCACCCCCCTAAATCTACATTTGTAAGCAGCACCAACAGTCTTTTTAACAGCGATGTGTGTGTGCGCTCACCACCACTACACTGCTTCTCTCTGGGACAGAGCTAAATCTAGCTCCCCCCAACACAGAGGACACACCATTTAGGACACGGATCTCGGTTTTTGCATAAAGAGACGGGTGTTAAGAAAGGTTTATATTTGAGGGTTATAAAGTGGAAATGATGCCCGTGTCAAAGCGATAAGAGGAAAGTCTGGAAGACATTTTGGCTCGAGTGCCAAATAGTAACATGAGTAATAAATAATGATGATGCAAAAAAAAACAACAACAACGAATGAAAAAATACAAATATTTCCAAACTGGATTATAATGTGTGACAAAGCAGCTGTCAGAAGGGAAATCGTTGGGTTTTAATAAGTAATTAACCCTCCATCGTGCTCATTTGAACAGGGCAGACTGCAATGCGCCCGCAGCAGCATCGCTCACGCAGGTGTACGGAACGAGGGTCTATTCGATTTCTCCTTGAATAGGCTTTGAGAAGGCTGAAGAACAGCCACACGTGAGTAATGGTTCAATTTATTTCACCGGCCTCCTCTGCTTTTGCGGCTCGGAGGGTCTGTAGATTAGATTAGGAGGAATGGAGTAGGTCTGGAGAGAAAAGCTCGCGGTTAATGGGCTTCGGCTCGCCTGCAGTTAACAAGTCACATGGCGGGGGGCGTCTTGTCCTTTCGTGGTGCTGAAGGTGGAGCTGCACCCACCTACTACTAAATTTAAAAAGAAACGTGTGCGACAGGCTGACCCGCTTGTCGAGCGTCCTCTCCCTCACGAAGTTCAGCAAGTGATCGTTAACGAGGGAGAGGTCCTTCTTGGATGCCGTGACGATGGAGACGATGACGTCGTGTCGGATGGCTTCCTCTGGGTCATGGGACCTCACTTTAAGGTACTCTGTGAACAAAACAAAACAAAAAAGGTCTTTGTCACACCAGCAACCAAAAAACTAATAAATACATAAATAATTTAAAAAAAAAAAACAACCCCAAAAAACAAACCAAACTTTACATATTCTAGGGTAAAGCGATTATTCTCATATCTGCCTGCAGATATTGCATGAGGAATATCTAAAGCATGCATATCTGAAGCACCCACACCGGTGAGGAACATCTGAAGCACCCACACCGGTGAGGAACGTATATTTGTGACGCGCACCTGTGAGGTCTTTAGCCAGGTCGGGATGGTTCATCAAACAGTGACTTGCAAACTTCACACACTCCAGGCGAATGGGAACATGGATGTCGTTGAACCTGTGTGCGTGCAAGCACCCAATGTCAGTGAGGAGCATTTACCAGAGACAGACCAAGGCTTTGATAGAGAGGAAGGAGAAGGGAAGAGAGAGGAGTACGCAGGGACCGCACCTCCCCAGGTAGCACTGCCAGAGAGGCTTGTTTTGAGAGGCCAGCTCGGAGTCTTTGGCCCCAAACATCTTCGCCAAGAGCTTCACGACCTGAAGACGCTCATCGTTGTCGTTACTCTGCACACGAGCGCACGCATACACACACACACACACACACACCTCAGCGCTTCTCCAGATTTATTCAGTTGTAACGAGCAAAACTCACTCAATCTATTCCTTTTCATAAAGACAAAAAGAACCATTTTCACACCCACAATAAAATTCTATACAACAAAACACACAGAGCAGTGACACATAATGAAGGCACCGTTTACCATCAAAAGTCCCGGAGCTGAAAAGAACCTAAGAGGATTCATTTATCTAAAAAGATGCAGTCTAGCTGAGGCCACATGGAATGAATACATTTAAAGTTGTGCAGGTTTGGGGGGGGGGAGGGGGTGGTTTACATCTTACCTTAAGCTTGAACTCCAACTGGGGAAGCACGGACAGCAGGAGGTGGCTGTCGATATTGTAGAGCTCCAGGATCAAGTCAAAGACGTGCTCCGACAGGTCGCTCACCGACGTCTTCCCCAGCATCAGCACCTGGTTGAAGAACTAGGAGAGAAAAGGACCGTGCTTCACAAACTGCGCCTGCAACCGCCAAGACTGTCTGGGATCAACCCTGCCGTGCCTACAGGGCCCAGGATTAGTCGCCTGTGCACAAACAACATGATCTGGGATCAGTCCTGCCACGCCTGCAGAGCCTCCTCCTTTAGGAGGAGGAGGTTTCTGGAGTGCAAGTGCTTCTGTCAAGGTGACCAGAAGGGAATGGTTTAATGTGGTAATGACTCAAGTGATTCAAACACCAGTAAATGTATTCATGAAACTCAGAACAGCTGTAATGGAGAGCTGTACAGCATGCTCCCTGATGGTAGTGATCAGCACTGCCCGACCACCACACACCTCCCTCCTCTCCAACACAGCCTATAAACCTTACACCACCTTCCTCTCCAACACAGCCTATACACCTTACACCACCCTCCTCTCCAACCCTGCCTAATGACCCCACACAGCCCTCCAGGCTGCTGTCCTGTCACAACTGAGCTCCCCCCCCCCCCCCAGTAGCCATGCGGGAACAACCCCGTCACAGCCACCTGCTCCCGAGAGCCCCAGTGATGGATGAGGTCTAGACCAAGCACCGCATCGCCCAACGTGACAGACCAGCTTCCTCCAGGGGGAGTGGCTGAATCTCGCATGGCTGCTTGGTGGGGGGGGGTAGGGGGGAGACAGAAGACAGAAAATGAAAGGAGATGATTCATCCTATAGGCTGTAAGACCCACTCACGTTCGTGATGTAAGGCTCGATGGCCTGTGCCGTCCTCTTCAGCAGGGCTTTGGCCAGGTCATACGCCTGCTTGTTCAGATTCTGCAGATAAAACCACTTCAGATTCAGTATGCGTGATGCTCTTGCGGTAGTGGACGAACGGCAGACGGGGTGCGTCTGTGCCGTGTGTACCTTATGAGCTGGAACCAGGTTGACCAGGACTGTGTCCAGCAGCTCCTGGGACACAGAGTCGCCCTCACAGACGATGGAGCTCATTAGATCCACCATGTGCATGTGAACCTTCTGATTGTGGCCATTGCTACAGAGAGACCAACAAATAAACAGAACAAAAAAAAGTCAGTTTTACTTCTCTTTACACACAGACACACGTGTGTGTATATGAGTTTTGTTGGGTTTTTTTAGGTGTTCATTTTCACACAAGTTCATCAGTTCTGTGCTGTGTTGCCCTCGGTAACAACACCCAGGGCAGCTTCAGCCAGAGAACCACCTGCGCCGTGCTCATAAGGAGCTGCCGTCTGGGACCTGCCCAGCAACGCCCGCCCCCGGTAATGCCCACGCGCTGGGGACAAACATCTGTGGCCGGGGGGTGAAGAGCAGAAAGAGCAGAGAGCAGGGTCGCGTTATCAACCCCAACCTGCACACTTGATCACTTGGAAGACTCACTTGATCACTTGGAAGAGGGTCCGGTACAGTTGAGTAAAAATCTCATTGCTGTCCTCCAATTCAAAACAGATGTTGTAAGATTTGACCCAAGCAATGTTCTGGTGGGGGGAAACAAAAAAGAAGGGACATAAAATAATGATGATCCTTAAGAATCCGGTTCAGGACTTAATGAAGACCCAACGCAGCAAACGTCGCGCATCACGTACCTCCAGCAAGTAAAAATATCGATTGAACTGAGCGCTTTTGGTGTCTTCTAGACCTTTCAGCTGTCGAGTTATGAACATAAATATATCCTGGGAGAGAGAGGAACAGAGAAGCACGAGATTCATTTTCTTTTCCTTTATAAAAAACAAATAAACAAACAATCAAAACATTCTGTCCCATTTAGACTATAAAACCACTCAGCACCTGCTGAGAGGGTTTGGATTCTACAATCATTTCAAATGCATCTGACATCACTTAAATTCACAATTTAAGAGCTCTCTTACATGGGAGAGAGCAAAACTAGAAATCACCCCAAAAGAATACGTGCTCTACTAGAGAGATGCTGGCTAAAGGGACATCGGTTTGTGTCTCTAACTGGCGTAAAAGTCGCAGTGATGCAGTTCTACAGATAATTTTTTCGCGTCAGAAAATGGCCCCCACCTTCAGCTTGTCCGGTGAAGTATAGGGCGCCTCCGGGGCATAGATCCGGAAGATATCGGCCAGGCAGCAGGCCACCAGGAGCCTGACGTCTTTGTCCGGGTGCTTCAGAAAGAAGTCCGAGGCCAGGTGCAAGGCTAGGTTCAGGTACAGCTCCTTCTCCTCCTCGGAATCCTGGTCCATGTCCATAAAAGTCTTCACCACCATCTACAAAATAAAAGCCCAGGCACAGATGAAGCCCTCAGGGAAGGGCTGTGAGAGGAACAGACAGAGAGATCCAGAACAAGGGTCTTCCAAATGGAAGGATCTGTGACCTGACTACATGGATTTTACCTTGAGCCTCCGCACCATCTCCTCCTTTGAGATCTTATCGGAGATCTCCTTCACCCCCGGCGGGTAGGTGATCTTGCCATCTGTGGCTCGATTCTTGGAGTGAGCCATGCTCTCCAACTTGTGCACGCTGCAAGGGGGGGGGGGCATTCACCAAGTTACAAGATCTGTTGTGTAACGCACAACATTCAAACGTGGGCACTAGAAACTGTTTAAAGCAGACTGCACAGTACAGTTTAAAATGAACTGGAATTGGCCATTACTTTTACAAAAATCTACAAATAAAAAAATACATCATTTATACTTAGCTAAAGAAATATATAATTACATTTGCAACACATAAATTGGGTTCACAAGACAAACGCTGGGAAGTGATAATAGACACTGAGAAGTGATGATCCTTTCACTCACACAACCGTAAAATTCCATTTGTTTCTGGTGAACTTGTAAACATTCGGCAAAACACTTCCAATAATAATTGTAATATTCAATGTCTCCTAAGACCAGCTTGAAATATTATAGTCAGGCAGTTCACTTTTAAGAACATGCCTTTTGGAAATGTGGCTATTACTACTACTCTTTCTTTTATTACTCCACTTGTCCTAAATTACTTTGTATGCATGATAGCATTATGAGATGAACCTACTGTAAAATTAACTCACAAAACCCCAATATTTAAAAAAATATTCTCCATGTTTCACTACAAATCAGTCTGGGATATTTCACATGATGATAGAAAAATGTACATAATTTCATGTTGTGCTCATTAAAGACACACACACACACACAAATACAAACATACATATAACACACACACACACACACACACACACACACACACAGACGAGGGTGAGTCAAAAACCATCCACACTCTGGCTGTAGTTTTATATAACTTGAATGTGGATTGTTTTACACAGTACAAACAGCTGTACTGTTGTAGAACATATTTGATTTCAATATTATTGCCATATATTCAGATTACATGCACAATTGAACATTTGCACAAAGGCTAAATAAAAGGAGAAAATGAAATAATCAAATAATGAGAAAATAACTTTTAATGGTTAAGTACATTTGATACAATAAGAAAAACCATATTTCCATGTCTTTTCTTGTGATCATTTTATAAACTATGACAGAAAACAAACTACATTTGATGGATATCAAGGCTTGGGTCACGACACCCAGCCCTAGTCTTGTGGAACGCAATAGCACCAAACCTCTTTAGATCTAGATCACCTATATGAGTGGGGAAAATGATCAAGAGACAGTACATCTATTTTTTTGGCATGTTTTTTTTTTCCTTTTTAGATGCCGATTCGCTACAACTGCACTACCTGTTCAACTTGTACAACAAACTAATGGACAACAAAACAGTAACAGATGAGGAGAATCCAATCACAATAAAAGGTGTTTTAAAATAAGCCTTCAGCGACAGTGCTGCTGCATCCTGAAAGGTTCAGCACCAGAGAAATAACTGCTAGAGACCATACCGTCAGGCTACGGGCGTGTAAACCAAATCCAGCGCTTTACAAAACGATTCTTCCCCGAACCTGATGAGATGTGTGAAGCAGGGCTGTCTTGTTAGGTAAAATAAAACGACTACCAACACCATTTGTTATAGTTCACTTTACTAAAAAAAAATAATAATAATTTAAAGGTGATGGAGCAAAAGAAACAGACACACATTACAGGACTGTGATGAGGGGAAAGTATGGAACTAAGACTTCGCACACTTTAAGTAAACATTCGACTTCACAATCAGTCAGGAAGAAATCATCATTTGGTGTTTAACTCTGTACCAACTCATCAGTCAGGAACATTTCAGTGTGTGGCCACTGAAAGATACAGTTCATTGTTCAACCCACCATGGCGATTTGTTTGGGTTGTTAATGCTTCCTTCATCACTATCGAAGGAAGAAGTAATAGAGCTAATAATTGACTAGCACTGCATCACTGGCCAGCGCTAAACTCTTCAGCAAGCTAGAACCTCTCAGTTTGAGCCAGTGTAAACACTCTACTGGCTCTTTCAGCTGCAAGTACTGCATATTCATTAATAATAACTATGTGTAATAACACAGCCAGCCAATGTGCATGTGTGTGTGATATAAATACAGAGAGAGAAAGAGAGGGGGAGAAAGAGAGTGAGTGTGTGTGTGTGTGTGTGTGAGAGAGAGAGAGAGAGAGAGAGAGAGAGAGAGAGAGAGAGAGAGAGAGAGAGAGAGAGAGAGAGATATTTAAAATGTAGCAGAGTAAACAAGGTTTCCAAAGAAACCAGACATTTCAGACAGAGGTCCTTCATCAGCTGTGCAAGCAAAGTGCTTCTGAATTGGTACAAGGAGGAATCAGTTTATACTGGAAACAGTTGATTAAAATCACAGCATTCAAACGCTGTACAAATTCAGAAGCACTTTGCTGATTTCCAAAGAAACAAGTTTCCGTTTTGGACAGAAGGTTCTTCATCAGCTGTGCAAGCGCGCGCGCACGCACAATTATAGTAACCTATGTGAAGTGGTGAGCCATAACTTAAAGCCCAAGTGCCAATGTAGTTGTGATATTTACCTATGCTGCGATACAGTGAAGACCAAACACAATAAAACGATGAATAATCTGCAGTGCGAACTCTTCAATGCTGTATGATAATGGCACTTATTGACTGTCAAAATGTAATTTTACGCATGTAGAAGGTTTTCGTATTCGCATTAGGATAGGACCACAAACGCCCCAACACAATCATAAACCGCAGTTAAAAGAAGTCTCGCCAAAAAATACTGGACAGCGCCGATTAAATGTGGTCAACGTATAGCTTTCAGAAAGGGGGGGGGAACAGAAACGAAAACGTAATCGCGAAATGACCATTAAGAACCACATCTACGGTCAGCAGACAGATTCTTACAGCTTTAATTAAAGGCAGGTGTATGGTCAGCGTTTATGCGATATTAAACAATACCCTCCAGAGAACTGTATCTATACAAGTGCACACTAGTATAAGGTTTTACAGCAAAACCACATTATTTCACAAGTTTGCCTTGTCTAGGGAAATAAGACCCGACCGACTGACATTAATAGGGTACCGCATTAAGTGCCTGACTTTCTGAAGCAGTTAGTGACCAAGGTGTCCAATCATGTGGAGAGAGCCTTTGTGGAAACAATATAAATCGTATGCATCTTAGCCGTGACTAGCAGCAACGGAGCGCTCTTAGTAGACAGATGCTTTACAACAAGACATGCCAAAACTATATGACAGCTATGCTAGGTAGCCAGCAAGCTAGCTAGCAAACATTTATCAAAGCAATTCTGCCCTCAATAGTCGTCCACATACAGCTAGCTACCGAGGATTTAGCCAGCTAGCTTGCTAACAGATCCGACCCAGCTAGCTACCCAGTCAGTCAGCCAGCCAAGGTAAATTTAAATCGATCCCATGTACACGCTTGTGCGCCGCAGCGAGGAAAGCTAAGGCGGCTACCGCTAATAAAACAAACGCGCAAGCTACTGAGCTCTGGGGGTTTGAAAAGGTGTTGCGGTAGCTTGCCTGCTAGCCTAGCAAGCCTGCTAACCAGCTAGCTAGCTAGCTAGTAGTATAAGGCTAGCTAAACACAAACAAACATCAGTCATCAAAAAGAACAACCTCGTTGAATAAAAACACAAATTACCCAGCAGACGGAGAAAGCTCGAAAAATTATATCCAGCGCAATCGGAATAATTCGCGCTATACAACTACAAAAAAAGATCAGGAGAAACCTAGATGTGTTCGCATGCCGTTCAGATCAGACAGTCAACAGTACAGAAAAGAATGGGCATCGTTACCGCTACGGCTAACAGTGTTAGCTTGCTAACGTTACCCTAGTAGCACCCAGCTAGCTCAGAACAATATTACCCTCAGCTGCTTCTAAACGCCCATTATAAAGAAAATTATTGCACGAGTTACGCTTAACCGAATCGAAACGAGCACCTTGTTATCAACGCGCGTCCCTTTACTTTAACGAAATGTACCTTATTTGATGAGCTGCAGCCAATCGCTTCTGCCACTACTGTGATCCTCCTTTCGGCTTCAAAATGGCGCCAATTCGTCCCTGGCTGCACCAATCCAGCCTCGCTGGAGAGACTCGCGCTCGCAATAGCGGCTCCTCGAGACAAGAGCCTCGGAAAGTAGTTTAACACTGACATCTACAGACCGAGGGACCCCACAGCCTTCAGTCAAGATAACGGCTTTAACGGCCACAGGGATAGTAGAGGATTTTGTTATCAGTGTTAATGTACTGCGGCTAATATACATTATAAATGTGTGATATTCGGGCGGGGAAATGGTCACCGAGTTGATCAATGGTTTTAGTAAGTCGGCTGTAAACTCTACCATTGAGGGTTGGGTGGATAAATACATTAAATAAATCAGTGAGTCAGCCTGGCGATAAAAAAACTAAATGGGATTGTCATTTATTTAGAAAAGAATGTGCCCACCAGCTTCAAATACCTGAAATTAATTTACAAAATGATTTTACTAACATTTCGCCTGGGGGGGATCATTACAATACTTTCTAAACGGCAGTGTCGAAACATCTGTGATTATCCAGAGAGCGCGTTAAAAAAACGTGAAGTAAAATTTAAATGCTGTGAATCAAAAAACATGAGTTTGGAAAGTCAATCTAAAACATTTTTATTTTAAGGTTGAAAGATGTGTCCATACTAACAATTTCACAATTGGTTCGATGATGACACTTTTTTTTTTTTTTGTCGAGTCCTCTCTTGGCATCAGTGATTGCCAAACTAAACAAAACAAGCATTTCCACAAACAGAGATCACCTACACACATCTCAAATTTCTTGAGTATTCTAAACAAATTCAGTGAAGTTATGAAAACATCATAAAACATCAAACTACACATTAAGTTATAAAAACATCAAACTACACATTAACATTTCATAAACTTTTTCATAAAAAATTATAAACATTATTTTACAAAGTATTTACAAATCTGCAAATATATAGTTTTTAAAATCTTCAAGTAAGGAAAGTGTTACATGTCATCAAATCTGGTCTGTGTATGTGGGTTGGAAAGCTGTCTGCTTTTATGAGGAGGTTCACAGGAGTTCATCACAATGTCCACAGTCATCGGGTGTTCAAATCGACCCAGCATCTTCTCAATAGTCTCCCTTGGAACCCCATGCTTATTCCTCCTGTTCAAACAAAATTCACAAAATTGCATTTCCAAAGACGCATACTTAAGATGGACAGAATGTCAGCAGAGATTACACACAAAAATAAGCTCAAGACTGCTTGCCAGCAGCTATTCTTGCTCTGAGTGAAATGTGATCCATGTGAACACGTGCAGCACATGCACTCCTCACAATTTTGGGTGCTTTGGCTCAGTGCTAGTCACATTTATAGCGCTTGGCAAAAGCTCCTATCGGCTTCAGCAAACTACATTTTAAAATTATATGACCATGACTGTGATGTTAAGTGCCAGAATGTCAGATTTTAATGAGAAGGTTTTTAAGTCTGTACAGAGTACACCATATTCAGGAAAGGTTCATGCAGGGTGACTGATAAATGCATGACCCTTTTTAAATTTTTTTTTTTTCTGCCCACCGGCAAAAGTGCTACCCTCTGAAATTTGATAGAACCTGAGCAGTTTATGTGCTTCTGTACGCTTTTGTCCTGGAGTTTCCTCCAGCCATCTAGTTCATTAATGTTTTCCTGCAAGTACATGTCAAATGTCTGCGGGTGATTTAGTATGACTTTCCTTCAACTTTACGATAGCTTATTTTACTGGCATTGATTTCTTTGATCCTAATGAGCAGTCAAAGATATTCTATATTTAGAATCAACTCCAGACCTCCTATATGTGAACTATTGATGCACCCACACACAGCTGGTCTGGAAACAGCTGAGCAGCAAATACTTATCCTTCATGAACTAGTGATGCACCCACACACAGCTGGTCTGGAAACAGCCAAGCAGACTGTACAAATACTTATGGTTCGTGCAATATAGATGTAAATACCCTTTAATTAAAGCTGACATTTTGCACTTTAACCTCTTATTCAGCATTTTATTTCAAGAGTACAGAGCCAATACAACAAAATTGTAACTGTTCTAATATTTACAGACAATACACTGAAACTCTGCTGCCTAATGTGGGTGCCAGTACAGATGCAGCAGGAGCACACACATCAATAAGACTGTAAGATGTATATAAAACAACGTCTGGCCTAAATGAAGTCCCCAAATAAAGGAATACAGTCAAAGCAAGACAAATCAATGTTTAGAACTATAAACAGACTTACTTTTCCAACTGAGCTGGATCACATTTCCAACTGGTGTTAGGCTCAACAAATTCCACTCTATACCCAATCTCTAGAGCCTGTAAAACACAAAGAGAGAGAACATTCAAAAACGTCAGGATGCCAACATTAAAACATGAATTAAATATAACATTATGAAATTGTTTTGAGAGAGAGAAAGAAAAAGAAAACGACTACAGAGTTGATGTCATTCAGAAAACGTACCAACAGCCAGGTAAGCCGGATATTCAACTAACTTACCATTGCAACATACGGCTTCATTTCCCAAGCCTGAACATTTGTGTTGTCGATAATAACAGGTGAACGACCTTCCAGCATCGACTCTCTAGCTAAAAACAAACAAACAAACAAACAAACAGCCATGACTCTTCCTGAACATGTAGTGCAACGTTTCTTAAACTAAATTAGAGCAGTGGCTTTTTTTTTTTTTTTAATGAATTAACTGATCTAAGCCAAAGACCTTGACTGAAGTGAAATCAAAATGACCTTGTTTAATAGCGTGGAAAACCTTTTTTTTTTCTTTTTCCATGTGCATTAATACGTATCACAATCCTCAGTTAATGAGTGGCACAAACATCCTCTTTATATATGACAGTTACTGGCAAAGTAAACTGAGTTTGCTCAGGATGGTGCTCAAATTACAGAGAAACAAACCAATCACGACTCTACTCACTCACCCCCACCCACCCAAGGAGGGTGCATGGGGGTATATTATAATATCTCAGAAGCTGTTGCGTAGTTTTATAACCACAAATAGGAATGGGGCAGATAAACACACACAAAAAAGCCTGATTCATTGCCAAACCTCTCTTCTGGTTCCAGTCATGGGCATCTCCAAGAACAGCAGGGTCAAAGAAGTAGCCATTCTCTTGAAGGTAGTAATCATCTGTACTCAGTATCAGTCCAGTGGAACCGGTGGACAAAATGTCCCTAAAAAACACGACTAGTGGCATTACTAAGCTTGCAAGAAGGGGAAAAAAAATGACAGAATGACCTAGTGCACACCTAAGCTCACCAGTTTTATTTGTACATTTTGATCAAAAAGGCATGAATGTCAGATCAGTATTATAATGGATGTGTTGCAATTATGAGCAAAGAGTTAAAAATCATCATGACATCACATCCAAACACAGTGACAACAGCCTTTACACTCATTTTCACAACTTACTTTGCCAGAGTTGATTTCCCAGAGCCTGGAAGCCCTCTCATCAAAATCAACACAAAAGATTCACCACTGCGTTGATACTGATCCTCTTCATGATAATTCTGTACCTCATACTGCTGCCAGTCATAGGAGTTTCTTTCATACCATTCATGTAACCCAGGCTGGTTAGATGAAGCAAGTCCCACATCATACCCAGGTGGGAACTGGGTCTCCCAGGATACCCAGCCACTACTCTCAGAATGATCGTAGTCATTTAACTCGCGCCCAAAGTATAGAGGGTGCATGGGATTCCCAGGTGGCGGGGGTAGAAAAAACTGCTGTGGTTCATGAAAATGTAATCTTTCAAGGCTCTGTGGAGCTCTAGGTGGGGTGTGCTGCCACTGAGCTTGGTAGCTGTATGGATATGAACCTTCCCACGTCGTGTTATTGCGTGATTGAGGCCTCCATCTCCTTGCATTCCCATAGTCCTTTCGAGGCCACCCATGACTGCGAGAAGATGGATAAGGCCTGTAGGCTTTATTGAGATCTGTTCCCCTACTTGTTTTTGTGGGAGCTGGGTCGGCCGTTGGTGTGCAGGGCTGAGAGATATCGACATTATTTCCTGTTTTTCCATCAACAGTGTCTTGCTGGTCAATCTCCTCAAGCTCTTTATAGAACTCGCTAAGCTCCTCCTCTATTGCAGACTGTGGGCGGCATGATGGACCAATGAAAGCAGTGCTGCTGATGCCTATCTCTCTGATGCCCTCTTCTTTACTTCTCTCATGACCACATTCTTGGTTATCATCTCTTGAGCCTTGAGCCTCGTCAGGAGTCTTCCTGGTGTCTTTCACTTCAACCACCTTGACCTCCAATTCATGCTGAGTGAGAAGCACAGCGGCATCTTCTGAACTGTAGGTTAATGTAGATGCACTTTTCTCCTGCCCTTCTATGGCAGCCTGACTACAGACAAGCTTGTGGATGTGATGGGCGTCTTCTACATTTCCACTCACAGGTGGAGATGATTTATCTGGATTGACATTAGGCATCTGGAAAGAATAACAATTGCGAGTTCACTGAAAATGTAATACTGTAAATACATACATTTTCTTTCATTAATGATTTTTTAGTGAAAAGCAAAAAATATAAGCTATGTAAATTAGCTACAGGAATTTCCCTCTAGGACCAGTAAAAATTAAGATTAAGGTCCATGCCAGATGGATGGCCTATATTTCCTCAATGTACATATACAAGTGTACAGTTCTTCACATTTCCCAACTTCTTTGTGTGTAAGCTAGGATCAGAACACAGGTCATACGTTATACTGAACCCCTGGAGCCGAGAGGGTTAAGAGCCTTGCTCTGGAGCCATCAGTGGCTGCCTGGCAGAGCTGGGATACAAACCAGCAACCTTCCTATTGAGAGCTGAAGGTCCTAATCTTCAATCAAACGTAAACATCAAGATGGCTAGTTACTTAGCTACCTAGCAGCTTCTCCAGATGTTCAAAATCATCTAGCTACCATTCTAGCACCAGGGAGACAATATCTACCAATGAAGTGTCGCGAACTAGCTATCTTAGCTAATGAAGTTGATTATCTTCGTTTCACATTTGGCTTGAAAGGTAGCTAGCTAGTCGCTAGCTAACCAAGCAACGAGGCCGCAGCTGTATTTACCAACAATTATTGTTGCTACGATTAAAATCAGTGAAATATGTATTATGAGATCGATTCAGACTAGGAACAGACTATGCACCTGCCTGCTACCTATAACCCAAGGACAGTAATTTTATTATCATGGACTAACCCAATCGCTAGGTTAGTTAGGTTAGCTTGGTAACTCGCTAACCGCTATGCTTCCATGTAGATGCGAATCCGTCCGGATAGCTGCGTACATTTAATTAAGAGTTCACATAGCTAGAAAAGCAGTTTTACCTAACGAGTAGAAAGTCGCACAATAAACAATGGTGTTTGTAGGCAATTTCCTTTTAGGGGGCCTGTAAGAGAAATGAAGTTCGCTCACAAAAGCGCACCACTTCTGTAAACTACACCATTGTAGACGGTATATTTCCGGTTATGTGGAATTATGGGTTAGACAACTGCAAAGGCGCGCGCAACAGGGATCAGTGACAGCGTTCTCACAAAATAATCATTTTGTATAATCATTATACATATTTACTTCACTTAAGCTTTTTTTTATAATATATGGAATGGGATAGTCCCTAAAATTCCCAGCTTTACCGTAATTTAGCTGTGTTCAGAGAAACGACACCAAACGTGGTTGGTGTGTTTGTTTTTTAGTGAAAACCACTAAAGAAGTAAACAGGTGGAGCTGCCAAGGAGAATTGTGGTAAAAATTTTTGCGCATTTTCAGGAAGTAACTGAGCCATGTCACCCAAGAGTCAAATACAACAGCACAAATATTCTCCTTCCAGATTACTTAAATAGGCTTATTAAAAGTGCTTAATCATTTAGTATTCATTTGCCAAGATCTTAAATCAGGCCAAATCTGTGTAGAGAGAAAAGCCAGAGAAAACATCATCTAAAGTAATTACCGTTTACATGGTACCACTCATTTAATCAAAAACATGTACCTGAAAGCTAGTAAACACATAACCAAGACACACATCTAAAGCATTGCAAGCTTAACTATTGTAAAATTGTTTTAAAAATTTAAAAAGAAAATTCTAAACATGTTTTCATCATTTTTTGTAAAGACCATAACACAAAACCATAAAGGACTGATCACTGCTGTCCTTAAAAATCACCAAGTCACTCAGAGATCACCTGAGAGGATTGATACTGGTTATATCCATCCTTTTGATTTTATCCAACTGTGTTTATAGGCCTAGGAATATATCTCAGCCTATAGTACTATTGGAATATATCTCAGCCTATAGTACTATTGGAATTTATCTCAGCCTATTGCACTATTGAAATTTACAGAGCTCTAGATTTTTTATTTGAATTATATTCCGAGAAAAGTTTTTAAAATGTTATTAGTTCATTAGATTCTTACCTCTAATTATTTGAATGGCAGGTTTGATCTCAACACAGTAGTGACAGACGTACTGGCATGGCAGTGGGTGAGACAGTGGCATGAGTGTATCAGGCACTGCCATGCCACAGCCGGAGTATGAGTGGTTACTGATGAACAGTTGGAGAATGGCTAACACAAACTGCGCATGGTGACTGTAGTTGGCTATAATCATCTCCAAAGTGGGTCATGTACAAAGTGTTTCTCATAAATACATCTATGAAGTGTAAGTAATCTTGATTCATTTGCAATTAAAGTACTTTCTTCTACTTCTACACTGTTATTGCAAAATATATCCAGCAACTTGAAAACGAACGTAAATCCATTTATAACAATCACAAAGAGAAAACGAATATATCAAAATAGGTTTTTACAGAATTTATTGATTTTTTTCTAGGATACATACTGTTAAAATAATATATAAATATTAATGTATTCCTGAAAACATTTTAATATGTCTTTGAGTCAACACAAAACATCGATATGACTAATGTGTGGAATACAAATTACGACCTCCACCACCAGAATTAGGCGGAGGTATTATTGAGCACGATTAGAGGCAACTGTAGTATTTGTGAGATGCTCTTATCCCAAGTAACTTACTTATTTCCATGTGTCTAAAAATATAAATAAATGTGTAAATATACAGAACTATTGTTTTTTTCATCAAAACTTTGCAGAGCAAAAAAATAAAAATAAAAATATCACACAAAGTCTGTTGTTGGAGGATCTCATAGGTTCTTGTCCAGTGCTACCATGGTTTAGCAGTTCAGCAGTGAGTTAGCTCTCATGATACGAATGACCTTCCGTGCACTGTAGTTGTACTCAAACTGCACATGTTCGTGGTATAAGTACAAGTATCCTGTTTAAAACAAAATGGAGAGAGGATTCTACATTTCATGTCACATTAACATCCATAATGTTGTTGTTTTTAGCTATTTGTGGTTAACAAGTAAAGCAAACAATGTTATATCTCATACCTCCTCAATACTAATTGTGAGGTGGATTATTTGAATAACCTTTATTAGGGCTTACCGTAGTGGTAGGCAGCAGCATCTACTTCATCCCCTATGCCAGGAAAATCATCCTCTATGGATCTTGGATATCCCTTATCCATTGCACCTTTCTGTTCGTCATAACTGTGGATGACACATAACTTAATGAACTCTACACTTGTTCATTTACAATCACCTTCATTTTCTGATTGTACAGGTAACAATCTTGATCTTACAAACCAAAATGTAGGATACTGATTCTTTTTTTTTTTTATTCCCACAGTTTAACTGGTCCACCTACCTCCAGTAGTCTTCGTCTGTGAAGAGCAGAGTCTTGCCTGTGTCTCGTATGTATACTGCAGCATCTACTTTGCGGATGGATTTTGGGAGGCCCAACTTGTGGATGAATTTTGGATAACCTTTCACCAGGTTGTAACCATTAAGAGCCCACATTTTGATTCCTTCAAAACATTCAACAGTGAGAGTTAACGTAACAAAAGGAATAATCCTCATCGTTATCATTTGTCACTGTCGTCATCATCAACAATCGTTTGTTTTTTGGGGTTTTTTATAGTATATTTCATAGTATATTTCAAAATAAACACAAACCACGGAATATGATGACGACGTCTTTCTCCGGGTTCTCGTATGCCGCGTCTACTTTGTTTGGGATATATGACCATGTGGATTTAATGAGGGTTTGCTCGGGCTCCACACTCTGAGGATGTAGCCGCCAATAAAAGCTGCCAAACGCACAGGAATCAGAGTCACAGAATGATTACTGAGAAAAGCTATCAAAATAGCCCTGCAAGGACCTAGTTACACTGATGTAGTTACACTGATGCGCTGTAGTTTTAAAGATTCCAGTGGACAAACCTGTCTTTGAAAATGATGGTTTCTCCGCGGAGTTCTGTCATAGCGTCAATGGTCAGCATGGGGTCACATTTGTTTGGTGCCTCAGGCTTAGGTTTGACTTTCTTGTGGTCAGGATTAGGACCTGTGAATCCACCACAAACACAAATGGTTGCAGCTGGAAAGTTTGCGGTTCCCCAGCAACAAAAACACAAACATGGCATATTTGTCAGATAACAATCATCCATTTACCATAGAGGGATTGTATGCCTTTGATGTCGTCTTCAGACAGAGGGAATCCGCGGCTGTACGAGTATACTGGGTACATCAGTGCTCCAGGATCGGAGGAGTGCGCCATTCCAAGGGCATGACCGAATTCATGGGTCGCGACTAAAAACAGGTTGAATGCTACGAGGAAAGCAATCAGGAAACTTGTCAACAAATGTATTTTCAGTACTAACATCTACTAACAGGTTTTGTTAGCCAATGTCACATTGTTTTTTCTAACATCAAAGAGCAAAGTACTACAGGGCTACACGGTACCATGCGAGTCTTTAGTCCATGTTTCGTCTTCGTCAAAGTGTGTGTCGCCGCCTATGCCGTTACCAGGGGGATAAGCGTGTGCAAGGAGCCCCTCAGGACCATCAAAGGGATTGAAATCGCCGTGTTCTACCACATGGACCACATTGACATAACAGGTGTCAGTGAAAATCAGTTTAGTTGGGGGTTCGAGAGTGTTTAAAAAGGGATACAATGGAAGTTTGTAATCTCCTCACATCCTGTGAGGTACCACACCTTTCCTTCCGAAACTGATCATCATGTCCGCATCTCCTTCATGGAGCTTCTTAAATTTCAGAGGGGTCACTTCACTCCAGATGTTCAAGGCGTTGTGAACGGCCCGGTCCACGTCTTCCTTGTCCAGATCAGGGGTGTAGTTCATTATCCTGAATGTGAAAAAGACAACAAAATTGAAGCAGAACATGAATAACATCACAGATTTACCAAGCCTCATAAAAAGAATGAACAAACCTGAATGTGACGACGTTGTTTTGCCATTTCAGGTCCCTGGGGAAGTGGTTGTACTCCGCAACATCGGGCACACCACATCTGGCCATCTTCATGAGCTCCAGTGTGTTGTCGTCCAGCTGGCCAGTCACCTCAAGCCTAAAGAACGATTGCATCTCACGGATCTTCTCATGCATCACATCCGATGTCTTGGATTTTCCTTGGAGACCAGCTTGCAAGCCATAGTACCGCCTGAGATATTGCTAAACATGGGGGATGAAAAGTTTATTTATTTATTTATTTATTTTTGTGCGTGAAAAACTGATCAACTAAAATCACGTGACACAGTAGTAGACCATCTGCTTGGGTTATCTTTTAAAATTTGACATAATATCCAGAGGTGGACATTCCAGGTTCAGAAAGTAAAAGTCCTCACTAGGATTTTACTCATACATCCTATATTACGTTGATTCCACAAACTAATTTTCCCTTTAGGATTGCGCTAATTAGAAAATCCAGGAAACTTGAGCAAAATCTTGGTGAGGACTTTAACTTTTTGAACCTGGAATATCCACCTCAGATAATATCTGTACATTTTCCATGCATTTTGAAACGAATATAATACATAGTTTTAATATTTACAACTTTTGCAAAAATAACTGAAAGAACAAAGATATTTTAATTGTCCTACATCTTCCTCTTACCTCCGCCAGTAGCCACTCCTGTCTCTCCTGTTCAGACAGAGGCTTTGGAAAGGAATGCACCACGACCGCAAGCAGTACGACTACGGCAGCGATTTCCATGTTGGCTGGACAGCTTTGTGCTGGGAATGGCTTGGACAAGGGCTTTATACCACACTGACAGGTCTCCGGAACAACACACTATGAATCATGTAAAAGTACCCTGGCCACTTCCTTTCATGGCTATGACAGAAAAGTGCAAAGAACAGCTTCAAGGTATTTTTTTAAGCCACTCTTCAAACACCTGAGTGTGCAAATTCATTACTTCAGGGATTTTCCCCCCAGATTTTTGGAAATGATACATACATCTGGCTTTAAATTGAGAACAAATGCAAACTGACATGAATGAAATAGTGTTTTTAATGACTTAGAAAATAAATTAAGTAGAAATTAAATCTAATAAAGATTAAGAATGTTTATCCTCTGATCCTCTTCAGATGATTTTAGACAGACACTGGTTAGACTAATTCCAGGCTGATCATGATCCCATCCTTATGTCTATTAATAACTATTCCAGACAGAACTGCACTCATGACTGTGAGACATTAGCGTGCTGCTTTGAGTAAGAGCTGCTGTGTGATTTCTAAAGCAGGCCATTACTTGAACCCAAAAATGCCAAAATCTTCACTGTGCCAAGTTGTAACTGATTAGTAGTTGAATAGTTTGATTTACCAAAGGTGACTGTAAGTAAATAAATAAATAAATGTGTAAAGAAAACACGTCTGAAATGTTGACATTTGTTCTGTATGTACATGCTAATGCTCCAGTATTTCCCCATTTATTGGAATAGCAATTAAGAAAAAAAAATCTCACAGGACTTGTGGTGTTTTTGCAACCGGTACAAACACACTCCTGTAGCAAAGAATCTGCATTTCCGTGCTCCTTTTCATGTGGTCAGGTCTGGAATTCTTTAAAAACTCAAAAAAGCATGAAGATAAAGATTTAAAGCACAAACCTTTACATTTTAAGGTTTACCACGTAATGATGTTTTTGTTTGTTTTTCCACTTTTCTTCAGCCCCCTCTGGTCTAGCTCAGATATTCAAGCAATAACTGTCAACAAATTCCAAACAGTGATGTAAGCGAGGACAAGATGTTTGTTGTGGGTATGAGGAACACAGTTCCTGGATATAAACTACCAATTTGTAACAACTGTAAATTTAGAAGGTATTCACTGTAAACAGAACAACAAGCACAAATACACATGTAAAAGACCAACTGTTGAGCACATGACCTGTGGGCAGCGTGCTTGTTTGCAGGATTATAGGTTAAGATGCACACATGGATTGCAGTCTTGGATCATGAACAAAAGATGAAATCAGAGCACCGTCACATCACTTATTGTCTGGCTGGGTGAATCACTGTGGACCAACCGCTCGATTTTCCTGAAGGGTTGTGAGTAATAACAAGATGCAGGGAGCTTTTAGGTCCACATGAAAAAGACCAGCACAGATATACAGATGCTAAGCCTAGATATCAGCCGAACTAAAAGCACAGTATCCTTTATTCACTGGAGGAGGGATGGAGTTTTGTAATGTCACGGTCTGGAAGAAAATATATTGGTGGAAAGAAAAATGTGAACCTATATAACTTCAGACAGTGTGATATGCATTCATACACATAATTACATGCACATGCACACACACACACACACACACAATTTATATAGGACCACAAAAAGATATCAGATAAAAATATGCTATACTACCACACAAACAATAAATAATCTTAAAGTCACACTATCTGGTTTCTCTGATTTTAATTTTATACTGACTGACTGACTGAATGAATGAAATCCTTCATTGTTTTTTTCAGGAACTCTGCTCACATTTTAAACAATAAAAATCTACCTTTATGTGAACAGTGCTCAGAAGACCATATGAAAACATGAACCTGCAGGTCACTTGGTAGAGCAGGCAGGACACAGTGCTGGCTAAACCATGGCTTCAGTTCAGGAGCACATGTACTCTAATACTGATCAATTCACTCTGGATAAGAGCATCTGCCAAATATGGTAATTAAAGGCCATTTTTTCATATTCATTGATTTTCTCATTGA
>JAOYMR010000012.1:588754-599292 GCA_025802075.1 Tenebrosternarchus preto | reverse complement strand
ATGGTCCCCAGAGTTAGAGGACAGCTGCACAAAATCCTCAGTTTTTGCATTAGTCTGAGCACTTCCTCTGCCAGTCTGGGAACTAGCAACGCCTCCTTTCACCAGTTGTGGAGCTAGCCACG
This sequence comes from Tenebrosternarchus preto, assembly GCA_025802075.1. Classification (NCBI taxonomy): domain Eukaryota; kingdom Metazoa; phylum Chordata; class Actinopteri; order Gymnotiformes; family Apteronotidae; genus Tenebrosternarchus; species Tenebrosternarchus preto. The sequence continues at coordinate 599,170 of JAOYMR010000012.1, read as the reverse complement.
CCTCCTTTCACCAGTCGTGGAGCTAGCCATGCCTCCTTTTCTCAGTTAGATGTTTAGCAGCTGCAGCACATGAACGTTAGACAGCATTTCTGCTGTTATCTTCAGGAGCGTAGGAGATCTGCCTTCTTCAGACTGCTTCCGTTAAAACACGGGCAGAAGCTTTTAAAGTTGGTGTAAATTTGGTGTAAGGTCTTCTCTAATAAGAGGAGTAATAATAGTAGGCATTTTTTTGCAGACTGTCCAAAAGTAAAAGTGTCTAGTTTGTCAGAAGTACTACATTGCTGTGTTGTGTCTCTCTGTCAGGCCATCTGGTTGCTCTGCACTGGTGCTAGAGAAGCTGCCTTCAGGAACATCAAGACCATCGCTGAGTGCCTCGCAGATGAACTCATCAATGCTGCCAAGGTGAGGCACTGCACCCAGCACCACACCTGATCAAAGGTGTGCACGTGACAAGGCTCAGAACGGAGCATTTAATGTAGCATTTAGCATTTGGTTGACGGTAATGTAGCTAAAGCACCTGGACCACCTTGAAATAGCCACAAGTCTCTGGATGTCCCTGCAGAATTTAGATTTTTTAAAATCAGCAGTAAAAGGATAGACCCAGTGGAATTATGTTGTGTTCAGAGCCTTAGTTTGAACAAAGGCTCGTAACTTGGCAGGTTTATGTGGAATGTCTAAAAGGATCAAATTGTACTTGGTTTGTTTCTTTAATCACTGTATCTCATTTTCTTTTAGGGCTCATCAAACTCTTATGCCATTAAGAAGAAAGATGAACTGGAGAGAGTGGCCAAGTCTAACCGTTAAACTTTGTGCAAAGTGAAGTTAAATAAACCAAAAGGAACTCTGGTTTTGTCTTTTCTTTGGAAGATGTTGAACTACTGAAGCAATTGTCCCTCAGTGACCGTGTATGAACACTAGAGGGCGCTAATTAGGTGTTTAACCATGTTTGTTAGAGTTTACTTAACCTTTCAGTGAAGTAATTATTTGCTGTAAGGCAGAACTTTACTTTTGAGTAGTACACATCAGATTTGGTTGAATATTTGTATTTCAAAGTTGCTTTAAAACTGACCTGGTGTGGGTTAAACTTGCAGCTTAACAAGCCAATTGAGAATCCATTGGGTTAATGAGAACCTACTGCATATCAAACTAGCCCAGATATTTCTTTGCACAAGTCGATTGCAGCTCTTGGATGTTAAGTTATTTATTTAGCCAGAGTACCTCTAGTACTGTATGACTGCTGAGGTAAAAAAAAAAAAGTTGCACTAGGCATGTTTGAATATTTATATGCAAAAGTGAGTTGACTCGAATGTCAAGACTAGCCATTACTTTGGCTAAAATACCCCTGCAATACTGTAGCCTGATACTGAAAATAGTCCATTATTCAAAAACAAGTGTACCAAATTATGTGCTTATTCTGGGGTTATGTGACAAGTCAGCTCAGACTCAAAGCATCGCAGGGTTTGTTAGTCTGATGGACGACATCACAAAAGGGTTTCCTGTACTTCAGACTACTAAGTGCTCTTCAGGTCCACACACAAGAAAAACTCAACGTCCATAAGGACTTAACCACAGAACCACTTCTGCTACGCACACATACACGAGTAGTAATCTTCCTAGTAGGAATGTTGTAGAAATTTAATATTCAAAGCTCAAGTGGCTTTTCAAAATTAAACAGCACCAGGAAAGGTCAGAACTTACTTGAAGAGATTTGTTTTCTCAAGAGATTTTGAGTGGATTATAATCTTTGAGAATAAATGTTAGTCCTTTTCACAACTTCTTCCTGATGATGATAAAACTTTGGCGGAACGCCATTTATAAAGTGTTCAATAAAAACATTGACATTGGGTTTTTAAATAGAATTATCCCTAAATGTGATCATGTCTATGTGACAGTTTTCGGAAAATTAACCGGCGAAAACAACACGAGGCAGAAGTGGGCTGATAATGACCAGAAAATTTTTTATTTTTCTGTCCACACCGCTGCAGTCGTATGATGTTTCCCCAGTAGATGGCAATATTTACGTGTTGCGTACTTTTTTTTTTTTGCATTTAATTATGTAAACATGATTTTTTTGCAATTAAACCTCATCCTTTTAAGCAAACAACATTTTGAACCTGACAAGTTTATGAGAACACATGTAACAACAAAATCTCTTTATAAGAATCCGTGTGAATCCTATGAACATCGGGTGAATTAAATGTCCATATTAGACAAATAATAGTCCGTGTGTTTTAAACTAAAAGTAGATTGATGTATACCCAGAAGTATTTGGAAACATCTAGAATTAAAGGAGACAGTAAAAAATTCTTATTTATATGTAACCTATCCGGAGTCATTTATTGGAAGCAAGACCAATCGAAGTGTTCAAATAAATAAATAAATAAATAAAAATACAATACAATTCAATACAATAATAATAAAACTCAGTCTATCTAAACCAATGCCTGTATAGTCATTAGGACACTTCACACGGTACATCGGATCCCGTCTGACGGGATCGGTAACGTTACCAGCTCTATATCTATATTTGATCTATACATCACACCTAGCTGCTGGCAACGGTGATATTAATCTTTTTTCCCCCCTTTTTAAACTACATGGGCATAGTGACTAATGTGCTAAAATACCGACGACTGAAATAAACAGATTTTATGTTGTTCATCTGTAAGTTTCTTATCGGTACCTTGGTTATATGCTGCACTTGATCCTTTTGATAATTTGCTAGCTAAATTAGCCTTTGTTAGCTATTGTAGATATTTGTAGTACAAACCAAATACTGTTTTATATAACAACGTTACTGAAATAACATGACTGAGAAGAGAAGTAGTGAAAGAGATGTTAGTCTCAATGGAGATGAAGAAAACGAGGAGCCCACTGAGGTAGGCAGCTAACTAGCTATCGCACCTGAACGACCAAACATGATTCTGTGGTTTTATAGTTATTTATTATATTATTTGACAGTGATTATGAGGATTTGCGATAGTTGAAACCATAATCTTAGTGTGCGAATAGTTAGATATATCATTATTTTCTAAGAAACTGGGTGTAGAAGTGTTGTTTTCCTTCTATAAAGGTGTTCCTGAGTGCGTTTGTTCATCATGACCAGGTTGGTCTCAGTTTTTATGACAGTAGAGATTATACTTTGCACTTCATGCCCGACACAGTGGATGATACAGACCTTCATCTTTTGGATAGAGGTAAACAAACAGACAAAAAAGGAGAATATTCACCAAAATCTAAACATGGTTAAACATGGTCATGGCATGGGACATACATTTATCCTCACTGCTGGTGAGTTGGCTGTAGTCTTAACTGCTCATTGTGTGTTTATAACCTTTTCCAGTGATACAGGAGATCAGCCCTCATGTCATCATCACAAGTGCAAAGCAAGAGCAAAACATGGCGCGTTTTATCAAAGGACTCGGTAAATGAAACGTGGTGTTGAGAGGGGTGTAGGTAATGAGAGCAACACGTTCTTAAATGCACTTCTCCTTTAATTTCAGGATCAAATCCAGACTACAGGCCAGAAATCGTAGTGTATCCCAGTACTGATTTTGGTAAGCACAGAGGCAGTATACTCTTTTCAGCAGCATCACCACTGTGAAGCGCTGACATGGTGATCCTCATGTCTAAGAATACAAATCATCGTAAAATTATTTAGAGCAATATTCCGAGTGGGTTTGCAAGTACTCTTAGGGGGAACATATACTTTCTATATCTATCTAATATCTACAGAAATGGTCTGGTGTTTGCATCCTTGTATTCTCTCTTTGTGTAGCAGTGTAGTTAATGATGAACGGTGCATGGCTGGGTCTGTGTAAAGCCTTGCTTACCACAGCGCTCCCTTTGCAGTAAAGCTTCTCTTTACTGCAGGAGTGGAGGTCAGCAAACAGAGGCTGCTGTCAGCGCATCTTCCTTTCTTGCCTTCATCCACCACAGAGCGAGAGCGAATGTCGTATCTCTCTTCCTGCGTCCCGTTTGACTCGGTGATAATGGTGAGATCCTCGTGTCTCGGGCGTCTGTGTGTTGAGAAAAGTATTTCAGTGTCTCCTCTGGTACGGAGATGCCTCACTCCAATAGACAGGTTCTTGTCTTTTTATGCTGGTGTGTCGATCTTGTCTAGTGTTTGGGGAAACTCTTGCCCACTTCGGCTGAACCCAGGCTGCTTTTTCTGCAGATGCGGACAGTGGGAGCTCTCCTGAAGTGTCTGGACAAGAGAAGAGTTGGGGTGGAACTGGAGGACAGCAGCATAGGCGTTCCCATCCTTCAGTTCCTGACCTACACGCTGTACGCCATTTGGGATGCTGCAGTGGTTGTTCACTAGCACCATATGTTTGGGGGTTTTTTTTGGTTGGATCTTTTAAATGGTTGGAAAGGGCGCAGCCTAATAGTGACAGTATTTGTAAGAACTTAGAATGTATTTTCAAATGCTTTCTAGTATTGGGTGTGCTGTTTGCTTTATTTAATTTCTGTGTAATTTAACAGGACTGATGTGGTGTACATCGACAGGGACACATACAGGTGCACTGTAACTATAATGTTTTCCAGTGTAACCACAGACTCTGTGTATATGTGATCTGTTGTACATATGAGTTGTTGGGTTTTCCCGATTACATTTCCTCAGTGTTCTCCAGATCTTCAAATCTGAGCTGCATCCTTCTGTTTACAAGCTTCAGTCAGGGGAGAAGGAGGGCCTGAGTCTCTATGGTATTGATGTGTACTCTGTCTGTAAAGGTGGCTGTGGTTGGTAGGGTTAGGACTTTGGATATTTGTTCATATTGAATTCAGTACTTACTTTTGCATGGAGACGTGTACAGAGGGAGTAAGGGTGTGTGTGTGTGTGTGTGTGTTTCAGGTATACTGAACCACTGCCGTTGCAAGTTTGGCTCCAACCTTCTACGGTAACACATCCTTGTTTATTCCCTCCAATCCACTACCACCACTGTAATATAAAGCAGTGAGAGTTTACGCATTGCTGTGTAGGCAGGCTGGGGGGAGAGGTTTCCATGGTAATGCTTCAGCCTGTACCCCGCCCCCCCCTCCCCTCCCCTCCCAGGCAGTGGTTCTACAGGCCCACCAAAGACCTGAGTGTGTTGAGGAGAAGGCAGGAGGTGGTTCGCTTCTTCACGGCCCCCCGTAACTCCGAGGTCGTGCGCACGCTGCAGAGCTTCCTGCGAAACATCCGCAACGTTCCGGTACGAACGGGATCTCAAAGCGACGCCGTGTGGCTTCTGCATTCACCGCCTGCTTAAATAGGAACCCAAACCTGCATCAATCTGCATTATAGATGCATGTTAGAAGTGCACAGTTATACAGTGTGAAGACCACTGTTGAACAGCCTCTCAATACTGTAGTGACACTGATATTGTAGTGGGGATGTGCTACAGTTTTTACTGTAGTCTACACATGCTAAAAATCAATGTTAAATTGAGTGATGAGAATATATATAAAATGTTTAATTCATGGTATAAATATATTATTATTATTATTATTATTTATATATTATTATTATATTTATTATTATTTATATTTTGTACATATATATATATTTTTTTTACAAATTTAAACCCCATTCATTGCAAAAACGAACTGATTTTGAAAAGGTTTTCTAGGCAGATTTAATTGCTGTTCAGAGCACTTTTCCTTCAGATTCTTGAAATAAATTCCTTTGCAGACTTTGCTACACAGGATGTCTCTGTCTCATACCAAAGTCAGTGACTGGCAGAGTCTTTACAAGGTTAAGTACACCTCACGTTAACCTACAAACTTACAGGATTTAAAAGTGTTTTCTTTTAGTGAACCTTTCTGTGTGCAATTCTACAGACTGTGTATAGTGCTGTGGGGATCAGAGACACAGTGCGCTCTCTCCCCCAAACCATCCAGCTCTTTCAGGAGATCAGTGAGGGCTTCGTGGATGATCTCCACTACATTGCTACGCTCATTAGCAAAGTGGTGAGGCTTGGCGTGTATGGCTGAAAAACCAGGCATTTCCTCTTTGGTCAGTGAAATAATTTTACCACTACAGAGCCTTTTACTCAGGACTTCTGGAACAGGCAGGCATGTTTGTGTTCACCTGTTTTTGAAGCATTTGAACAGCATTTTGAGAACTATTTGTAAGTGTCTTTTTCAGGTGGATTTTGAAGGCAGTTTAGCTGAGAATCGTTTCACCATTAAGCCAAATGTTGATCCTGCCGTTGACGAGAGTAAGTGTGTGAGAGTGAATCTTCAGTTAAACTTGATTCTTTGCAGTTAACATAATACATACCGTAAAACATGTAACTTTAAATTCTCAAACAGTTTTAGCTTACACCCTCCTGCAATCTCAACCAATGTCAGCCTGCTATGTGGAGTGTTCTTCCTGCTAAGTGGAGTGTTTTTCCTGTCCTTTCAGAGAAAAGGAGGATGATGGGCTTATCAGATTTCCTAACAGACGTAGCCCATTCTGAGCTGCAGAACCTGGACTCACGTTTTTCTGCATGCAGTGTTATCTACATTCCCCTGGTCTGGGATCAGTACCACTATTATTGTTACCTTTCCTGGTCTGGGATCAGTACCACTGTTCTCATTTCCTTCCCTGGTCTGGGATCAGTACTGCTGTTCTCATTATCTTCAAGTGTGCAGCGTTTTCCAACCTGATTCTCAGGGACCCTCAGATAATCCACATTTTTTTCTGCCTCAGCTCCTAGCTCAACTGAAGAATGATTTAACTCAAAAATGTTCTTGCTTGCTGGTGTAGGTGCGTTGGGAGCTTGGTTTGTGCAAAAAACAAGGACTATCTTGGGGTTGTTGAAAAAAAGGTTGATAAATCATTGTCATTACTGTGTTGGAGCTTCATCCAGCTGTGGAAAGTTTCCATCTGGAAAATGTTATAACACCTTACTGTATGCAACAAATTCAAACTGTGCTGTCCACGGTGTGTGGTCATGTTATGTAGATTCAGATGATACAATACTAAAGGAAAAATCTATGACCTTGATATGACCCTGAACTAAAGGAGTCCGACCAACCCACTCCTGCTCAAGGATGATTTTTCTGTCTATGTCCTGCAGATTGGATTTCTTCTTTCTGTACCTCGATTGCCCAACATGGTGGAGAAGGAGACCTTTGAGATTGAAGGCCTTGATTTCATTGTGAGTGACTGTCAGAGAAAGTATTGCATGCTTAAATTATTCAGCTGGAGCACGCAAAATACCAACATGAATTAAAATTAAAATGAAACGAAAGTGAAGAATAACATTTAACATCTTAACATTGGTGGATGGTGGTAGTCTGAGAGACCTGCAGTAGATGACGTGTGTGTGCACCTGTGGTATGTAATGTGTGTGTGTGTGTGTTTGTGCGGTTTAGTTTGTGTCTGAAGACCGGCTTCACTATCGCAGTGCCAGAACTAAAGAGCTGGATGACATGCTTGGAGACCTTCACTGTGACATCAGAGGTGAACTGGGAGTTAAACTGGACACCAGTCAGCACCACAACCTTCCAACACTCTTATGTTCTTAACCTTATCTTTCACTAAAGCATCATGTCTGTGCGAGAGTTAAAAGGTCGTGGCAGGTCTCTCTCTGCTAACATCTGACTGTGTGTTCCAGACATGGAGACGGCGGTGATGACACAGCTTCAGGCCACCGTCCTGCAGCGCTCTGGCTGCCTGTGTAAGGTCCTGTCCCTGTGCGCTGAGCTCGACTGCCTCATGGCTCTGGCCCAGGCCTCGCAGGACTACGGCTACTGTCCCGCAACACTCACACCACATGGCAGGCTGGTCCTGCACCAGTCTCGGTACAGTGGTGCTTTTGGGGTTGAAGATGAAAGCAACTCTCTGGTCTGATAACTTGTCTGCTGCACTGTCTACGTTTGCTTGTTTCCGCCTGATCTCCATAAGAGTCTGATCTCTTCCTCCTTCAGACATCCTCTGATGGAGCTGTGTACGCCAATGTTCATATCAAACCCGTGCGTCAGTTCTGAGACTGAGGGAAAGGTCAAAGTGCTAACAGGACCAAACTCGTCTGGCAAGAGCATTTACCTAAAACAGGCAAGCACAACACACACACACACACACCCATACATACATGTGTACATATATGTAGTGAACCCAGAATGTTGTAGCTTTAGACTCATTAAATGGATCATCATTGAAACTCTTTTTTTTCTCATCAGTCCAAACACTCCACAGCAAAGTAAAAACTGATTTGAAATGTTTTGTAAATGTATTAACAATAATAGGTTGGAATATAAACTTTACATTAGTATCTTTTGTTAGAACGTTTATAATTGAGCATTCTACTTCTGCCATTAGTGCTTGAAATACTTTACAAATTCACTGGAATCCCTCTGAATTGACTGGACTTAATTAGGAAAGACACAGAGCTGTTTACTGGACTAATTTTCAGTCATTACTTTGTTATAGTGAACACCAAGGCTGTGAGAGAGGTCTGTGTAAAGGTATAGATTTGCAGAAGGTTACAGGAATGTTTCTGCAGTATTGAAAGTGCCCATGGTAACCTCAGTCATTCAAATGCAAGAACTTTAGAACCATAAACATAGAATTGATCGCCCAGTCAAACTGTGTAATCAGGTATGAAGGGCCTTGACAGGTAACCAAGAACCCAATGGTCACTATCAGTGAGACCAAGAGTTTCTGTGTGGAGATGGGAGAACCTTACAGGACAAACATCAGTGCAGCTTTACATCAGTCAGGCCACTGGGGTATAGTGGCCAAACACAAGTCTGATGAATTAAAGATTGAACAAGTTGACCACAGTCCCCAGCAGTGTGTTCGGAGTAAAGCAGGGACTGAGCACCACCTTAATACCAACCCACAGTCAAACAGTGGTGGAGGCATCATGCAGCGGTGGTGGAGAGTAATCAGGAAGGAATGAAAAATGGATGCAGAAAAATCCATAGCAATCCTGGCAGGAGTGAAGGTTTACATTTCATCAGGAAAATGGCCTGACTCACACTGCCAAGGATACGTGGGGTCTGGACCTGAACCCAGAAGAGAATCTCTGAAGAGCCCTGAAAGTGGATGTGCAAAGATGCTCCCTGTCCAAACCCCGTCCCCGAGTTTGAATAGGAAAGACTTCTAACAGACAGAGGTGCCAAGCTTGTAGGGTCAAGCCTGAAGCTTTCAATTTAATTAAATGTTTTATTTTTAATACATTTTCAAAATGTATGCCCTGTTCTCATGGAATATTGTGTACTGAGTTTGATTCATTTTAAGATGAGTTTGAAATACAGAAAATACTAAAAACAGAAAAAATACAGAAAACGTCTGAAAACTTTCAGAGAGCAGTTGAACAAAATGAGTGTTTTAAAATACAGAAAAAAAGCAATTGTATATAATTCATTTATACTGACTGCGTTTTAGCATAAATTTTTATTGTGGCCCCTTGAAAAAGTGACCCTTTGAAAATAAACCATTTAAATACTTAGGAGTCTATCTGTCTATTTCCTCCTGTGTATGGTTAGTGGTGTTTACTAGATTTTTAACTGGTTGGTGTAGGTGGGCCTGATTGTATTCATGGCTCTGATTGGCTCTGATGTGCCTGCAAAAGAGGCAGAGATTGGTCTGGTAGATGGCATCTTCACTCGCATGCAGAGTCGTGAGTCGGTGTCTGTGGGTCTGAGTACCTTCATGATAGACTTAAATCAGGTACAGCACTCTCTAACACACAGACACACACACACGCAAATACTCCAGGTTCATTAACTCAACTTGACATTTGTCAACCACCTTGTTTCACTAGTTAATGAAGTCAGTTGCTGTTCTGTGAATCTTTTCCGTTTCCCAACTAGATGACAAAGGCTTTGAACCACAGCACTGGAAGGTCACTTGTGCTGGTGGATGAGTTTGGCAAAGGAACCAATACGGTGGGTCCAGACACCAGGATAAATGATCATAAGTGTGGAGAATAATAGAGAAAATGGGAAAGAACAAAGAAGTTTATGATGTGTGTGTGTGCAGGTCGATGGCTTATCTCTTCTGGCTGCATGCCTGAATCACTGGCTAGGCAAGGCTCCAGCTCAGTGTCCTCATGTTTTTCTGGCTACAAACTTCCACAGTGTCCTACAGCTGGGTCTGCTTCCACAGTCTCAGCTTCTCTCCCTGCTGGTGTGTGTCCACGCCCAGCCTGAGAGATGGAGCTCACTGCTCACATGCACAAATGTTTAGCAACTAGGTCATTAGAGGGGATTCATCTTCATAATCCTAAATACTAATATAAATAATTATAATAATTAGTATTAGCTCCGGCATGATTTTTACCTGTCCCAGTCCATCATTTACTGTTAGTTGTCTTGTTATGAAACCCACTGTATAATGATGTTTTGAGTTTTATGATGGCAGACCTCCTGTGATAGGTACTGATGTGGTTATCTGTGTACAGACCTCCTGTGATAGGTACTGATGTGGTTATCTGT
>JAOYMR010000012.1:567674-588654 GCA_025802075.1 Tenebrosternarchus preto | reverse complement strand
TGTACAGACCTCCTGTGATAGGTACTGATGTGGTTATCTGTGTACAGACCTCCTGTGATAGGTACTGATGTGGTTATCTGTGTACAGACCTCCTGTGATAGGTACTGATGTGGTTATCTGTGTACAGACCTCCTGTGATAGGTACTGATGTGGTTATCTGTGTACAGACCTCCTGTGATAGGTACTGATGTGGTTATCTGTGTACTCAGACTTTAGAGACTGCTGTAGATGGTGAGGAGTTGGTCTTCCTCTACCAGCTGAAAGAGGGTATTTGCCAGTCCAGCTATGCCGCTAACATTGCCACATTGGCAGGTCTGCCATCAGCCCTGGTACAGAGAGGGGTGGAGGTATATCTCCAGAACGATGAAGACAGTGCCAGTCTTTATACTATAAAGGACAATATTGACAAAAGTATTCGCTCACCCATCCAAATGACTGTGCACCAGTGCACAATGCAAGGTCCATAAAGACGCCTTCTCATCCAACATCAGTATGTGACCTCACAAATGCACTGGAAGAATGGTCAAAAATTCCCATAAACACACTCCTAAACCTTGTGGACATCCTTCCCAGAACAGCTGAAGCTGTTCTAGCTGCAAAGGGTGGATCAACTTCATATTGAACCCTATGGATTAGGAATGGAATGTCACTTAAGCTCATATGTGAGTCAAGGAAGGTGAGCGAATACTTTTGGTAATATAGTGTACATCCTTTGGAGGAAATACCACTGAGAAGGTTTGAAAGGAACTTCATGATGTATGTTTTTACTTGTCATGTAGATAATTTTTCTTTATGCAGGTGTCAGATTTGTACAGAACAGGGAAGACTATCAAAAGAGTTGACCAGCCCTCTAGCGATGAACACACTAACAGGTTTGTTTTAGACAAACATCTCAAAAGTGTTGGCACCACAAAGGTCATGGGTTTGATTCCCATGGAGTATGTGTACTGTCACACTGATAAATATCTAACTCTCCAAATGTGGTGAATGTTGAGCTGTCTCTTTTGGCCAGACTAGAGAAGATATTTTATCTAGCAGGATTCTAGAAGATTGAACAAATAATTGTAGTAATAGAAGTTTGTTAGATGTACCACCTTCCTTTCTGACAGTAGGGGGCGTTGTCTTTTACATCTGTTATTATGAAACCAGCTTTGGTGTTATTTTTCCTGTCTGATCATGTAACAGTGCCCTGTGCCTCTGTATTCAGATGTGAAAGAGTGGTTGAAAAGTTTCTCAGCCTTGACTTGGATGACCCCTCTGTCGATTTGCTGAGCTACATGAAAGAGCTGCTGCCCTCTACTGGAGAACTACTGTGATGACAGTGCTGAGGCTTGGATGGGTCCTAAATGTTTTCTGCCATACGAGCTTGTTAATGGTGCTTTTCAGTACCAAGGGTTGTGCTTCCACATACACAGTAAAGTTATTCAAAGCCATGACCAGCCAACACAAGTAAACAAGTTAAAATAGCAAGATTTATGTTCTGCAGAATACAGGATAGTGTTGTGTTTGGCTTTTTGAGAGTCTTAAAGGATTGGTCAATTTTACAATTTAAATAGTTCTTTCACCATTGAACATAGAGGTTCGCTTGGCACCTATAGTACTTTGCAAAAATGTTTAATGTGTTTTTTTTTATGTATTTACTCGTTTATTTAACTGTTAAGTGGAATTTCTGTTAAACATATTTTAGTTAATATCTTTGTTCATATTTGTAGTGCTGTTTATTCAGAGTGACGGCTCTGTTTTTCAAAGTGACATCAGTGCTTTAGAACTGCAGGTGATTGTGATGGTTCATCTGATGAGTTTAATCTAAAACCATAGCAACCCATGTAAGAAATCACCATCGCAAGGCCACTAATGATCACAAAGTACCTTAAACAGAGAGTGAGCATGTGTGGGAAGTTCAGAGTAGGTTTAAAAAGAGTCTCCGTTTACCGGAGGATCTGGAGCTAATCTGGACTGTTGACTTGCCCAGAGCGAATGTCTAGGTAATGAAAAAACTGAGATCTGAATGCACCTGCCTGTGTGCACCTTAACTGTGTGATCTGAACAAGAGGACAACTGTCTGGACATGCAGTGTGTGAGCTGTAGATCTCTCTCTCTCTCACACACACACACACACCTGTCCTTGTTAACACACCCAGCATAACACCATGAAGATGACAGAAGGACGTTTATCCCTTTGTAAGTTTGAATAAATCATTTTGATGAATTTATAAATGTGTAAAATCTTTTGTCAACTTAAAAAAACAAGTTGTATAAAAGGGTCTGTGTTTAGTATAATATCACACACATTATAGGGTGCATTTTTAAATTATACTTAATTCCAAAAGGTAAACGTCACCTATTCATAAGCTCTAATATATATGTCACAGTAAAGTCTCTCTCTCTCTCTCTCACACACACACACACACACACACTTGTTTGTAGCATGTGAACTATGAGTCCTTCATTATTCTTGAGGTTGTTGGTTCAGTTAGACGGACATCATGGAGCCAGGATTAAAATATCAGTAGAGTATGATTCACTGAACTGTCCTACTGTGTGTTTGCTGTTTGTCTCCATGGTGACCATGCTGGTTTAGTAGGTGGGACAACAGGAGTGTTTCCTCCTTAGAAACAGAGCCAGACTGGCTCTTACTGCTATTGGACACATGCATTTGGTGTCAAAGACATCTTTCAATAGTAACTTTGTACCAGGAAAACATTTTGCTGGATTGTTGCAGAAAACTAGTCTCTCGTGGTTTATTCTAAAGATAAGAGGTGTCTGGTGCTTAGAAAAGTGTCAAAACTAATAACCAAAGAGGCATTAAATTACATAATTGATTTGGTTACAACAATTAGGTTCTCCAGTTCACCCAAGGTGTCCTAATCCTTTATAATGTATAACTGAACAAATGCCAAGATAAAGACAACCTCAGTAAATATGACTGTGTTCAGACTTTAGAGGAGAATGTACTGGGCTTGTCATGGTAAGATGTATACTTGTATACTTGTGTACTTGTATACTTGCTGAACTTCTAAGGGAGTAGGTTGTTTAACTATTGTAGGTTGTTTAACTATTTTATCTAATATTCATTGTGATTGAACCAACTGATGCATATGTAGAACTTAACATTACGAAGATTCATATTTGAACCATTTTACTGTAAAACATGTTTTACCTTCTTTTGCTTATTATTAACTAGCTGACAATATAATTGCTGTTGTAGTAATTGCTGTGGTCTTAAAGTCACTGAATGAAAAAAAGAGATCAAATATCTAGAACCTTCTCTGACAGTTTACCCAGTACCCAGTACAAAAGAATTTAAGATGTCAAGATATCCTTAGTGCCAAGGAAGGTCACACTAAATCCTAACGTTTGCCTGTAGATTTTTTGTTCTGAAAACAATAATTTTATTTTGTCTACATATTTCCTGGATTTTCTGTTTGCATCTTAATAAAGACATAATTATATATGGTCATTATAGCATTGTTATAACAACACATCTAATTGTGGTCTAAGACTTTTGCTCAGTACAGTAGCATTTAAATGATCGGGTTTACAAAAGACATACCAGACTTCAGGCTGGGATTCAAATACAGTACAGACAGTCCAGAGGTTCAGTAAAGACCATAAGGCTCGACACCACAACCTTGTGGAGGAACCAAAAGCCTATTGACCTACACTTTGTCATCTGACTTACAATATTTCCTCTGAACAAAGTAACTTAATAGTATAGCATTTATAGTTTTCAGAAAACAGTTTAATGAGCATTCGTGATTCAAAGAAATGAAAAAAATATAAGAAATGACACGTGACAAGAGAAGGATTTGTGTTTTTCGGTGTAATGGAGTTACATGAAACTTTTTTTATCTGGAATGAAGTTCAGTTTGTCTTATTATTACATCACTTCTTCATCTTGAAATAAAATCAATGTGTTTGTCAGATAGATGTCTCTCATAACACAGGGCTAAAGTTCTTAGCTGATGAAACAGGCAGCGATTCAGACTGTTGTACACGGACCACTCCAGACTGTTGTACACGGACCACTCCAGACCGCTGTACACAGACCACAGACCACTCCAGACCGCTGTACACAGACCACTCCAGACCGCTGTACACAGACCACTCCAGACTACTGTACACGGACCATTCCAGACCGTTGTACACAGACCACTCCAGACTCCTGTACACGGACCACTCCAGACTGCTGTACACAGACCACTCCAGACTACTGTACACGGACCACTCCAGACTGCTGTACACAGACCACTCCAGACCGCTGTACACGGACCACTCCAGACCACTCCAGACCGCTGTACATAGACCACTCCAGACTGCTGTACACAAACCACTCCAGACCGCTGTACACAGACCACTCCAGACTACTGTACACGGACCACTCCAGACTACTGTACACGGACCACTCCAGACCGCTGTACACAGACCACAGACCGCTGTACACAGACCATTCCAGACCGCTGTACACAGACCACTCCAGACTGCTGTACACAAACCACTCCAGACCGCTGTACACAGACCACTCCAGACTATATCTCAGAGTACAAAGGACCTGTACACCTGTTTTTAGTTCATTTGTGTAGCAGCTAGTATGGGGATTAGATTAGCCAGCAATTACTCAATTACTGACATAGTTAATGATCTCAGTGAATCCATCATCACATCCTGCACCCCTGTCATTTATATACACACTTTAATAGACCAAGAGAAAGTACATGCTAATTTGAGATTCAATAGTTGTGTAATAGCCAGAAAAGTCACTTTGAGAAACTTCTATAACTTTTGTAATGAAAAGTATGCACGTATACACAGTGTACATTAGTAGATTACATGTCTCTAAGTTGTTCTATAGTACAGCTACTAAATATGTGAAACACAACCAGCTACTGTCTTTCTGCAGATGTTGTCTTGATTTATAATGAATCATAGAAGACTTAGCACACCTCTGGCTAAGGTCTGAGCTGTGGCAGAGGTAATAGATCATGGCAAACCCGTTATAAACCCGTCACACTCTTACACCGTGTAAAGGTCGCAAATGTTGAGAGTATGGTAATCTTCTTATTTTAAGTCATACTACCTCTTGAGGATTAAGATACATTACGAAGGATATTGACCTCAAGGGTTTTCAATTCAATTCAATTCACATTTATTTATATAGCACTTTTTACATCACTTCACAAAGCAGCTTCACAGATGTATGGTTTTTATCCACAGTACCACAGCTAGAAAATGTTATGAGGCCTGCTCATAAGATTAGGGCCTATTTGTTAATACACGGGATTAATGTAGATATGTCTAGGCGGCCATGTCTTTCTTCCTCAGTTTTTTAAATCAAAATCTACGTTGAAAACATTCTCAGTGCAGCGAACGGGGCTGCAAGCGGATGTTTGTCTCCCTCTATTGGACACTGACTGCTAAAGCACCCAAACTGTTAAAATAACTAATACGCTTGTTAGTCTAAAATTATTTGTCTCTGGGCCTCTAGCAAAAGGAGACTTCCGAGGCTTCTCAACTGAACCACTTAAATGTCTTAAACGTAAAGTTACCTCCCAGAATGTGAACACACTGTGTGAAACAGGTTACTGACAGTTATGATGTTACAGCAGAAAAAACAGTGAATCCTCAGACACCTGAAATTTGAGGAAATCTGAGGAAACACTGACATTTAAATTTGACCCCAAAAATTGTGTTAGAGAGTAAGATAATCATACCTCTTAGCCATGTCCAAAGACTATAACAACAACAGCAACAATAGCAACTTGTTTTGACTTAGGCCTAAATGTAGCCCTTTTGATATTATATTTAATATTATTTTTAATATTAAAATTGAACTCTTAATATTATTTTTCATATTATCATTTAAATATTTTAATATTTAACTCTTTTAATATTTAACCCCACACTCACCCCTGTTTGAGAGAGTGCTAATACTTTGCCTTGACAACTTACAAATGCATGACCGGCGTTATCTGCTGTTAGGTAATAACAGATTTTTTTAAGTATTTTTTTCTGAATCCCATTTCCTCTGACATAAAACAAAGACGAGCCAAAGGCAAACAATTTCGCTGTCAGGAGATGGTAGATGTGAACACGCATATTTTCTCCTGAGTTGTGTTTACATCCGCCAACCCTTTTTACGAGACAATAAAACCAACATCTTTGCTCTTACTGTTGTGTTTCCTCAAATATGTATGAAACGCTTGATGTCAGAAAAATAGCAAATAATAGATGGTTTCTCTCTTGAGAAAAACCACAAATTTTAAAAAGGTTTAAAAAGACTGCATAGTGAAAGCAGATCGTTGTACTGACAGACGTCAGCGATCAACGTTATCTAGATATGTTAGTCATGTTCTTTGTACAATTTTGTACATAGAATAGTAGGACTACAGAGTATTACAGGAGAGAAGAATGTATCAATGTCATAAAGACCCCCTGTGTGGGTTAAAGCCCTACATCCATCTGACTACACTGCACTCTGACACCGTCTAGAAGCACACAGGAGACGTCACATGCTCCGATTCCCTGGGTTGGTGCATAGATGGTGCATAATTGCCTAATTAAAGTGAGCAGAGAGAGAAACGCTGCCTTCCACCCCCAACCTTATTAATGCAACTCTCCATCAGACTCTGACATTAAAGACTCCGCCAATTTTGGCAGAAAAGGTCAAAGAAAATGATCAACTTGGTTTAATACTCTTCTCTAAGTAAATTTGTTCAGACTCCTTACACCATTACTGTGTTCCTATCACTGGATGACTCTGAATGACATCTGTAAAACTGAGGGAATTCTGCATCAAATTATAGATATAAATCAGTATAAAGGGAGTGTATATTTATGTACAAACCACACATCCCACAAGAGGGAGCTGTAAAGCCATTTCCCATCATGCAACTGCTGATATGAAGTGTCTTCAAAAGGAACAACACCCTGTTTTTTTGTTTTCTTGGGAGGGTGCGGTGAGGTCCTAACAAAAAAAAAAGATTTGTAGGATTAGACCCAGTTTCAGTGGACGGCTCTTTAGAGTGTCCTCCTGGATTTTAAAATATTGCAAATGTCAGGTTATGTTATGAAATCTGATACAATACTATGCATAGGTCTGCTCTGTGTAGCTTTTGTGATCAATTGTGATGAATGAGACACATTTAATACATTTAAATTCATGTTGCATTGGTGTTAGTACATTTCTCATGAGTATTAATACATTCAATATGAGTATTAACACATTTCATTTGGGTGTAAGTACATTTCAGATTACATTAATACATTTTGATTGCATTAGTATGCAGACAATATTATTACAGCAAAGAGCATTCAGACTTTTGGGGGGGTTGAACTGATTTCTTTGCCTTCACTGTTTTATTCCTGCCTTCCCCTTTTCCATTCATCTGAAATCTGGATGATATAAAACCAAATGGGGTTTGGTGGGTGTGGCTAACAGGGAAGTGGGCGTGTCTGTTTGGGATGGGGCTCCAGCGAGGCCTTAACATTTGGCCAAGAAGACCTCATGTTTATTCATGCAGGCTCCTGCTGGAGTCCGGGGGGAGTGGAGCTATCAGACATAATGAAGCCCAGCCACAGGAGCACACGCAAGGCTCCATCGTGACTATAATTGTGTTTGACCTCTTCTGATACGTTGTTGCAAAACATTTGTTTTATCCACAAATTCATTCCTTCATCTATTAATTCATTCATTGTTCAACCACATCGTTCAACATCAGTACTACCTTTACAATCTATTTTTCAAACTCCATTTTGCATGATAAAATATACATTCCCTAAGCATGGATGAAGAGTCAATGTTTATACTTACGAAGATGAGGAAACACTATTGCAAATAACAGAAAGATAAATTCAAAAACAGATTTGAAATTCAAATGTTTGCTGCAGACAGGAATTTGAATTTCAATTAGAGTGATATTCGCATTCGAGCCTCCGTGTTTGCACTGAATGAAACAGTCTCCAGTAATAGATAGATAATAGAATTCATGATCATGAGGTGGGTGTAAGTGAGGTTTACTGGGGGTTTGCTACTCTCCTGGTAGATGTCAGGTGGTTGGTGTTAGCTCAGCAGCAGTCCAGCTCCAATGGACAGCAGGGCAGCTGTTCGCTCGGACCAGGAACCATGGTGTTCTTTCCTTTGTCTACTGTTGCCTTGGGAAGCGTGGAATATGTATTATTGTGAGAAAACAATGCCTTAGTGTAGAGGAACAATGAAAGGATGGAAATAGTGGAACGCGAAAGACTTCAATGACTGGTTAAAAATTACTCTGATTTTTCTCTTTGTAGTATAAACCGTGTAACCTGTGGAGTAATACTGTGACCTGATGAATTCGCTCTGCTTGCACTTTTGAATTCTCCTATATTCTCTGTTTGACCAATAGACTCCACTGACTGATTAGTTTATGGATAATTCGCAGAAACTGAATCCATTTCAGTCTTTCTTCTTTCAGCAGGCTCAGATGTTGACAGCCATCACACTGGGTATATTTGCTTAAACCATTTAAACTTTGCAAAGCGTGATCTGTGCATGTTTCACTGAGACTGAGAGCTGCTGCAGAACTCTGTGTCCTCCTTGGCTCCTCTTAAAGGGTCCCATGTTCATCTGGATCAGTTAATTCAGATCTATCATGACTGTTTAGATCACTACAGCACCTGAAATGGCCAGTGACTTATGTAACAACCAACTGGACATGTGGCTTTATCTGAGGAAACTGGTTAGTACCACCATAAAGATGCCCAGGATAGATAATACTCTCTATATACACTCTGTGCTCTGTCTACATACTTATGTAAATGCAAATATTCAGGGTGAGTAACCGCAGAGTATTTAGGTAAGAGATTAATCCACATATCGATCCTGGAATGCTTGAGGCTGTATAACATCAACAGGACTTTACGAATTTCCAGGAACTCAGAAGAGCTGTGCAAGACAACCCTAGAGACCAACTTCAGACTAATAACACGGGTCACCATCAAATGTGGCATCTGCCAAGGAGTTACCCTGTCCCTGTCTCTGCCTTTGCCTGAACCCCCTCAGGGAAATGGTGCCTAAACACCACATGGTATGCAGTGCGGATTTGTTTGTGAAAATATGAAATGCTCTAATAATATCAATCAATAAGTCAAAGAGACACCAAGAGTGGCTACAGGATACCGGATATGGAACAGAGCAACCATCAGCCACGTCTTCTACATGGGTGACACCAAGCTGTAAATTAATGAGACATTGACTCACTTATCTCACCAGGATATACAGCAACAACACTGGAACGACAACGGAATGTCATTGGAATATTGGATGGTTTCAAGAGGGAAGGTTAGGTAGAACCAAGGTGATCATACTACCAGAAGGTAACTTAGATGCTACGAGGGCAGCTACAAGTACCTTTGAATCCCACAGGCAAATTGGAATCATGGAGAAGTTGCAAGGAAAGTAGCTAAATATCTACAAAGAGTGAGGCAAGTCTTGAGAAGTCTTGAGAAGTCTTGAGAAGTCCGGTGTGTAAGTGAGTTGCGTTCAATCATGAAAGAGTCAGGTTGCCAGGGGAAAGGAGTTTGTGAGAGTTATTTTAAAGTCTATTCTCCATTTAGTCTCATATTTCCATATCAAAACCTTCTTCCCATAGATCCTCTGAATGGGAAAAATAAGACCCAGACTATCAACTCCTACACTGTCCCAGTCATTAGATGGCCTGCTGGTAATATAAACTGGCCAAAGGAGGAGATAGAAGCCATTGACACAAGACAAGAAAACTCCTCACAATGCACGGAGGGTTTCATCCCAAATCCAGCACTCTGACACTGAACACTAAGCGGAAGGAGGGGAGGCTGACGATCAATGAATCACTATCCAGGATGAAACGACCAAGATCCAGGAGTACATCACAAGATTGCCCCAAGTGATGAGGTGCTTAGTGAGAACCTCAGACAGCAGAAACCTGAGAAGGATGGAGGTGTGGAGGAGCAGGAACCATCATGGGAGGATAAACCCCTACATGGCATGTACCACCAGCAAATAGTGAAAGGGCTTGATATGGAAAAATCCTACCAGTGGCTGGAAAAGGCTGGACTGAATGAGGCATGGAGGTACTAACCATGGCAGCACAGGAATAGACTCTGAATACAAGATCAATAGAGTCTGAGATCTACCACACCAGGCAGGACCCCAGATGCAGGATGTTCAAACATGCCCCAGAGACAATCCAACACATAACAGTGGGATGCAAAATGCTAGCAGGCAGAGCGTACATAAACAAAGTGGCTGGCATAGTATACAGGAACATCTGTGCCAAGTACGAGCTGGAAGCTCCATGGTCTAAGTGGGATACTCCCCCAAAGGTGGTGGAGAATGACGATGCCGAGATCCTGTGGGACTTCCAAATACAGGCCGACAAAACCTGTAATGGGTAACTAATCAGAGGTAGTAGTGGTGGACAAACAACAGAAAAGGACTGTAGCGATGGATTAGCAACATCAGATACAAGAAACATGAGAATCTTGATAAATACCCTGAAGAAAGGGTTAGAAAAAATTGGGAAGGTAAAGGCAACAGTACACAGGGAGAGCAAGTAAGACTAAAATAATGTGCACAATGGACTGGACAGAAAAATACACACAGGACGTATTAATTCCAGTTCCACCTTTCTTTTTTCCATTCTTTTATCTGTGTGTGACATTTCACATATCACTGAGTGGTGCAGTATTTTTCTCACATTCTTATCTGGTCATTCCCTCTAATGATGGGGAGGTTAATCCATGGAGGAACACCGTGAGCTTTTCTTCCCAGTGAAAGGTCACTGGAATCCAGACTTATTGGAAATGATTCAAAGCAAAGAAATGCCAGACCTTTCCAGAGGCAAGCAAGCCACTGCTGCTGTTTTCCGCGGTTGTGCTTCGAACGTAAATAAAGCCTCAGCTTTCCATCCACGGAAAGTCATCTTTAATTGACAAGTTATTTGGCTAGACAGACAGAAAGATTGGCCCTACAGATGAATACAGAGTTGGAAACATTACTCTTCCCCAGTGATGGAATACAAGATGAAAGAAACGAAAAATAATACACGCTTCGAATGACGACATGCTCCAAAAATTGGAAATAAACAAACAAATGAAAGTTCGGTGTGAGACACATTGGTTTTGTGTTTTGATTTTATTTGTATTTACTTTTTTTTTTTTTTTTTTTTTTTTTTACCGCGATCAGTGCTTTTCTAATGTACTATTAACCGCCTCCTCTGCTCAGATTCCTGGCCCAAGACTCTGGGGAGGTTGAAAGTATTCTGAAAGACTAAATCTCATTTTCCTCATTGTTATTTAGCCTTTACCTTCAACATCAAACACTTGACATTGTCAAAAGGAGATTTATATCAGCCTATTAAAGGTTTTTTTGGGGGGAGTGGTCTTGTTCATCGAACAGGAAGGCTTGAGGTTTGTCTTGGACCGAACGCACTGGAATACTGCAAGCACAGCAGGCTGTATAATCGCATTGTCCATCAGCATCTCCTGATAGGGGAGAGGCGGGCCGCCAGGGACAGGCTCTGACCTGCCAGCAGGCCGAGCTGAGCGGCAACAGCAGCGCCACCTGTGTCCGCTGCCACAGCGCAGCATTAGGCGTCGTCCTGTCTGCCGCTCACTCCAACCAAATTTAGCAAAAAGCATCATAAATGTCACACGGTAAATGCGTGTGGTTTTCACTTTTGTTGTTATTGCTGGGATTTTTTTTTTTTTGGCGTTATTCTACGACCATATGTGACACACAGCTAAGGGAGAAGGAGATCGTCTCTGGGAGAAACCTGTGAGAAGCTGACGAACGCCCTGACAGCTATATTTGCATGCTTATTTTTTTCACGTCAGCGCCTCGGACGTGCTCAGGTAACAAACGTTTGGATAGCGCGAGGGGACAACGCTGTTAAAATGCTAATACAGATCTTTGATATTTGACATACCATTAATAAAGCGTATGGTGACCTTTTTAAATTCAGCTCGCCCTGGTTTGGCTCATCTGTGCTCAACTGGATCAATGGAGCATAAAAAGAAGCTGGCGGGATCTAGATATTTAAACAGCAATATGTGCCGTCATGAAATTGTTATTAGGGAAGCAACCGAGGCACAGACCTGCTGCAGTGCTGACTGTCGGGGGGGAGGCTGGCTGGAATGGCGTGTTTCCGCAACAGATTTGTATCCGTGCCTAATACCAGCACCGGAGCGGAAGCAGAACGGATTAGGCAATGTTACAACACGCCGTTTCGAGTGGATAGAATATGACATGGAGTTGAAGATCCAAGCGATCCGTTAATGTTGTCTGGATAAATATATAATGTACTTGCACTTCAGTAAGTGAGTTGTGATCAATCCTGAAAGAGTCAGGTTGCCAGGAGAAAGGAGTTCGTGAGAGTTATTTTAAAGTCTTATTCTCCATTTAGTCTCATATTTCCATATCAAAACCTTCTTCCTGTAGATGTTCTGAAGTTAAATGACTGACACTTAAAAGTATGAGTAAGTGATTTTAAAGGTAGTTTTAGTCCTGCATTATATGTTTATACTGATTTAACTAACTGGAAATGGGTGCTGCGGTTTTAGTGACTGCATATCAGCATCATAATCTCTCAAGGACAATGCAAGTCATTTAGGGTTCCCTGCAATAACACCTACTGAATATAAATAACCTGCTGCCTTGTCCATTAACCCCACGTTACAGCAATGATTAAGAAAATAATCACAGATTTAGACCAACTGAAAAGACAATTAGCCTGCATAAAGTGGCTCTTCCCTTCTAACTGGGGATTTATGACTTTTAGAAATCGTGTGACCTGGTAGAACTTTATGAAGTACACTGCAATAGCAGGACGTACCTTTTAACAAGGTTAATTTAGCTCCTCTAAAACGGTGAAGGACCATTAAGTTTGAGGAAGAGGCTATCACCATTAAGCCAATCAGAGCCATCAAAGGGGAGAGGGGAGGCCTTCCTGGCTCATCACCGGGCCGATCTCTCTAAATGCAAAGCGTGATCAGACTCTGAGGAAACCGTGCCCGCCCGGGCCCGGAATGGCATCCGCAACGCGTCCCTGAGTCTCATACACGTTTCCCAATTAACTTTAATGGTCAGTCTTATATTTTCGTGCTCCTCTCCCCCACTTTGTTTGACTGTCTTCTCACCTCCGCGCCAGACCCCCTAATGTCAACCAAATAAATGAATTGCTTGCCCCACCTGGAGGTTTCTCTTCCAGGATGAGAGGTATAATTGGTTTACTGCAGGAATGGAAAGGGATAATCGCTCTGTTTGATTAATGCCTCCCTAATCAATTGGTGCCTGAGCTGCCACGCCTCTGAGGTCACAGGCTCTGAAGGGAAACAGCTGGCGTTTCTAAAGGTCACACCAGAGAGGTGTGTCCCGTGTCACAGCGGATGATGGATCAAGCAGTGCAACATCAAACCACTGTGACACACTTTTGGCACTTTGTCAGAAAATTGCACCACTTCTTTTGAAACTGTGAGCTCTGCACACGTGTGGCTTTGCTGCACAAACAGATCTTTGCACAACAAACATTTTCTGTTCTGTTTCTCTTTAAATCGAGCATGCCAGCGGATCACGTCGTACCAAGCACTGACAGATTCGTGATTTTGTTTAATATTTGATTTACGGCCACAATTTGTTTTGATCAACTCGGTGGACAGAATAATACTTACACATTCATTTGAAATACAGGCTGGTCACCTACATCCACAAGATGAAATCAGAGCTTGCCAAGTAACACTGAATACAAATATAGTTCTCTCTACAATTACTGGCAGTATGTAAAAAGGGTAATAAGAAAATCATCTTTTGTTGAATTAGCTAAATCTCACAGTGGTTTTGGTGGTGGTGTTTTTTTAACCACTGGACTAGATTAGTTTTTTAATATAATCTAATTTTTTTTAATTTATCAGTGTCAAGGGACTTTGAAGCAGTAATCCCTGAATTCTTGTTTCATTAGTATTGTATATTAGGTTATACAAATTCCTTTAGTCATTCTTCAGTGTGGGAAATACAAGAGAATACACAACTCAAGTAAGGGAAGTTGACCTGCATAAATCAGGGAATCGGAGAATGGCTATAAAAAATAACTGTCTGCCACAAATGCCCCTTACTACACTTTAGGGCACTAATTAAAAAGTTTCAGTCAACTGGAACTGTGACAAGCAATGCCTCAGCGAGGATCCAAGTTTATTTTGCCCTCACGCTCAGTGAGGAGGATTGTAAGAGATGCTAAAAAACCAAGGAGCATAACAGGAAAAACTAGCATCTTCGGGGTCACCATGTCTCGAAAACTAGCATCAGACCCCATCTCCATGCCAACAGATTATTAGGAAGGCATGCCAGTAAAAAAGGATTTCTTGCCATGCACCCCTAAATGTGAGTTTGCTAGAGGCTGTTGGGATTTTGACTGTAACTGTGTTCTGTGGTCAGATGAAACAAATATTGAGCTTTTTGGCAACAAACACACATTTGGAATGGATTTGGCATAAAAATGACATAACTACACTGAAAAGAACCTGATGTCCACTGTTAAGTATGGTGGAGAGTCTGGGTTGTTTTCCTCCCTGGGAGCCTCATGGTACAAAGACTTCATGAAATACCAGAAATTTTAAAGCAAACTATCTGTCTCTGCCAAGAATCTAAAATGTCTTCCAGCAGGACAATAATCCAAAACATACGTCCAGATCAACACAAAAACATAACGAAACACAGAACTAAAGCTCCTGTCATGTCAAATCAGTCTCCTGATCTAAATCCCAAAGAAGCGCTGTGAGCTGAAGACAAGACTTAGGAACCTGGGAACCTGGACGATCTGGAGAGATTCTGTGAAGAGGAATGGTCTCCTAAATTCCCCAACCTAATATAATGATATAGCAGAAGTCTAAATGCTGTTTAATTTGGAAAGAGAAGCTGTACCAAGTATTACATGCAGGGGTGCCAGAACTGTGGGACAATCGGTTTTGTTAAAAATAATAATTTATTGATGAGGGATTTCTTTTCAGAATTTATTTATTGTAAGTTTGGATTTTTCTCATTTTTCAGTATGGGATTAAGCTAAATGGTGAATTTCTGTGGAGAGGACTGTAACTATCATATCTAATGTTACTGTTGTTGAGAAACCACTTTGGTGTGTTACTGTAATAGACTGTAAGTGGGACTGGGAGTCTGATCTAGGTCCTCAGGGTTTCATGGACTGTGGGACTGGGAGTCTGATTTAGGTCCTCAGGGTTTCATGGACTGTGGTTGGGATGCTCTTGAGGAATTAGACCACAGAACTCATGACATTTCCTAACGAATGAACGCGCTGGACAGATTCTCCTGGCTCTTCCTATCTTTTCTATTACCTCTTTTGCATTAAAACCACACACTAAATCACATGACACTCTCTGTAAGCAGACAATACTCTTTGTTGGCATTATAAGACAATTTTTTAGCACAGATTAATTTATTATCCAGACAGTTTATTCTCGTAGCACAATAGTTTCTCATATTTCAACGAGAGAAACTGATAACACAGCTGTGCGAAGCCATTGTGTACTAAGTACAGAACTAAAAAGAAAACCATATAACATACATAACAATTGTGCCATCTTTTTCAATTCATTGCTTCACAGTTACATAGTTCCCTATCCTCTTACCACTCTGGATTAATGCACCATTTCAGGGGAAAGAATGCCAAGTTGAATGGATGCTCTCCATTTCAGTGCCAGGGGCACGGACCTCCTCTTTGTGCGAGCTGTTTGTTAACCTCGGCTTCCATCAGGAGTGAAGCTTTAGGCCCAGGGAGTTGAAGCTGGGGGAGCATCGGAGGAGGCGTATATGGGATTAGAGCGTAAGCCTTCAAAGAGCTGCTCCTCTCCTCCGCCACTCGATTCAGCCAAGCTGCAAAGGGTCTTTTCATTCCTGCTCCCACACACTCCCCTTCTCCACTTCTCCCCTTCTCCCCTTCTCTGTTCCAGTTGCCTCCAAGCCAGTCGGGACTGCGAAGAGCTTGGAAGGCTGTTAATGGAGAGGGTAGAGAGACGTAGAAACCGAGGTCAGTCGCAGGCTGGAGTCTCGCTGTTCTGTTCTCATCGGCTAATAAAAGCCCAGTGGCTTTTGGAGATGCTGAGGTTTATGTGGTTACAGAGTGTTTGTCTGTGGTTGCACTTCATCCAGTTGTATCACATTCTGTGGTAGGATATAAAGGTTTTATCCTCCATTGATTTCATTAGGCTTCTTTCTTTGGGAAGGACTCTAATTTAATATTCCTCGTATCATTGTGTATATGAGGATGTGTATACAGCACCATTGTTAACGTACAGATTACTTACGTACTCTTCCAAGTATGGTAAAATAATTACTATAACATATTTAACTGTGCTATGTAATTTCCCTGTAAGTCATTAAAATATAAGAGATGGAGAAAATACACTTGACAAAATAAATATATGCCAAAAAAGATTTTGACAGGCAATTAATATTAATTATAGTTAGCAAGGTTGTGATTATGAATGTCACTGGTGTGAAACACAAGTGTTTCACACTCCACTGATACTCAGTGGATTTAATGAAAGTTTAAGGGAAAATGCTGGTACGATCCCAGGTTCAACAGCTACAGTAATAACAAAAGGAATGTGGCCTACAGTCCTTGAATGGAAAGCTGTTTGAAAACCCCTTCAGAATGTACCAGTAGACATTTGTATTTTGTGGAATCCTTACTAAAAATGTTCTGCAAATTGATCGATTTTTTAAAAGATTGTATTATAGGACAAATGAACAACAACCCACAGTACAACCAGTTTTTCACTCTGGTGCAGCTTAAAACAGTCAAAGAGATGGACCTTTCTCTCCCGAGACCAGTAAACTGTAAATGACTTTGCTCTGTACACTGCATGATAAGAGAACAGTAGAGAGTGGTGGAGTGAGTCGACCATGTTATGGAATCAATATCCTCTCTCTTTCGGAACTAAAAGGTCTATCACAGAAGCAGAGGGAAGCACTGTTTACCTGTTTTCTCCTGTCACAGAATCTGTCCACACAGGGGAAAGAGAAAAGTGGACAAATAAAAGGACTAATCTTTGACTCAGTGGCGGAAGCTAAATCCCACGGATCCTGGTTTGATTGAGGATGCAGGCAGAAGGTATCCAGGCCTATGGCCCATGTCATGAGCCAGCAAGGTCAAGGCGAAGTCACTTATCTTGGTAAATCAAAACTGCCTAAGGGAACAATGAACGCACTTTCTGTTAGGCCGCATGCAGGGAGAGCCTGCAGCTGTTTTAGTGTTGGTTATACTGGGTTATTCAGGGACTCGGGGAACTCCTGCATGCCTGTCTCTTAAAGGGAGATCTTCATTGACTAAGAAATCAAACGCACGCGCTCATGCGCAATCTGATGAAAGCATTTTAAAGTTTCTCAGTTTTGCTTAATGAATAAACAGGGACATCTTCTATCCCAAAGTTATAAGACTAATCAACACACAAAACACTGACTTCAAGCTGCTCAACCCTCACTAATATGTGATATTCATTCAGTCGAATTACAAACATATTTTTAAAGAAATCTTAACTGGGTAGGGATCCCACTTTGAATACAGAGAGCTGTGTAATGTTATGAAAGCAGAAACAGAACACTGAAAATAAGGACATAAAAAATTAGACATTGTCAACCAAGTTTCCTGAGGCTAGAGCATGTTGATGACATTTTGAAAAGCAGGTTAGTTCAACCATTTCACCTGCAATTAACATCATTTGATTATCTCCACTAGGTCTGAAGGCCTAGCCCAACTGATGTGCTCCAGTCTACTGGAGGGGAACGTTAGCACTTTCCCTCTTAATTACATTTGCCTAAAACCCAAGAGGGCTGAGCTGAAAGGAGCCACAGAAGGCCTTTATGTGCCTATGAAAGGTTATGCATTTCACTGGGGCATGTGTGACAGCATAAGCAGTCATGGTAAGACTGGATTATCAACTAAGAAATGCTGCGGAAGTACCAGAAAAACTGTAAGAAAAATCATTCCAAAAGATAAAATATAACAGAGAGGGTTTAGCTTGGAGGAATTCTCAATTTCCTGGTTCAATTAGAAATGGTATTTAAACAGACCTCCACATTATGCTGTTTACATTTTAACATCATGAAACTACGACGACACCTAACAAGTTATCAGCAGTAACTCACCATTGTGAGGTTTCAAACAGGAAGTGCTCACAGAAAGGAATAAAAATGGACGTCCTTTAGCCAAGTCTCACATTGATGACGCTTCATCGTGAGTAGTGCCCTGCGGTTTCGTGGTTGATGAATGTCACACAACTCCAGGCCCATTTAAGGGAGGTGAGAAGCACCCACGTGTCGTGTCAGACCATTCGAAACCGTTTAAGTCACCGTGGTCTGCGTGCTGGTTGACCTGCGAGGGTACCTGACCACACCACAAGGCACAGGCGTCATCATCTTGCATGAGCCAGGCAACGTTTACACTGGATGAGGGACCTCAGTGCTGTTCACCGATCAAAGTTGATCAAAGCTGAGCAGAAACGATGGCGGCCAACGATGTTGTCATCAGACGAGCCCTTGGTGGTGGTGGTGTTACAGTGTGGGTATGTGTGTCTAGTCAATTCAGAACTGCCCTACTCTTTGTGAATGGTACAGAGATGAGCCCAAACTACTTGAATAACATCATTAATCCAGTCATTGTGCCTCTACATGACCAACACCGGCATTTTTTATCTTCATGGACGACAATGTTCCAGCTCATTGAAGTCGCATCATTAGAGAACGGCTGCCGGAGACTGGGGCACTTTAGCAGTAGCCTGCGCTTTCTCCACACCTGAATTCCATAGAAAACCTATGGGATCAGCTGAATCACCGTGTAGAAGCTCATAACTCTGTACCCCAGAACCTCAATGACCCAAGGGCCGTCCTTCAAGAAGAGTGGGATGCCATGTCTCAGCACACAATAAGTCGACTTGTGAACAGTGTGAGACGTGAAGCTGTAATTGATGCTCAAGGGCACATGACAAAGTTATTGAGACATTGATATTTTTTGTTGGGGTATACCCAACACTGTTGGCTTTTGTTTCAATAAATTGTTTGAGATGAGGAAATCATCTACTTAAATGCCCTACTTTCATGTTATTATATCACTGTAGCGTGAACTAATTATGTTTTACATAAATTTAACCCGAAAGCCAAATATCCCTAACTTTTTGTGTGTGTGTGTGTGTATACATATACACTTGACATAGTAGCGGGACACCACCGCAAGTCCAGGTGTGAGGAGCCACAGAACCACAGAGAGTGAGTGGTGGAACCACAGAACCACAGAGAGTGAGTGGTGGAACTACAGAGCCACAGAGAGTGAGTGGTGGAGCCACAGAACCACAGAGAGTGAGTGGTATAGCCACAGAACCACAGAGAGTGAGTGGTAGAGCCACAGAGAGTGAGTGGTGGAGCCACAGAGCCACAGAGAGTGAGTGGTAGAGCCACAGAACCACAGAGAGTGGTGGAACACACTAAGACTAAGATCCAGTGGAACTTCTTTCTCTCTCTCTGTGATATAATTAGGACACTCCATGAAAACCTTGGTCTTTTTAACATATTTATACATTTGATCTTTATTTTAACAATACTGAAAGATGGAGTTCATATAACTAAACAAAACTGAATAAATGTCTTTTGAAATTTGTAAAACGTAATGATTAGAAATGCAGAAATTCCTCTTGGGAGGAAAAAGTTAGGACACCCCCCACATTTATTACAACTTAAAATGCCTAAAATTAGAGTCAGGTGCACCACATCAGCTGCCAATGATTAGACCATGATTGGAGATCACTTTTGGAGGAGGCTGGTCTTATTTAAATCTCAGACTTTAGTTTGGTTCGCTCTTGATTGTTGAAGTGAGTGGTATCACCTTGGAGCAAATCCAAAGAATCTATGAGGTCTTCGCAAAGACTAGATGCACATCAGTCTTAGAAGGGATTTAAAGAGAAAAAAATCCAAGTGGAGAACAATTAAAACAACTAGCAAAATGGCCAGGTCAGGTTGTCCTAGCAAGTTCAGTCCAAGAGCAGGACTGCAAAATGTATAAAGAAGTCTCCAATAATTCTAAAATATTTCCATTGGGCCTGCAGGTAGCTCTTGCATGGTTCTATCATCAGAAAGAGACTGCAAAAGTTTGATTTTCATGGGAGGTGTGCAAGGAGGAAACCCTTGCTGTCCACAAAAATTATCACGCAAGATTAAAGGTTGCCAGAGAACATTTAGAGAAGGAACCATGTGCTTTGGACAAATGAATCCGAGTTGAATTATTTGGGCACGGTAACGGAAGACATGTTTGGTGCAAACAAAACAAAACAAAAGCATTTGAGCACAACAACCTCATCCCAGCTGTGACACACAGAGGAGGAAATGTCATGGTTTGAGGCTGCTTTGCTGCAAGAAGGGCCTGGCAAGCTTTGCATCATAGAATCCTCTATGAATTCTTCACTGTATCAGAGGGTGCTTGAGGAACATGTGAGACCATCTGTCCAAAAACTGAAGCTGAAGTGGGGGTGGACCACGCAACATAACAAGGACCCAAAACATTCCAGTAAATCCATGGATTTGTCTCAAAATAAATGTAGAGTTCTGGAATGTCCTGATTATAATCCTGTTGAGATGCTGTGGGGTGATTTGAAACGGGCTGTGCATGAAAGAAACCACACAGCTGAAAGAATTCTGCATGGAGGAGTGGGAAAAATGTTCTTCCAGTCGATATCAGAGACTGGTAAATGGTTATAGGAAATGTCTAATTGATTTTAGCCAACAGGGAAAATACCAGCTATCAGGGCAGAGTGTGTGTGCGTGTGTGTGTGTGTGTGTGTTACACCCTATAAACTATCTATCTATCTATCTATCTATCTATCTATCTATCTATCTCCGCACAGTGCTCAAGTGAAAGTAATTAAATGCAGAGAAAGAGAGAGAGAGACCATGGTATACATAATAGAGCAC
>JAOYMR010000012.1:554276-567574 GCA_025802075.1 Tenebrosternarchus preto | reverse complement strand
TATATATATAATGTATGTATATATAGATATGCAGTTTATGATGGCTTCTTTAAAGGATCTAAAATCAAAGATAAACCAATATTGACTATCACATCATAATCCCATATGTGTTAATTCATTGGTTTGATATGTTTCCTGTTTATATACATAATATTTTGCATCTTGTGTGCTTTGTAGCTTTAATTCTGTTCTATAGTAGATTAGTGATTATGTGGGTGAGACAACAATTAATATGATTCTGTTACACAGGATTACAAAGGACTCAGGAATAGTACAAGTCAATGGAGAGAACAGACTCAGCAGAAACCAAACGGGGCGTGAGTGAACTACATTACTTACACCATGTAAACAAGTACGACTGAACAGAGGAAACGCTTACAAGTACAAATATGCATACAGACTTCAGTAACTATTCACAGCCAAAAGGATGCATCCACACTCTGTTGATAACAGGTAAGGAAATGTTTCTGTCAGTCATCAGTCTCAAGTATGTGTTTGATTGTAATTCTGAATGTACCTGTCTGTTTCTCACGCATCTGATTTTTCAAAGTCTGAAAGCCCTTTAGTCCTCTGCTGGAGGGCAGAGGCTCTGTTGTACTGAAGGCAGGAGCATCCTTTTCCTTGTGCTGTTACACTGGCTGTAGATGCTGTTCTTGCAGGAGCCTTTTCATTTCATTTCAGAGCTCAGTGGTCAGCAGTGAGTGTGTGTGTGTGTGTGAGTGTGTGTGTGTGTGTGTGTGTATCCGAAAGACAGACACACTGAGAGATTTACAGAGGGATATATACAACTGGGAAGATCCTCATGCAGGAAGCTTTGATATTGCTCTGAGGTGCAGGACACAATCCTGGGACCAGGGTTTAGCCAAACCTCCACCCATCAGGCACATGCTAACATCCTGCCCAGTGTTGACCGAGAGCCTTCTACATCCTCAAACGTCGGCCATTTCTTGATGTCAGTGGCGGAAGGAATCACAAGGCCAGTATCTACAGCCATGGCCATATAAGATCTGGAGGGTGCTAGGGTGCTAGCTTCAGACATCCCCTCTATCCACACTGATCTCAGCCCCAGTGTGCAAAAGAGAACTCCTGATTTAGATTCTTCGGGAGTAAAGTTCTTGTGGAATCCTGAACTGATCTTTGATGGATTTGAAGTGTTAGGCCCTGAACCTTTGCAAAGACGGAATTTATTTTCAGTGGGGCCCTTTACAATAGAGAAGTAGGCAAAAACAGCCCAAATTTGGGCACCCTTCTGAGGCCAAGATGGATTGTACAATGCATTTTGCTGGCTTTTGGAACAAGGAGTCCATTTATCCATTTATAAATAACAGGCTGCTGTTACATTAACCACAAAGTCTCTAACAAACAGTGGAACTGAGATGTGAGGCCTATAGCAATGTGTCTTTCATCCTTTAGGGTAAATTCCACCCCAGTAGGTTCAGCTCACCTTGTCCCCAAAAGATATGGCTGGATGGTCCAAGCTGAAACAAACTGCCACATTAAAAGTTCCAAAAAACCACATTAATTAAACTCATCTGAGTCAGAGTTACTTTCACTGAATGCACATTATTCTTACTGGAAGAACATAATATTCCTCAGACATATGAGCAAACCTACAGTATAATATAATAAAATACGATAAATGCAATCAATACAATCAATAAAATACAAATACAGAGATCATGCCATTATTTCTTATTGATTGTTGGGAAGAGTTTAGGTTCTGTGTAGTTCAGGTTCTGGGGCCTGTGGTGATTTTTGCAATTTGCTTCCTCATGCTGATGTCAAGCAGGATTAAAAGCTACTGTTGATGAGTCATCCTTCCTCTTGGCCTTTAAAAAGAGGAGGTGGAGCTGAAGTATGAGGTTAAGATGCTTTTGAGAGTGGATTCATAGAACTGAGAAAGGACCATGTTGAGAGATGCTGAGTTTCTGCATCTGTATCTGAGTTTCTGTTTTTTGTTTTTGGGTGGGGCCTGGGAATTCAAACTTTATTGGACTGCTGTAGATTTCCAGGAGGAGCTGAAGGAGTGGGGTCTTACCCCAATCTATCACCATCTTTACTGTTTTCTATGTGTTGAGCACCAAGTTTTCATCACTCCACATAGTAAGATGGACCACTTCATTTGTGAAAGCAGTCTTGTCATTGCTGCTAATGAGATCTACTTGGGTTGTGTTATCAGAGCTGATGTCTAGAAACATAACTCTGGCTCAGGAGCCAGGAAGGTCCGGATGATTGAGGGTCGAGATAATAACAGAGACTCAGGTTGACTGCATCATCACTGGCTGAGTGGTTTGCTGTGTAGACAAACTGTAGTGGATCAATGAGAGGGTCAGTAAAAGACCTGAGATAGAACCAGCTGTTCAAAGCATTTCGTGACTGCTCACGTGAAACCCGCTGACCTGTAGTTATTACGAATGGTGGTGGTGTCCTTCTCTTGAACGAGGACGATGGTGGTCTTAAAGAAGATGGGTATTTTACACAAAGCAACAGAGCAGTTAAAAAGTTTGGTGAAAACAGAGCCTCCTTGGCTTGTACAGTCCCTCGGTGTACTGGGTGGCATTAGAAGAACCTGTAAATATTCAAGACAAGCTTCAGGAGGGACGAGTGCCAGACCTTGTGCGGGGCGAGAAGATGGATAAATCTTTTGCCTTTCAAAATGGATACAAAAGTGGTTGAGCTGATTAGCCAGTTCGGAAGACACCATGAACATATAGAGCTTTTATCTTATGACCAGAAATGGTTTTAAGTGACGGCCGTGCTCCTGAGGGATTAGGGCTTTCAAAGTCTTGCACCAGCGTGTCCCAATACAGATTTTTCTGCCCTCATTGCTTGGGTGTGATTTTGTCACTGCAGTCCACCTGTCACTGCAGTGCACCTTCTGACTGCAGTACAGATTGATTTGGCTCTTTTCAGCAGCTGTCTGTGTGTAGACGCCACGTGAACCACTGCATGGTCTGTTGCCGAGAGAGAGAGAGAGAGAGAGAGAGAGAGAGAGAGAGAGAGAGAGAGAGAGAGAGAGAGAGAGAGAGAGAGAGAGAGGAAAATGTTCCATAACTTTGCCCTCTTGTTTAGGTAGCCATCTGACTCTATTTGTTGATTATACTCAGAAGCACATTAGATATTTGTGTTATATAGTATGGCCATACATTACTGAGGTTTACATTTGATTTCTGCATGTAACATACTAGAAAATGGTTGAAACAGGATGCTTATTCTGATGAGATTACAACCTCATTTCCAATGGCAAATACTCAAATTACTGTTACAGTTATTACAAGATGTTTTTCATAATATTGAATCAAGCTGATTCAACTAGCAGACAATTAAAATCTGCTTCCAACTACAAATGGTATGTATGTTCACATACATACTAGAATATTGAATTATTATTAAGATATTAGTTTTACATGAAATATTACTAAAACTGTGTAGTCTTTTTAATGAACACTTTTTTTTTCTCTAATGTGTTATCTCTTTTTAAATCTCATTTTGCAGTCAGAGAACTGAAAATTTGTTAACGGCGTTGTTCAAAAAGCTCTCAAAACATTCCTCTCTATGAAATGTCTGTTGGATCTCAGTAAGATCAGACCTGAACAATCTTAATAACAGATGGATATAAAAAGTAATTTACCTGCTGTTAGAGTTCACATCCTTCTAAACACACACCTTATTACCAGCTTCTCCCTAAAATAGGAGAGAAAAGAACAAAGTAAATCTCACATCAGAAAAAAAACTTCAAAGAAAACTGCAGAGCTATTGTTAACTGATGAGTGAGAACATCTAAAGTGATTCCATTTTTTTGTCGTCATGTTAACAAAATGAGGTTGTTATCTAATGTTAAAACTATCGCACGATTGCAGACATTAAATTCAAGAGATGTGCAGGTATTCCTACAGATGTGCTGGTATTCCTACAGATGTGCTGGTATTCCTACACATGTGCTGGTATTCCTACAGATGTGCAGATATTCAAACTGAGACTCAAGGGTGCTGCTGAAAGAAACCACACAAGAGTGAGCCCAGCTCAAGGGGCTCATCTTATTGATGCTGTTTCCACAGTAACGGGGTCAAAGGCTTCAGTCTCCTTTCCTCACACACACACACACACACACACAAATGTTCACTGATAGTCTTTTTGGTGCACATGTACTTGCAATGACTACAAGCTATAAGCAACAGGTGATTGCTTTCACAATATTCCCAGCAAAATTAATCAAGGGTCAATGCCTTTCCAACACAATAAAATACTTAAAGAAAAGTAATCATGTGTTTGTTTGCACCTTGTTAATCTCATGAAAGGGAAAGCTGTATATCTTGTCTCTTCCACAGAGATGGTATACAGCCCCCTGCTGATAAGGTGAGACTCCCTCCCCCTCACAACTGGTACAATTCCTTCAGTCTCTTTTCATGCCAGCCTTAAACCACAAAATGGCTTGGGCAGCTCCCATAGTGCTTCTGCAGCTCCCAGACAGGAGACATTGTCTGGGGCTTTGGTCAGGTTTGCCATAGTCCTGACCACCAGGCTATGGATGGAGGAATCTCTTCAAGCTTTACCATAATGCTGTCCAAGGCCACAACTAGAGTGAACTGTGTTTAGTCGAGCTGAGTCATGGGTCATTGACTTGGTCATGCCTGAGGGAATTCAATACGAAAAGTAATCTATTTCACTGGTTAAATGTGTAATACAAACAAGAGACAAAAATATGAAGAGCCAAAGCCATTACTCAGAAGAACATTGCCTTCCAAGTTTTCACCCGAAATTTTAACTGAATTAAAAAGATCATTATGTGACTGCCGCAGTTAGCTACAGTGACTTAACACGTTAGAACAATATTACACACACAGTGCCATCGTTGACATGGAACAAGTGTATTAATGAAGGACAGCTCCTCTGCGCTCTGATTTGTGGACCAGGCCTCTCTTTTTCTGGAGCGGAAACATGCTAATGGAATTTCATATGCTTAGGAATTTCATTTTGATGTTGAATTTTCTCAACAACATTCATTAAAGATTTGCATAGATAAAATAAGAGAGACAACAACAATATGGAACCTCTGATAATGTCCATTTCCATCTTGTAAGAAACAAAAAATACATACAAAAGGTTTTACCACCAGTTAATTCTTTCCTGAACACACAAAGGTGTTCATTAAACATCCAACAGTTCTTAAACGACGCAGAATATATGAAGTAGATGGAACAAGTGAGAGTGGTGTGGGAGTGTGTGTTTGAGTCAGGGCTGGGGGGAGTCATGTTAAAATAAGCTATTTATACAAATGTTTATATTTAGAAGCAGTTATGAAGAAAGGTGATTACAAAGATTACATGCTTTAAATGACAAACCTTACTAAATATCGACTTATTGGAGTCAGGGTGCAACTTCAGGACTGAAGAAAGTTCAGAGTGATGCACAAACAGTGTGTCTGTTTCTTCAGTAGTGAATCTGTGTGTACCAGGTCTGGCAATTCATGTGTATTGGTGGAAGATTATATTCAAAATTCAAATAGTCTAATTGTTCTAATAGCTGAATATCCATCCCTTTTTGGATAAATAATATAATGAATATCAGTTACTGGCATCAGTATAAAACATCTGGGTCCTCGTGATAATCGTTTTTTCCTTTGTCTGTATCTGTGGCTTGCAGCATTAGACTAGACTCAATGCATTAAGTACAAATATGATCACTAGGCAACAGGACAAATCAAGTAGGCTGAGTGTTGCTCAGGAAGGTTCAGTTGGGTGATAAACAACTGATATGACTCCATGCTGTTTTACCAACGCTGAAAAGAGTGACCTGAATACAGAACCTAATCTGTCAGGATAATTGTGTCATTTTTCATGTCATTAACAATACTTGTACTGGTTTTGTTTGTTTATTTATTTGCGTATTTACTTGATTCCACTTATGTAAAAGCCAAGGAAAAAAAACGGGACTTGGACCTGCCAATCACTATTTTTAAGCAGCTTTCAAGGTGGGGAAATGCTTTCGGGAGTGAATTTCGTAACGTGCGTGTCGGTGTGGCTCTCAGTTCAGCCCTCGATTCATTCCTATTTGAATCCAGCCACTGGGGAGAAGGAAGCGCCGTTTGCTCAGGTGGCCCTATGAATGTCATTTGTTTGTGAGGCAGATTTAAATGAGCAGGCGAGATAACGGGGGAGGATGATGCTGCTGGCCCAGAAGAGCTGGCTTCTGTCTGTCTCACACACAACTACTAATTGGCTGATATGGCTCAGCTATGTGTTACTGCAGTGCAGTGATATTTGGATCTGACAAAACTGGAACATGTTTCTCATTTCACCAGAGAGGGAGCGAGCGAGAGGGATGAGCGCAGGCTGAGGGAATGAAGGAGAGATATAGGAGTGTTTGCGAGAGGTCAGAACCCATATTTCAGGCTGCCTTCAGGTTCGCAGAGGCACAACCGCCTCAGACTTTCTGCCTCGCCTCGCCTGACCTGTCCGATCCGCCCGGGTTGAGACTGATGGGAAGGTGAAATGAAAAACAGAATGAGGAACATGCTGCGTTTGACGGCCGATGTGTGGGGATTGTTAAAACAACTGTTCTGGTGCATGCACGTGTGTGTGTGTGTGTGTGTGTGTGTGTGTGTGTGTGTTTATGTCTGTAGACATGCTGAGGCTTCATGTCGACATCATCGGTACATGGGTATATCATGAACTGACATTTACACAGGCTAGTATCTGAACTGCTATGTTGCATGGTTGAGGGAGTATGAGATGTTTGACAGCTCTACTTTTCTTATTATAGCCTTTGGAGACTGGATGGAGTGTTGAAGTACAAGTCAGCTGCCTTAGAGCTGAACTCTCCCTGCCTTCCAAGACTAGCATAGCCTAGGATAGACTAGCATAGCCTAGGATAGTCTAGCATAGCCTAGGATAGTCTAGCATAGCCTAGGATAGTCTATTTCCTCTTCATCAGACATGGTTTCTGCTTCAGTGAAATATTGTGCTATTTCCCCACCACATTTGTCGCTAGAAAGTGAATTAGTTACTATTGTCAAATTGTTTCTTTGGATCAGCTTTTCACAGCCCATTATTGATGGACCATAACCAACATGGGTTATATTAGACACACACACCACACACACACACACACACACACACACACACACACACACACACACACACACTGCAGCCTGCAGTACCTCTGTTTCTTTGTTCCCAGCACTCCCTTGGTTCCAGTGTATACATCTTTGTAGTGCACTCATGTTCCAGTTTAAGGTCTCTCAGAAGCTAGAGTTTACACACAGTATGTTCAGATTTAAAGAGCTTCACCCTATTGTGCCGTTTCATTTACGTGCAGATTAGACAATCTTTATGATAAACATATATTGATATTGAACTTGTTACTCCATACTCCATGGTTTTCAGTGGCCACTGCTTGCACGGTTCCTGAGTTGTGTAAAAGGTCATGGGTCATGCCTTTGCCTAAGAGTAGTAGAACAAAAGGTCCTGTGACATTTACACCAGTCACCATGAAATGGTTGGAAAAGCTGGTGCTAAGTGGTTTACATCATGATGCAACCGCCTGTCTTGAACCATCCAGCTTCCATACAGGAATGTTATATTAAACCATTTATTTATTATATTATTTATACATTTGGAACATGCACATAGTCATAGTTTTGTTTATTAATTTTAGCAGCACTTTTGATACTACTGAGCCTTATTTATTGATCAATAAGATGTTCTATTTAGGAGTCAATGACAGTAATTTCATGGATTACCAACTTTTTGGTTGTTCATATAGCAGTACCGGACACCCCACAGGGACACGTTTATCAAGGATTTTATACGTCCTATATGCGAATGAATGCTGTGTTTCAACCAAATAACTTTTTAAAATGGACCTTTTCAAATCAGGTGTTCATTCCTTAGTGAGCTCTGTTACAAAAACAAGTTTATACAGTGGTGCAGTGAGAACTGCCTTCAAATCAATTTAAAGAAAGCAAAATATATTGTGATTGATTTAAATGAACCAAGACTTCAGTTCCTCTTACTGAGCCCGATGGGTAATGTGTAGAGAGAGTCTCAGTACGTGAACATCTTGGAGTAGAGACTGAAACGTTTAAATGTACAGACTGTGCAGTAGAAGAGCTGGTTATTGTTCTGACATTTGAGCTGCTGTAATGTTAATGGTTCTGTTCTGCGACTTTTCTATAGATTTGCTTTTTCAGGACGTTTTAAGCTGAGGACCTGAGCAGTTGTCACTTACTCAGACCTATTCTGACCTGGTCTTAAACAATCCTCAGAATTTTACACTGGACAACAAAATATTAATGTTTTTTGCTTCCCAAACGAAAATATGTGGACCTTATAGTACATTTTATGCTAATTGTGAATCTGTTTTCAAAATTCCTTTTTTAAATCACATAGTTATTAAGTGTGTACATTTTACATGTATTATGTATGACTTATTCATAAATAAGGTTGTTAGTACATTAAAAATGTATACAGGCATATTTATAAAATGTACACTGCATGGTCCTCAGGAACATCCCTTTTTTTCAGTGTCCAGCAGTAGAATACCAACATAAAGGGGATCTGGTATCCTTGGTAATATTGGAACAACAGCAAAAAACCCCAAAAAACTACAGGTAGAGAGATTCAGAAATGTTTGGATTCAGCATGTTAAAACTACACAACAGGCAGGCATTTTTTGCAGGAAGCAAAATCACTGGTGACGCGTGTTATCAAACACTTTACCCATCCAAGAGATTTCAGATTAGCCGCGAGGGCAGAACGTTGCAGGTTACAATCAAAACATCTAAGGCTCAGACAGTCCTTTGTCCCTACTGCTATACATTAACAATCACAGTGTATGGATTTGTAATCACAGATTAGCTGCCTGTTCACTGATTTTTACACTTTGTATACATGGCTGCTGAAATGGTTGTTGTAATCTGTGGATGGACTGATGGATGCAGAGATGGGGTTGGAGGGGGGGGACCCCTAAATCTCAGCTTCACAGAACATGTACAGAATATGTTTACACACTATACATCTTTGGGAGTCAGTGTAAACTCGTTTACCATGTTGTTTGTCTCAGATACAGCATTACTGAGAAACACAACAACATATCTCTAGCATTTCATCAGGCTCATCATGGTTTCTTGGTTTCAGTGAATTTCTGCGAAGCACATGGAGCGAATCTAAACTCGAGCTCGAGCCCTTGTGGGAATGCTAACGCTGCTAATCAAACAAGCCCAGCGTCACCTGCACGACTCTTTCAGCCGTCACGTTAATGAATCCAAAATGCTTCCGGGACACGGATTTAACATTTCATTTCTTAAAAAGACTGAAATTAATGAAAAATATCGTCCGTCGCCTTTAGCATATTTTGAGAGCGCAGCAGAGTGTTAAGGCAATTTGAAAAGAAGGCAAGAAAAACGTGAGCTGCGGAACGGTTTGGTGCGCAGTAATTAAGAGCTGACTGGGTGGTGACTTGCTGAGTTGAGATAAGGGTTTTGTGGAGCAGAGAGGGAGTTATTAGCTGTGTTTACTGCTGCGCACAGACAGGCCCGTGGGTGTAAATACAGCACGCTTTTTCCTGCGCGCTCCTAAGGTAGGCCCACGCGCTGCCCGAGCAGGACTAGTGCGCAGCGTTAAACGATCCGCGCAAAAATATGAGCAGGCTTTAAAACCGCTCGACACAGAAGACCTACAGGCAGTTACCAATAAGACCTTTTACACAAGTGATTGGCATTCACATAAACGCAATCGCACAAATCACAAGGCGAGACGGGCAGGGCTTTTAAACGCATGCCAGTTTGCTTCTTAAGGATTTATTGAGTCTGGCATGAAAAGCAACAAAAAGAGAAGCAAAGTAACGGCAGAAGAGATCCATCTTGTATGACTGTGAAATATAAGAAGTGCACCTCAAATGACCATCTTCCAGGTATTACCAATCTTGCAGGCTTCTTTCCCAGCAGCAGTTTTGCACCTAATTTTTATACAGGCGATATGAGTTTGCTCTCCATCATATGGTAAGAGCTAAAAGAAGGACCCTTTTCTTCGAAGAACAGATGGGGTTGAGTGTTTCTCCATCTTCTTTTCTCCAGTGACAATGAAAGTGAATTTTACTTGCTAACGTTCACTCTGTAGATCACAAGACGATACGATAGGATGCACTTTATTATACAATGTAGCATAATATGTGCGCCTTTATAAACAATTGTTTGACATTTTAAAATGACGAATAATTCAGATTTTATGAATGGGTAGAGATCCCCCCCCCCCCCTTACATCCCTGTCGCAGGAAAAGTGGAGATTAAAGAAGAGGAGAATGTCATTCAGTCTCGATTACCATATAAATAACCACGAACGAACACGCACATGATCAGTGCACTCAGTGGGACTAAGAGAGTGAAGGAGAATTGCACCCGTGATTGTGAGCACGGCTCGCCGTGTCGTCCCTCCCTGCCGCCTGCCGCGGTGCGCTGGCCCTTGGAGGACGAGAGCAGGGCCCAGCGGCCCCGCAGTGATTAAATAAACCAGCGCTTTGTGCGAGCCCCGTTAGAATGTGTGGGTGATATTTGCAAAGAGACCGAGTAAAACCTTTGGTAGGTGAGAATATAGTTTCCACTGCCGTGAGCCCAGCTTGTGAACTGTTTCAGTGGTGCATGTGTTCGATCACAGTGAAAGGCTATTTTAACTGGGTGATTGGATAACCTCTGCGGCTTGCTGTGTTGGACCGCAGAGCGTGTTGGCAGAGCCAGAGTCCTCTGCCTCGACAGGGCCTAATAAAAGCCATAATCCGTTATAGTGACAGAGCATTTTGCTGGAAGGCGGCCGAGTATTTCCTCGATCCATAAAAGGGGCTGTGAGTTTTGCCACGCGGGCAAGAGCGAGGGGGACATAGACCGTGGTTCAACCGCCACGAAGAGGTTTCTGTTGTTTTCATTCAGTTTAATCTGTGGCTTAGTTAAAATACTCATTAGGATAATTAGGGTAATCAAGCTAGTGAAGATGCATTCCTCTGCACATCATGCTGTGATTAATCTTTGATAATGTGTTTTGAACCTGTTGCTATGTTAAACACTTTAGATTATAAAATGTATTTAAAAAAATGTATATAAAATTAAAGCTTTGCTTTCTGAAGTCTATTTTTATTGAAATGCTTGGTGGTGTGAAATGACAGAAATGGATAAATTGTGAAATATTGAAAGTTTTGCAGGAGCAAATGCATTTTCCCCATAAACTGGAACCAAACGAACTCAGCTTCTGCAAGCGCACTCTAATCACTATCTCTGTGGATTG
Organism: Tenebrosternarchus preto; assembly: GCA_025802075.1. Classification (NCBI taxonomy): domain Eukaryota; kingdom Metazoa; phylum Chordata; class Actinopteri; order Gymnotiformes; family Apteronotidae; genus Tenebrosternarchus; species Tenebrosternarchus preto. Next base: position 556,301 of record JAOYMR010000012.1, on the reverse strand, counting down.
AATTCATCAGCTTGTTTACCAGCCTTAACCTGGCTGCTGTGTAAATGTAAAGCATCTCAATTTACACCTAATTAAGGTTTTTAATGTATTCATTAAATGCATTTCCATGTCCCAATTAACAGGTCCTGGTCTCATGCATCACTTTAATAGATACCCAGTTTGTATTGTGTGAGCGTGTGTGTATATATATGTATATATTTATATATATATATATATATATATTTATATATATATATCAGTATTCCCAGAGTATTTTCAAGCATGCATGTTTGTATGTGTGTTTGCACACAATTTGTGGCTCTATATGCAAATTTGTGCATCCTGTATCATTGTCATGTTTCTATGTAAACCCATGAGCTCTGGGACGTTTGAGTACAGCGATAGAGTTCTTCATTATTCACCAACATAAATCCACTAGAGGGTGAAGAATGGCGATTTGGTTTGTGAATGACAGGTTCTGGTGTGTGTGTGTGTGTGTGTTTCAGTGTGTAGCGTCTCCGCAGATCTTTTTTGGCTCTGTTATACTGACTCCTGTGCAGAACTCAAGAGTTTGGTAATCAGTAATTTGGTAATCATAAATTATTACCATTTGGAGAACATTTTCAAAAAGTTAAACAGTTTTGATCTTTTTAATGAAGCATTTCACATTACATTAAATCTGCTAAAACTACATTTGTACACACTGGTGGGAAATGCCTAATCTAAAGGTAACTTATAGGACCTTTCAGTAGAACCCCTCCAGAACATGGAGCGGAACCCCCACAGAACATGGAGCGGAACCCCCACAGAACATGGAGCGGAACCCCTACAGAACATGGAGCGGAACCCCTACAGAACATGGAGCGGAACCCCTACAGAACATGGAGCGGAGGCTCTCCTGTTCTCGACTGTCATTGTACACCAGAGAGTGAGGAATGACTTCCCATGACGCACAGTAACGACAGATGACCCAATCGGTGACGGAGGAGCGAAAAGCTTTAGAAAAGGCATCAGCACGCAGGTTCCTCTCGCACGGACCTGATTGCGTCCTGTGTTCATCACCGGACAGCCAGATAAAGAGGCCACGGATCGATACCTATTTCTTATCCTCTGCTGTGAGCTGCGCTTTATCAAAGGGCAAGAACTTCCTTTCCACAGACATCCCTTTACTGATAACTAACTACCTGTTCACAGTTCGACCCAGAGTACCCTGGTGTAAAATATTAAAGAGTGTAAACATTACCTTAGGCACAGTTCCTATCCATTTATTGTAGGCTTTTAAACCAGCAGAAGTCTAAAAGATTTGTTGCTACCTATTACTGAGAAACTGGAATTGCATGTCTAATGGTAAAAAAAACAAAAAGCCAATTATTAGACCTGTTGTTTGTCTAGTCAATTAATATGTAAAATTATCAGTTTATTAGTTTCTCTCCTGTACAGTGATCATGATGTCACCTTATTTGGTAAAGCCCTTTTACCAGCAGAACAAAAATCTGTAAAGTAACTGTACGTGTTTCCACTGTCCTCTGACAACTCTCCAATAATGTCCATAAAAGTCCAAATTATAAACCACAGACTTTTGTAGTAGAAATATAATATTTTTCTAGAGGACAAATAGCCACTTCCAAATAGTTGCCTTTATGAAGGTGTTTTGAAGTGGAAAGAGCTCCACATGAGAGCCCGTCAGCTGGATCAATAAGAGTTTCTTCATCTCATCATGTGAAAACATGAACCCGTCGGTCTCAGTGCTATGACATGTAATCAGGATTTTAAATCACAGTGAGACTTTAGCAGGTAAACTGTATTTCATCTTAGCATATTGTTTACATTCAGTATCAGATCAAAAGAATATTGCAAAAAGTGATTTACTATTTGAATGTAGAAGGAGAGAGTACTGAGAGACTGAAGATGACAGAGAAATGACAAATTCATGCAAGATATCTGGAAGGTAGTAACTTTTACTCACTGGGGGGGGGGCGGGGGGGGGGCGGGGGGGGGGGGGGGGCGGCGCGGGGGGGGGCCGGCGGGCGGGGGGGGGCGGGGGGG
>JAOYMR010000012.1:526676-541798 GCA_025802075.1 Tenebrosternarchus preto | reverse complement strand
GTCTCCCAGTGTAGAGGAGATCCAGGAGCAGTCTCACAGTGTAGATGATATCCAGGAGCAGTCTCCCAGTGTAAAGGAGATCCAGGAGTAGTCTCCCAGTGTAGAGGAGATTCACTTTTCTTGGTATCACTTTACATAATGACATGTGAGTATCCTGGAACAATCAGACTATGAATGATAGAGAAATTCTGAAACATATTTGGATTCAGCTTGCAAAAATACACAGTAAACAGGTATTTCTTTGCATGAAGTAAAATCACTCTTGACCAGTGTAATTCTTCTCTTCAGAAGAAGCTTCAACATTTTCCTTCCTGAATCCCCAGATGATGTTATTAAACCCTCACATTCTCAGGACCTTCTGATTGGTCCAGACTGTTATTCTTCAGTCTTGTAACTACTTACATTTTTGGCTACTTGCAGCATAGATAATTAACTGAAGTTCAACAATAGGCCTATACCTTAACACTTTAATACGTGGGGGTTTTTTAAATTCAAACCCACTTGAAACAGAGTTTATTTTATTTAGAGTTTATTGATTTAGTTTGTTCATTTATCTTCATAAGTGAATTGATTTCTTGGAGAAACCTTCCTTTATACCCCATTTGTGTGCTGAATAATAAATTAAGATTTGGAACTGAGCACAAACATTGTAACGTACAAACCTGGTCCTTCAGGTTTGCTTCTGAAGTATTTTACTACTGTTTCCATAATGCCTTGATACTTTACCTGGTGCATGTTAGCTGATGTGTTGATTGTCAGTAACTTTTACACAGACACTTAAGTGTAAGAGGAAAGCCAATGAAAGCATGACTTTACCATACTCACCTGTACTAATTTCCATTCCCACACTGCTATGTAAATCTCCTGTTTTCTATTTTGATTCTATTTTCATTTCAACTTCAGTTCAGACTTTTTAAGTTCCTCTTACATATTTCAAGTGTAGGCCTTCAGTGACCCATTTGCCATTATTTCCATGGCAAGCAGATTTGAACAGCTCTGGAGGTATGAATTATGTACAGCAAAGGGGCCCCAGAAGAGAGAAGCACATCGTTTCCTCTGGACCGGAAAGACCAGTGCATCTCTCAAGCACCTTATGCTGTACTGTGGACTCTAAGTACCTCATGGTGAAACGAATGTGAAGCCTGATCACTATTCATACACTGAACCAGCCTGGCAGACAGGGTTGCTTTAGTCCTGACCCTTTGCTTTCTGTAAACACAGTGATCAGCAATGACCTACTGACCTTTGGGGTCAGTGCTCACAGAGCTTATCTTTTTATGGGTGTTTCTTCACCTTGGGGAGGGGAGGGTCAATAAAGAATGGAAATCACCTTGTTGTTTGACCTTGACTCAGTTTTCCATTCTCTCCCCACTCTCATGACCTTGTTTTTTTGGCCAGGCAATACGGATTAATCTACAAATCTCGAATCAAAAAGTGATTCATTACCTCGGGAGAAGCTGCGAATGAATCACTGTTTTGGCTTGGTAACCAGCAAGTATTTAGCCGATAGCGTTAAGGTGTCGGCGGAGAACGACAACAAAAGGCAAACGAAAGGTGCTTGCAGCTTTGCGGAGTTCTGCTGAGTAACTGTCTGTATTACCAGCCTTGACCACGGATGAACACAGACACTGAAGCCTTCCTTTGTGTGTGGCACGACAGGAATCTGGTGGGCATTCTGGTGGTGTTCTGGCATCCCAAACTGCGACGGAAAATGCGCGAGTAAACAAACTGGAAGCCTTGATGAACGTGTCCTTTTTCACTCAAATAAAAGAGGAAATCTGCATGAACACCGCCAGAATGTGACTGCAGTAATTAATACGGCTGTAGTAATTAATGGCGTTTGTACAAATGGTAATGAAGGATTTGGAGTGCGGTAATATGAGGATTTTTTGTTATTAAAACGCATTAACTTTAATCAAACTGGTGCGCGATACTGCCTCATTATAGAAATGTCATTTATTTGTAATCCAAGTAATTTGAACATATTTTTAACCAAGTGCGAATCGGTCAGTTCTGGGTGATTAAGGTTTATTTATGACATCCCCACAGAACAGGTGAGAGCCATGGGACACGATGCTGGAGTGTGTTTGACCGAGTGTGTGTGTGTGTGTGCAGGTGTACGTGCTCCTAACGAACGTGCTCCTAACAGAATCGCTGGAGTTTCAGTCACAGGAGAGACGCTGGCACTCTGAAGACTGCCAGTAATGTCACATACACTTGATATTTTACATAAGTACTAGTAGACGAAGCTCTTCGTAGTGAGATCAGTTTAATTAAAGCCAACTGTGTTCCTCTCTCAGGTGACCTCGTGTCATAATGTCACGGGCGAATGTGCAGCAATGCGCATGCAGGTCTCGTTAACGAAACGAAAATGAATATAAAAGTGCACTAACTATAACAAAAGAAACCAACATAACATACAGACGGTCATCAGAGCAAAACAGGCTTATATACATAATACACTCTTATATACTTATATACATAAATACATAGTAGCCCTCAGGTGGTGTGGCCATAAATTGCTAACACACACCACCTGAGAGAAGCGTGGATAACAGAACTGAACAGTCCACTGCCACCATATACGGGAAGCCACCGACATAGGGAGGATTCTGTAACAGCCATCGGGAGGTTTCTGTAACAGTTATATGTTTTAGGATTTCAAGAAGCCGTCTGAAGCAAAGACAGAAAAGTTTAGGGAGAGAAATCCAAAGGTTCGGCTGCAGTACATCTACAAAGTCCTCAACAAAGAGAAGTGGCATTTCGGGATGTGTGGTGTGATGTGGTGCGTGTGCCTATAAACATCCTCAAACCTTTGCGCTCAGAGAGCTGCTCTCTTAATTAGAGCTATGACTGAAGCAGGGCAAAGCCACCAATCCTCGCCGGAGATAATGACTGCGGTCGTTCATCGCCGCGGGGATTTCTGACACGGTGAGACGCGGAGGCAAGACGCGAACGCTTTGTCCCTGCTGAGCCAATCGCGGTGGGCCGATCGGACCCAGGGCCCTGTTTCCACGTATGGGGCAGCAGCGTGGAATCTCGAAGCGGCGGAGGGCGCGAACCCCTGCCACTCAGAGCCTCTATAGTGAGGCTGTAGAGGTTATAGAGGTGGTAGGGGCCTTATAGAGGTCGTAGGGGCCTTATAGAGGTCGTAGGGTTAGCAAACACTGCTAACAACATGGACAGCAGTATCAGGAACCTGTGGTTAAAGCAGACGTATCCTCATCTCTGTTTTTAGCTGTTTATTTATTTCCCCATTGTTTTCTCACAACGTCAGACGTCATCCCTGCTTGACAGTGATGTAGCTACACAGGCCCATAAATGTTTCGCTGTCAGGCTTTGAGTTTTAAAACGGTATGAAATATCTCCTTGCCTTGTTGGTAAAGCTCTTAGTCAAATTATTTTCCCAATAGCACTCTCTCGGAAAAGGGCTGGAGGCACTTAATGGTGACAACCATGTCATGTCTTTTTAAGGCTGACGTTCTTCTTCAAGGCTGCCAATTGGGACTAATTCGTCAAAAGTAGTTCAGAGGCCTGCAGTAGGGGAGACGGCCCTCTGCCTTTCTCATCTCCCCCCCAGGACATAATCAGCTTTTAATTCTTCCTCGATAGAGCGCAGGAGAGATGACAGATCGCTGATCTTGGTCCCTCTGGTGGGCAGATCCTACTCCCTCCTCGGCAGGCAAGCCTGTACCTCGTCTTTTTTACACAAAATTAATCTTCGTTTTCAATCACCCTGCTGGTTCCCCCATGTTGCTAATAAGGGTCTGAGATGCTCCGATGACATCAAATAAATTCCCCAAACGTCTCCTGCAGGAATAATAGCACATCTTGTTAACTATACTGCCATACTCCATGATTTTGGGTTAAATGCCAAAGGGAGACGTAACAAGAGGTTTATTAAATTTTACTGTGGCACACACACCTCGTGTGGAACACGGAACATGCCCATTGGTAACGATGCCTTTTGATTTTCAAGGTCCTCCGGTATGATTTTATTGTGAGGACCATACTGTATAGTCATTTCTGGTATATTTGATTTGGAAATCTGTAGGCAGCATGGGATATTCCCAGCTTGTTCAGTGCTTGGTAACATGATCCCCAGATCCTCTACGTAAGTCCTGGATGTGAGTCTGGTCACTGCAGCAAAAGCTCAGAGCTGACTTTGGCTTTCTATTCTTCATATATTATCCTAAGTGGGCCAGTGGATAAGCCTCAAGGTGTGTCTATGTGTGTGTGTTTCTACCATGATTGGTGTCAGCTGCTCTGACAAGCAGACAGGAGGTAATATACACTAACTGAGCTGGAGACAGTAGCACGTCTCTGCCCGGCCAATCACCTCGTGCCGTGGTTCATGCTGATCCTTTTATTGTAATGAAGTGGGGTGAAGAATAATGTTCTGTAAACACGGCCTGTTAGTTCCTGTCTGTCATCTTTATGAGGTGTCATGGCAACAGAGGTGCAGGTATGGCAGGCGAAATGTATGACGCTGACGTTGGAACAACCGATAGCTCACTTATGCAGATTGTCCTCTCGACCGCAGGAAGCACATGCCACACTCTTCCTCTCGCTGCTGCATCTCTGGCCTTCTACTGCTCACACAGGTCACAGGTGCAAAACCTGTTTGTTTACTCTCATGGTGGCAGCCTTGCTTATGACTCAGCAAATCTTGTGCGATGAGTCACAGGGCCAAAAGGCACCAGGCTAATCGCTAAGCTACGTGCCGAAAATGTGAACATGAGGAGGGTTCTGGTGCAACAAATTGGCCTTGCACTGATTATAAAGGTCTCCAGATTACTAGAGAATAAGGCATGAAGGTAGTTTTGCTTCGGAAACATGGCCAAGTCATTTTAAACAGTAACATTTCCAAAAATTTGATCACATTTTTTGCTAAATGTTGCAATTTGTATTCATATCTGTCTTAAGTTTAGGTGCTTACATGGTTTTTTTTTGTTCACTGTTTGCTTCATAGGTACTATAATGAAAGTAACCTAAATATAAATAACTAATTAAAAATGAGATACATAACAAAGCCACGTTTACTAGGTTGATGTACGTATAATAATGATTTCTGTAGTTGCTGACTGAGCCTTTGTCCTCCAAACACACAGAAGCTCCTCATCGTTTAAAGACCACAGTGTGGAACTGGATCGTGCTTCCAAGGAAAATGAAAGACTGAAAAGGACTGAAATAAAGGAGGTCATGAGGTGGATACTCGCAGGTGGATGCCCTCACTGTCTGTGACGTGCATTGTTCTGTTTAGAAGGAGGTCGGAGGTAGTCTAATTGAACCGCCAGCCTTCCTCACTCTCCATCTCACAGTGGGGGGTTGGGGTGTGGGGCAGTGGGGCGGAGCTAGGGGGGAGGGGGTGTGCTAAGGATAAAATGCTTTGCTGTTGTGTACGTTAGCGCCTTTTCTTGCTGTGAAACTATAACACTTGTGGGTTATTTGTCTTATTTGGGTGATTTGACTTGGACAAATCAACTATGTGCTGTCCTGTTCTAGCCATTGTTTTGTCTGTCTGTCTGTCTCTGTCTCTCTCCCATGGCTGGAAGTTCAGAGTAGCTGGAGAGGCAGAAATTGGAAGATGAAAGGAGAGAGATTAGGCTGTAAGGAACAGTGGGTGTTGTCGGAGGTAATTTGAAGTGCATTTGATTTCTCAGAGCTCTCTGAACACCTCCCTCTGCGATTTACCTGCTAAGCCACACCCCCCCCTCCTCCTCTCCCCTCCACCCCCGATTTTAACACACTAACCTCCCCTCGTGAGGCGCAAGGAGCCCCTATTCATGTGCAAATAGTGTCATGTCATTTTCAAAATGAAAGCCACAAGTGAAGGAGGTGACAGCTTAGTAAGTTCCGAGTATATGTGGTGTGTCTGGAAACAGCTTAGGAGAGCACGTAGGGCTGGGAAGTGTGTTCACATTATGGACTGTCACTACCTTGAAAGAGAAGGGAACACAAAAGAATTCAGATCTCTGTTCTCCTCTGCAAGCTTCATTATGGCTTAGCTACACTGCAGAAGGGTTTTTATCCCCCTCCAGCAGTTGAGATTCCTTTTCAGATTACCATGGCAGCTTATCTGAAATAGCTTTATCTCACTTCTGCAATTAGATCCTCTGATTTTAAAACCGTTTCCCGAGCTGTGCTTCAGAACGCTGGTAATCGTGTAAGGTTTGCACTATATAGAAAGAGGAGTTCATTTTTCGTTTCTTCAAAGGTGCCAGAGGATGAGTGAATGTGTATATCTTACCTGACACCCACTGTTTTCACCTGATAAGATTTCAAATCTAGTTATTTTATTATAGGTTTTTTGTAATTGTTCACATATGAATTGCAAGTGAATTACGTTTTCCTTTTCAACCAAAAGAGTTTTCATGTTTTGATACTGTGAAGTTTAGGGTGTAATTTAGTAATGCAGAAAGCAGACATTCTGGCTAGCAGTCTGATACAATGGGCCGTGAATCTCTTTTTCCCTTTGCTGGCCACTGATTGGCGACATAAATGTTCGTGTAAATCACCTGACGGTGGTGTTTCACACAAATCTTCCATTATCTCAAACCAATCCATTCATTAATCAAAAAGAAATGAAATAATTACTCGTGTCTGTCTGTGGCTGAAAGGCCTGGGCGCGAGCCAGGAGGCGTCTTCTCCAGCACCTCCCCTCCGCGAGCCAGGAGGCGTCTTCTCCAGCACCTCCCCTCCGCGCCTCTCTGTCACAAGCATCTCATTCCTGGTAATTGGGTATTTATCTGATTGATTGTAAAAGGTACTGTGGCATCCTATCTGACACAATTATCAGAGAGGATTCAGTGTCCCTCTCCCCCACCCTCAGCGGGACAATGGCAGGACGGAGAGTGTTACGAATGAGAAAATGAAAAAAATAATACAAATAAAAAAATACACTGAGGAAAGGGGATAAAGGCGTACTTGCCCTGTGTCGTCCAGTTAGGGGCAAACGTTCCTGTCATCACTGCATGCAAATTGCACAATTGTGGGGGACACAATGCATAATTCAGTCTGCCACAACACTGGGAGAAAATAGGGCCTGATAAGGGAGGAGAGTGGTGGTGTGTCGGGCCCCGCGGTGTGTCGGGCCCCGCGGTGCCGATCTGATAGAGTGGTGCTCTGTCGCACCTCTAATTCTCTGGTCAGGAAACACTCCGAAAGAGAGAGTGAGAGTGTTTACCCGCCGAACTCGCTGATAAGAGTGAAAGGATAAATATTCCAATTCCCAGTCCTAGAGCTTCTTCTTCAGCAGTGAGGAAAATGTGTGTGTGTGTGTGTGTGTGTGTGTGTGTGTGTGTGTGTCTGACAGTTGCTGGTTGAAGGAAGAGGTAGTCTCCTCAACAGCTTTTCATTTTTAACATGAACTGATACTCTCTGCCATATATATATATATATATATATATATATATAGAGAGAGAGAGAGAGAGAGAGAGAGAGATCTTTTTTCTGTACTGTTACTCAAAATAATTTGCAGCTCAACAAGCTCGTTAAGACAAAAATGTTGACAGATTATTAATTTCGCATGGAAGGCCAATCGGTTACCATAGTTACTACACGCGCATGTTTTCAGAGGCTCACGAGATGGTGTTTTAGAAAACTAAACTGAAGGAAAGTGCATGTGTGCATATAAACTGGTGTGCAGTCATGCATAATAGGGCAGAATATTAGACAACCCATAAAAGACACTAATAACAGCTACCGAGCCGTATAGTTGAAACTGTGATGGATATAGACCTGTTTTGCCTTTATGCGATGCAGCTCAAAAATTTGTTTTCCCTGTAACTACTTGGGGGAAAAAGCCTGGGAGGAGAATTGCTGGATGTGGGTCCTGAGGCTGAGCCAGGAAGTGACATGGAAACAGTGAAGAATAAATCACAGTTTCAGTACGGAAGCCTGAATGGCACTTTCTCTCAAGTAGCTCTTTCAGTCTGGTACTGCCATGCTGCAGTCTGCTGTTGGCAGGCAGCTGTTTCAGCTATGACTTATAGTTTGGTCAATACCGTAACAGGACTGAGCAATACATCATAGTGTTTCATGCAGACATAGTAGCCTTTCTGGAGTTGGTAAAATGTTTCCCTGATGAGTTTGCTGTGGCCGTTTGATCAGAGAACCTGTTTATTAGCTAAATGAAATCATTTTCACCTAAATAATCCAGGCCACGTAAAGCTCTGACCTGTGAGCTTCTTATAGCAAACGCTAGCAAAGGCACGACACGGCGGTGTAACGGAAATGTCACACGTCTCCCTTCCCTTCGCGCTTTGCTTTTGAATTCGAATGAATGTGACTTTTAAGTGGTTCTGCTTTGCTATTCTCAGAGGAGACGGGGAGGAGGACAATCCAGGGATGCAAGTGCAGTAACCACCATGCAGATCGTAGGGTCAAGGGTCACAGTCTTCGTCTTCATCACGTTACTGCGGTTCGGGGGGACAGAAGTAGTGGAGCATTCTTTTGCCCCAGGTAAGAGTGAATCCTTGTTTTATTTGCCCTCCCAGAGGGCACATCTAGTATGTAAAGACCAACAAAGGCACAATTATCCCCTGTACCAACCATTACGGCTCATTTTGAACAAAAACTTTCTCTAAAGATTGATGCACAATTTATGATCTGGTGGCTCCTTCACCTTGTTTATTTGTTTAAAAAGCACACGTCTACTGTTGTATGTTTACTGTGTTGTATGTTACTCTGGTGTTAAGTGCTTCACCATCTTCTCAGATGAGCTGGTCTGTTTGTGTAATTGACACCATTTAAGGAAACACAAAACACCTGATGATCAGGTCAATTTTCGGGCAGCCTTGAATTTCAAGTGATACAATGGGACCTGGATTCACTGAGCTGGGGAGAGAGCCCTTCCTGAGGGACCCTGCTAATTTTTGTCTAGCAAATTACAAACGTATTTGATACAACTGAAAGCAGGCAATTAGACAGGTGGATCAGGTAAACGGGCACAAACACACAAATATAAAGAACAGACATATTAACTTCATTATGAATGTTAAATGAACTACCCGAGTGGTAACACAGAGAACTTCTTGTTGATACAGGCACTAGGAGTAGCCAAATACTTTTCATTTAAATTCCAAAGTAGCTTTTCTAGACACACTTTATCGTATTCAGTTTATCCAGCCCCAAGGCTAATCTGTCTTTGACACTTATTTCTAATAATCGCTGAGTTAAAGCGCTGGGTTTTTAAAGGTGACCTGCTCATTTCCATTTTAAACATATATTTAAAATGCTTTTCTGAAAGATTTTTAAAAATCTGTTATTTCCTGTAAATCTCCAGTATTCCAGTATTTCAGTATTTCAGTATTTCAGTATGTTTCTACATGCGATGTTAGTTCAAACCGTGTTAGTTCAGCCTCGTTATGTAGCTCTGTGTTTACAACAAGAAACTCCCATAACTCTCACCTCAATACAATCTTGATTTAACATATTCTTTCTCTAATTCACAACAGTTGACAGAATGATAACTCTCTCATGCACCCTCTCCTTCACCCTTTCTTCTTTATGGCTTACTGCTCCTCTTTTTCTCTCTCTCTCTCTCTCTCTCTCTCTCTCTCTCTCTCTCTCTCTCTCTCTCTCTCCACTGCTACCCCTTTCTTGTTTACCTCCTCTCTTCCCATTTTCCATCTCCCCCAGTGTAACCCTTCAACCCTGCTCCTTCCCCTCCACCTAGGAAACAATTTACTTGCCGTCTCGGCCCGGCGTTCGGCGTGCTTCCACCGGCTTGATGTTTTTTTGCGGGTGTGTTGTTGTGGGTGGTAATAATTTCCTCCTGATGCAGGCTCTGTGTAGGCCCCTGTGTGGATATACCGAGAGCTCGGTCTCCACATAGCAACGTTAATGACACTTCCACTCCAGTTCCTTGATGGAGAGCTGTGTTACAGTCACTGAGCTGCACACCTTCACCCAGGCCAGTGTCTCTAGTGTACTGTACTGCATTCAGCTACGTGGTATGTAAATAGAAATTATGCTAAGAAGCAAGTAGAAAATCTGTAACTTGAAAAGCAGCTGTTTATACGACCAGCAGTGCACCAATGGACAGTGGACGTACCAGGACGCACCAATGGACACTGGATGTACCAGGACGCACCAATGGACACTGGATGTACCAGGACGCACCAATGGACACTGGACGTACCAGGATGCACCAATGGACACTGGACGTACCAGGACGCACCAATGGACACTGGACGTGCCAGGACGTACCAATGTACACTGGACGTACCAGGATGCACCAATGGACACTGGACGTACCAGGATGCACCAATGGACACTGGACACATAGTCACCACACCACAGAGTCTGGGGTCTTAACGACACCATCGCTGTTAGATCTTCAGCCTGGTTCTTTCTCTCTGCTGTGTGATTATTCTTGTTGGCAGGGAGCAGCTGATGGCTCTGTGGTGCTGAGGTTATTTCCACTGAAACCTGAATGTTTGGTTTTATGATATCATTACATGGATTGCGGTATGGTTCCTGAATGAAGACTAGGGTTACGTTGAACTCCTGAGAAGCATCTCCCTTTCCTTGCCCTTGCATCTTTCTGTACTTGCTCTATTTTGAGTTGGTAGATTTCCTAACCGACTGGGGAGCTTTGCGGAGTAGCCCGCGCAGAGAGGAGCTGAACTTTTGACTTTGAGGTTATTCGAGTGGACAGCATGCGCTGTTGTCCACTTGACCGGCGCTGGTGTCGGTCTCTGCTGGTGCTCTAACAGCTTCGTCCCTCAGGCTCCTGGTGTAGGATGCGATACTCTTGGAATTACTCCATGCTTCATCACTCACGCCTCACTGATGGTGGTGATTTGGTCCACATATGTTCCCCATGCCCTGCCACCTTCAGCCGCTCAGTCAGAGTCCTGCCTGCGGTGATTAAATATGTGGTTGGTACAGCACTATAAGAATATTGAATTAAGCCGTGGACAACTGTGACCTTTTTTCGAAATTACAAAGCCAATTGCGTGAGACGGCGGAGGAGGTTCATAACAGGTGGTGGTGGGACACATCCTGAAGGGCAATAGATTCCCCTTGGCCACGTACTGCTGACAACACTTCTTCTGAGCGTTCCTCACTCTGCAGTGTTTAGGTTGGATCTTTCAGTTCACGCTACAGTTTCATTTTACTCTGTAGTGATTCCTGCAAGTTTGCCTTTAGTAAATACATTGGTCTACATGTGAGGGCTTTATACGGAAATATAATTACACACAACTAAGTGGTGCCATGTTTATGATGATATATTTGCGTAGCGGCAAAGTGTCCTTAACACTAATGATCGCAGGTTGGTCGACCGAATCGAGTGGCTCTGTGATATTACTGGATTACTGGATCGAAGCCACATGCAAGCTGCTTCTCATCAGTGAATGTTTTCTCTCCCCAGTAAAAATGGGCTCAGAACCGAAGCTCAGAACCATCGGCTTCTATCAGAATTCAGCCAGATGTTCAGTTGCCTTACGGGAGCCTGTTTGATCTCTTAGCATGTTCTCCCTTTCTTTAAACCAAACCTCATAGGCAGGAACCAGTCAGTGGAGACCAGCTTTGGACAAACACACCTTAAACTTTCCTGCTGTGGCACATGTCATCCACCAAACTTGATCTAACTGCTGCTCTCCTCGTCTTGGCAGATTGAGAGGGACTGAGATGAGAAACAGTTACGTGACGGAAGCAACACTGTCTCCAGCTCGGGCTTCACAGCACGAGTCCTCCAATATCACACTGCACGAGGCAGCATAAAGTCTTGTAATTGTGTTTGTTTGAGATCTGTTCCTTTTCAACACTGCGCTTCTCCTCTCTTTTTTTTTTTTTTGAGCTTGTTTGCTTTTTCCTGAGGAGAGGCAGAGCCTCGGTTGGGATCAGACGCAAAAAACATCCTGGTCATCGGAGCAAAGGGAAGGCATTACGTGATTGGCTGCAAATCAGCTTCAAATTGTCAAGAGCGGCACAGCTGCTAGAACCAGCACCAGTCCCTCCACGATTCGGGAGCCCAGTGGAGATCGGTTTTGTGTCTTCTGGGGCTGGGACGGTTTAGATGGAGCGTACTCCATCCGTGCTCCGTCGTACACCTTGTTCTCACTCTCTGCTCTTCCTGCTACCAAGGTGCAGGACATTGTCATTCCACAGGCGCGCTCCCCCAGCGGTAATCTTTCTCCCGTAACGGGGTTTTATTTTGTCTCAGGATAACCATAGAACTGAGCAATGTTTCTTTGTCCTCCAGTTTTCAAAGGAGTGCCTTTCCCTCCTGTGCATCTCAGCCAGTCCACATGTCTATTACATTAGCAGTCTTCTTCAACTTCCTCTTAATAGCAGGTGGCCATTTCTAGAACAGTGTTCTGCGTTATAAACATTTTTAAACATTCAAATAAGACACAGAACGTCTAATGGATTTGTCGAAGTACCTGGAGGGAAGTCACGTGACGGTCTTTCACCAAGAACTGTTAGTAGAGACAGATGAACATTATATTTAAAACTGCTGACAGCACAAACAAATATTTATCTCCCACAAGCTGTGGTTATTCAAGGGACGCTTAATCAGTTTCTTTACAGAATTTATGAAAACGTGCTTGGTGTGCATTATCCACTTCTAATGACTGTCATCAAAAGAGAAAAGTAGATCTGTAGTAAGTAGGTTACACTCTAATCACAGGGGCCTGTACACACTGGTAAAGAGGCAGAGAATCCACATCATTTGTACTTCTAGATTCATGTCCTTCTTCTGTATGCAGTGATATTGCTTTTCCAATAGTGAAGTACACAGTATAAATGTGTTATTTTACACTGTTATTCAATACGTTACCATGTAAATAATGGTATGATTACGGTATCAAAGTGATGTTGGCGAGAATTTTATAATTATGGTACATTGTGCTTTGTACATTGTACAATGTACAATGTACTTTTCAATTCAATGTATCTTGTCTTTGTTTATGAAGGTTTGCTGTGCTTGAAGTGCTTACAGCACTCGGCTCCCCCGTGTTTCCACCCCCCCCACTGAGCGTGGGATGAATCTAATCTCCAGGTGTGAGATGACACACACCTGCCCCAGCGGGACAGGGCAGTCGGCAGCAACAGCTGCCCCAGGTCACAGGTTCAGCCCTCGTGTGACTTCATTTCCACACTTTTCCCAACCTCCATTACCAACATGCCGATGTCCCACAGTGACACAACCAGCCTGCAACAAACATGGTGCACAAGTTGCAGAATTTGCTATCTGTGATACACAAACAGTAGCTGTTTGGAGAAAACATGACCACAAAGCAGCTCTTTTAATGCATTAATATGGCTTGTAAACCGAAGGCACTTCAAAAGGCCAGGAAGTAATTGGAATTCACATTTGCTTTCCAGATTAATAAGCTGTTGAACATTTCAGAAGTCGAATCCCCAGTCATATCGGATCTCATTAAGAGTTACTTGTTGGCCCTGGGAAACCTTTCCATTTTTCTTCTGTTAATATTCATGGTATCAGGCATAGTTCTTGTCTCAAACAAGGAATAGAAAGAGGCACACCACCTCATGGGCCCCGGCATCTCACCTTTTCAAGGACGCTCTTTTTTTTTTAACGCTGCTGGTCTGGATCAGGCTCTATGCTGTGCGAATGGTGAAGAGACAGCAGTGGTAGTCACACTGAACAGGTGCATGATTGGAAATCCATGCAGGTACGTGCCAGGGAGCAAAATGAGCCGGGCTCTGTTTCCTGCCTTCCCAACCGCCCTTCTCTCACAAAACAGCAGATCGGTAACCCTTCATCACGGGTGCTGTCTTCTCTCTCCAAGATGAGCAAGAATCTCTGATACGGTTCCAGTGTTTCTGAGGGTGTATGTGTGTGTGTGTGTGTGTGTGTGTGTCTGACGTAAATCATGATAGCCTGCAGGCCAGTGTTTCTTTTCTTTTTTCTTCAGTAATTTTTATTTGGTTTTCTGCCTTACATGCTCTATGTAACAATGTAACGTCTGTCTGGGGATGCAGGAGGGTGCTGTGATGTGCTGTGATGAACGGCCAGTCCCGCCTCCCCCCGCATGATTTTACGGCAGCGGTGCAGTGAGCGTTTGCAGCACCTGGCACTCAGTGCAGGATCAGGATTCAGGTCTTGTCAGCTGTACCACCGATCCTTTTAGAGCACCATGGTATGAATAAGAATCTTTCTGAAGCCCCATAAATGCCCTTGAAATGTGGCATTTAACACTTGCTTTTGAACCTACTGTCCTGTGCTTCCTGTTCGTTCAGGAGAGATGCAGGAGATCCTCTAGGTAGCGTCGTCTCCTCTTTCTGAAAGAGAAGAAGTGTTTTCTGTTCTTTTGGCTGTCAGTCAACAGAAGGTGGGGACAGAAAATGCTCTCCAAGCGAAGCTGGACGCTTTGCCTGAGAATTGGGATCCAGGAGGAAGGGTCAAGGTTAAAATGAGTGACCCTCAGCCTCAAACACTTCACCTTTGACCTCAGACGGGTGACCCTTGGCCTCCTCGTCTCTGTTTCCCATTCAGTTGCGATGCTGAGAGCTGCAGGTTTAGGGTTAGGTTCACCGCGACTGCACCAGTGATCGGTGAGGGTTGAGGAAGGGCTCTTGGTCTGATCACCAGCAGGACAGATGCTGAAGTGGGCCATGGGCCCAGATGAGAGCAGTGCCAGAACAGAGCAGAAAAGGCGACCACATGCTAGTCTTTACTGACCACGGTTTACCGCATTCGCACAGCGGTACAGACGCACGGATGTGGCAAAGCTTGAGGCAGCTCAGCAGAGCAGGTGATACATTTGTGACATTTAGGACTTCATCTAGGCATTTCTGTGCTGTCCAACCACACAGGACTCATTAGTGATTCATAGATGCTACACTTATTTTATCACACTTGCCAGGTCCCTTTGTTTAGTATGCTGTGCGGAATATTCCAGAGCTGACTTTCAAGTTTGTTATTGCCTTCTGGAGCTCAAGCACCACTGCCACAGTGCTAACAAAGTGTATTTGCTTTCAGAATGCATAAAGATTGGATTAACCAGCTATAGCAGAATGTTCTAAATTCCCCTGACAGTAAACTGACCATCAGGAAGGATATCTTCTCTCTCTCTCTCTCTCTCTCTCTCTCTCTCTCTCTCTCTCTCTCTCTCTCTCTGTCTCTGTCTCTCTCTCTCTCT
>JAOYMR010000012.1:451429-465382 GCA_025802075.1 Tenebrosternarchus preto | reverse complement strand
CCCCCCCCCCATCCACCACCCACCCTGGTCCAGCTACCCCACATGTAATTATGTTGCCCAGGCAACCAGGCCTGGAAGCCTCAGTTAGGAATGCAGTAGATGCCATGGCTCTGTGATTTTACAACATTTTATTTAAAACCAAGTCCTGGAATGTTTTTTGGTCTAAAATTTGACTGAAAAAGAGTTGTTTGTCTGTTAGTGTAATGAAATAATACATTATTAAGACCTTATATTCTTCGTGAAGCCTGTCCTATGCGTTTTTCTTTCTGCGTATATATATACGCACACTGGCTGTTCTGTTGTTTTAATTTTGACTTTAACGTCAGTGTTGGTTTTTCCAATAAAACCTCAGAGAGGAAAGTTATCCCATAAAACCTGTTTGTACTGCTTAACCCGCTCATCTCTTTATGAATTCCATCTCAGAGCTGAAAACACAACTTTCCTCCTCCAGTGATATTTTACTTTTACGACCGCCTGGCAAGGAGGAAGAGTGGAAAAACGCAGGTTTTGGCCACAGCCCTGATTGCGGCAGGCGGTGAGAATTAGCTGTGGTCCGCTTGGGTAAGCTCGTTGCCGTGGCTACCGTGGCGAAGCCGTGCTTAGCCAGGTAAAGAGGGTTAAAGCAGGCAACTCCTTCCTTTCTTCCTGCCCCGCGCCGCACATGCCCCGCAAACCCTGCAGGACGGATTTGTCCTTTTGTTTGCACGTTTTCTTTTGTAGGTGATACATGGAGGCCGTCATGCTGTTGCCGGCATATGATAACCCACAGCAGAACAAAGGATGAGAGAGAGGGCGTGTAAGAGGAGAGGGTGAGGGGTGGAGGGGGTGGAGGGGGGAGGTGGGCATCCTTATCCGGACATGCTGGAGCGCCTTGACCGCGGGACACATTACGTAATGCGGTGAGTCAGGCTGCTGTAGTTTTTTTTTTTTTTTTTTGAGGGATGATGGACATGTATGTCGCGTAAAAACCCCCACGTCTTAAAAACAGCTGTAAAAATGACGAGCATAGAAGGCAGAGACTGTTTTCACCCGCATGAGTGGCAAAATGCGATTTTCCGAAAGATTCACACACGAGCTAATCCAGAGCTTTGCCTCTTTTTGGGATTTTGACAGCGTGAATGGAGTTAAACCAATTGTTGTTATGGCAACGTGAATGGTATAAAGTCATTCCAGAATCTCTTTGTTTTGCCATTCCCTTCCTGTCTGTGAAGTCTGTATTGTGTATTTGGACACGTTCTTTTTAGCAGGTTGCTCTCTCAGCCACCACAGATCAAAGGGCCTAATTATAGCATACTCCTTCAACTTCAGGACAGGAAGATTAGAAGCAGAGGAACAGAAAGGTGCGCAAGTCCGATCGTGGATAGTCCCGCTTGCGGCTTGCATAGTGGCGGGACTCTTTTAAGCAGCAAGACTCTCAGGAAACTTCGGACCCGACGTTCCTGGTGCATGCTAGTGTCCTTAAACGTGACACATGTGGCCTGTGCTTTTGTGTTGGGGAGACATCAGGTGGGTTGGGGGGTGGAGAAGGTGGAAGTGATGTTCCTCGCTTTCACGTGCCGCCTCACTATTTTGGAGACTAAAAAATTAGCTCCCGTGGACTCTAAGTCTTTAAAGCATCATTTGTTTTTGGCTGTTGGGTTTAATAATTTGAGTTAAAAGGCGTGTCTTAATATAAGTGCTTTTATGAGGTCTTCTGGAGATGAAAAGAAGTGGCCTCCCGAGAGGTTTCTTACCACGCTTCAGGTCTGAACTTCTTTTTCTGAATGTTCTGAATAGATTCATTACTGTCCCTCTTTTTAAGCCTCAGCTCTGTGATATTTTTGATTAGTTTAATTCAGTTGAATTCAGATTTTAATTAGTTTAATTCAGATTTTTTGAAGAGTTGGGCGGGTGTTGGTGAAATGGATAGAGACATGCAGAGCAGAAGAGAAGAATTAATGCAGATTTTTTGAGTTTAGGAACTCCTTGAACCAGTGTTAAGTGTGGTCCGTCAAGCATAGCTCCACCAAACATGTCCAGAGTTTAAAATAAAAGCGATCACATCTGCTTCACTGTTTCCAGTCCCTATGTTCTTCCTCAGCATCTGGCCCTCTTTGGCTGGCTGGCTCTTGGGTGTGTGTCTAATTTAGTCATTTGAACATGGCCAAAACTCCGAAGAGAAACTAATTCATGATGTTTAATTACAGTGCAGAAGGGAATTGCTGACAGACCCCTCAGAATGAAAGCTAAAGCTAAATCTAAAGCTTGGGGAAATGACTGGAACTTCTTTCTTCTTTCTAGGAACTGCTGCCACTTCAGTTCCTCTCAATTTTTTTTTAATATAGCTGACATCTGTTCTGATTAATTTCTACAGCAGCTCAATTCCTATTGAGAGAACTGACATTGTTCCACTGTATTGCATAGTTCTCTGAACTGTAAGGTCGATAGTGTGGTACGTAACACCGGGTTGGTTCCTCTCGATGTGTGAATCCTAGGGCACGGTTACCCTTTGAAGCATTAATATGAATAATGGCGCTTGGAAACGGGTTCTTCTGTAGGATCAGCACTGCAGGTCCGTTTCGGACGTTGTGGGTGGTGTCTGTAGTTCATGTAGAATGGTGAGATGATGCCATCTCAAATCTCACCCCCATCCTCACCTCCACCCTCCAACCTCCACCTCCCCCCCCCCAACTCCTCGTCCATTGGCTACACCACAGAAAATAGAGGACGGAGCGGAGAATGTCAGCAAGCCCCTTTGGCACTGTGACCTCGGTGGACTTAACCACGGCTGGGCTGGGGTGGTGAGGGCGTGGACACCCTCTCTGCTCGGACTGTGGGCTGGTGGGGGGTGGGGCGGGAGGCACGCGAAGCCAGCCAACAGCGGCCAAGGAAGAGACCCTGTGAACGGACGGCGGGCGTCTCCAGGATGGATGGGTCCGTCGGGGAGAGGGTGCAGCGTAGCCGGGCGAAGAGCCAGACATCTGTCCCAGCGGCCTGGCTGGTCCAGGATCTGTATCACGTGCTCTCTGCTGGTGCTGGGGATTGGTCTTTTGCTGCTCTGGGAACTGATGCATGTTAAAGGCTGGTTTAAGCTTTGTTGGCTCCATTGAAAGGTGGGGGATATGATGAATAGGGTATGATCTCTCTGAGGAAACACCCCCTCCTTTTTGGAAGACCAGTAAGACTTTGTTAGTGGAAGTATATAGATCATGAATCAATGAATCATCCCCAGGAGGGAGGACATGTCCTAATTGAAACACACACAGAGACCTCCTCTTATAATAAAGAATAAAGGAAAAATAAAAAATAATAATAAATATACTACTACCACCACACTTAATAATAATCATTATTAGAAATTAGCATAAATGTTGATAAATTATGTTAATTATAATTAGCCAATTATTGGGTGATGGTACAATACAAAAACCAGACAAAAAATACCAACATTAGTGTATTTAACTATAGCTGTGTGTGTGTATATGAGTGTGCGTGTATGTGTGTGTATAAGTATGTGTGCTTGTGTGTGTGTGCATGAGTGTGTGTGCTTGTGTGTGTGTGTATGTGTGTGCGTGTGTGTGAGTATGTGTGTATGAGTGTGCATGCGTGTGTGTGTGTATGAGTGCGTTTGCTTGTGTGTGTGTGTGTGTGTGTGTGTGTATGAGTGTGTGTGTATGATAGCACATGCAGGAGAGAGGAATTGTGGAAAGGCATGTATGGGTTTATAGAGTGTTTCTGAATTCTGGGTCTTTGGTTGCTGTGTTTGGTTATTGTTTTGAAATGTAAGAATTTAACAGGTTTCTGAATGCTGTCCAGGTTGTATCAGTCTCAAGAACCATAACCCACTTGGCATGGACACTGATGAGAGAGAGACAGAGAGAAAGAGAGAGCATTTTACTACCAGAGTGCATCTCTCTAGAAGCTAAAAGGGTAATGTAAACATTTCGTGTTGTGTCGTATTGTGTTGAGCCGACACTGTGCACCTGTGTTTGCAACACTGTGTTTGTGTTCTTGCAACACACAGAAATGCATTCAGTGCTTCACTAATCGGCGTCTCTGTTGTAATAATGAGAGAGGGTGTGGTCAGAGCAGATTCCCAGCCATAAAACAGCAGAACACAGAGGACCTGGAGCCATCAAAGAGAAGAAAATGGCACCGTCTCAAGATAAGACAGAGGTCATTCTCCTACCGGCCTGTAGAAGGTAATTAGGTAGCGTAGGTTAAATGAGGTTGACGAGACTTGGCCTGTCCAGGGAAATTGGGGGTAGATGCCATGTTTCTCTGCAGTGCTTTGATCCCAGGAAATGTGCTTTATCCAGAGGCGGTAGCTGGGATCAGACAAACCCCACATGGAGCAATAATGTGGTCGTCCCGCTGAAGGCCTGTGTAAGCAGGACCCTGTCGTGTGTCCTGAGTGTCCAGCACTTTCTCGCTCCCTGAACTCAGGAGCCGTGGATGCACCCGGCAATGTCGTTGAAGGGGGTCGCGTAAAACCCGCGGCCCTCGAGCAGGACGGACGGAGGCCATCGAGTGGCGTCCTGCTGCCAGGATATGTCACGTCCCGCAGACGCTCCAGTGCTCCCGCCTCCCCGCCTCCTCTCCGGATCCAGCCTCCACCTTTACGTCCCGCTGTCTCCATCTTTGTGTCCCGCTGTCTCGCAGGTCCTGCTGCATCGCTGTTTCCTCTCTACTGGGCTCCATTCACGATACGGGCTGTTGATTGCGAACGCCGTCTGGGCCGGAGGGCCGTAAAAAGGTCCCCTCACTGTCCTGCCCAGCCTGCTCCCATTGAGTGCTGATCAGGGACATTTAGGACTCTAACCCTCCTGCCTTAATCTCCCCACTCCTGTCCTGGAGGCTCTCAGCAGCCCCACGGGGGGGATTTTTTTTTTTAAATATCTGTGTGTGATGCAATTCTGCTCCGCTGGACTGAACTGATTAATAGCAGGGTTAAGCTGTGCCTCATAGCTGTTCAAGTGGCCCTTCCTGATAAGAGCTGGCTGGGAATTAGGAGTGTGAACGTGGAGGAACGACCAGGGGCTCGGGCTGGGGGGTGGAGGAGGGTGGGGGCGAGGCCACCACACTGCTTTTCTCCTTCGTGCCAAAAAAAAAAAGACACCGGAGACCAGATGTCCGCCCCACTGCATCGAAGGACAACACGGGTGTTTGAGACCACAGGGAGAAGGGAGAGCAAATTCCGCAGTGGATTCCGCAGGCGAGAACAGCCGGGATGGAGGGCCCCTCTCATCTCCGCACACACTGCTGACACAGACCTGCGCCCTGACACATGTGTGACTGTGTTTATCCTGTCTCCCCGTCAGGTGGTTACATACGTTACGGAACATTACGAAGGGAGTGAGTGACTGACAGACAGACACACAGCACACACACTCAGGGCGAGTTACTCTGTAAAACAAAGTAGCCAGAAGAGTTGAGTCTAAAATATCTCAGAATTTGGGGGGGTGGGTGTCAATTTCCCAGCTTCAAAGATTAGGGAGTGAGAGTGAGAGTGAAGGAGAATGTAAGAGAGGGAGATGAAGAGAGAGAGAGAGAGAGAGGGAGGGGGGGAGAGATGTCTTACCTCTGTACTCTTTCAGGCATGGTAGATATTGTGTTAATCCTTCTAGAAAGGGCATTACAGCCCACACAGTATCGTATGGCAGTGCTGGGCACCTTCTCCCCTCGGCCGCCCCACATTAGATAAGAGGGATGGGCATTAAAAGCAAATCACTGTCCTCGCAGCCCAAGCAACAGTGAGGAAAGCTAAATATAAAATAAAACCTATTTAACAATTAGCACTCTGGTAGCCTTGGTGCTGGAGACACACCCAGAGTCTCTGCCGTTCTAAGGCTCGAGGCTAAATATTTAGGCCCTGTATTTGGCAGACTTTCCATTACAACAGTAAATCCTGATGACATAAAGAGGTTCAGTTATAGATATGTTGAGACAGGCATATTTTATTAGTATGATAATGTATCTTCTGTTTTGAAGTACACTTTAATGATTATCACAGGGCATTAGTGGCTGACAAAGAGAGGCTCTAACAACTGCAAGATACTGCACTCACACACACACACACACTCACACAAACACTCACACACACACACACACACACACACACTCACACACACACATACACACAGAGGGCCCTCCTTTGTCTCTTCTTTCTCTGAACAGGGTGTGTCAGTGAAACTGTAGCATTCCACTGCAACCAAACACCCCATGACCACAGAAGGACACATGCTGGGATAGACTAGGATAAACTGGGATAGACTGGGATAGGCTGGGATAGACTGGGATAGGCTGGGATAAGATGGGATAGGCTGAGATAGACTGGGATAGACTGGGATAGGCTGGGATAGGCTGGGATCAGCTGGGATAGGCTGGGATAGACTGGGATAAGCTGGGATAGACTGGGATAGGCTGGGATAGACTGGGATAGACTGGGATAGGCACAGTTTGATGGGATGAAGGAAAGAGGAGAAAAAGATGAGATCTGAGAGAGTATTGCTCTGGTTTCTGTGACACTTCCTCTGGTGAATCCATAGATAGATGGTACAAATTACAGAGGAGATCTGGGTCAGGTGACTATGTCAAGGGTTGGGCAAACACACACACACACACGTGTTGCCCAGGGCCAGTTGAGCTTGTGCTCTCTTACAGTATCACAAAGCCACATCCTATTCGCTGGTCTCTGGGCGCCTCTCCTCATACTGCACATCCTGTAGTTTATGGTTGTTTTTAGCTTTAGCGAATGATGCTATCCGTCATCACCGTAACATTTTCAGAACTTCCCATCTGCTCTAATACAACTGATGTACTGAAATTGCATGTTTTAACACTGTGGATATCAATTATTGTAATGTAGCGTACGAGGTGTGTGTGTGTGTGTGTGTGTGTGTGTGTGTGTGTGTGTGTGTGTGTGTGTGTATTATTACAGTGTCCTAAGATGTGTCAGGCTACACTTTGGCTGTTGGGCTCAGACAGGGATGTGATCATTAGAGGCTCCTGTCAGGCAGTCCAGGTGCAGCTACCACTGTCCTCATGTAGCACAGACGTGACGCTCTATGCAGGTGCATTTGTGTGTGTGTGTGTGTGTGTGTGTCATTGACCCACTCCAGTACTTAGGCCTGCTCATTACACTCCCTCCAGTGGGATCAGCAGACTGCCGAGTTGGCGGCTACCGCAGTAAGTTAATTCCACTGGTCTGGGAACCATAATGGCTTATTGATTGGCTGACGGAGGCGCGGAGACGCAGCGGCCCACCGTGGATGAACGCTGATGGTGCGGGTGGGGGTTTAAGTTAATCTGCACCCCTCGCAAGGGTAGAATTCAATCATATTGGTGCTAAAGTTCGTCACTGTCATGTAAATGTAGTGCCACCCCAGTAACACCTGTCTGGGGGAACACATCAGCCAGGCTGAGTGGGTTTAGAGAGGAGGAAAGGAGACGTTAGCCTGAAGCTTCACTGGAAATGGTCAAACAGTTGCTCATGACTGTTTTTATAGCATTGCCTTAATTTGCCAAGAAGTCGGTCATACATGTTGCTTCAGACGATGAAACATTTGCTTTGGACGTCCCTCTGGCTACTACGTTAATGCTGAGTTAGCAGAGGGAGGCTGGGCCCTGTCTGTAGTGCTGGGGATGTGTTAGCGTGTTAGCGGTCGTGCTCTGGGGATGTGTTAGCATGTTAGCGGTCATGCTCTGCTTCTTGTGTAGCTATGGACCCCATTTTGTCTGTGCATTCTAACCTCCATCTGCTGGGAAGAAAAAAAAAAAAATCTGACTAGTGTTGCCCTATTCACATCCCAGCAACCAGCTGGCAAGCACATCTATCGAGGAGTTATTGCCCTCTCCAGCATGTGTTTGCCCCTTCGTGCGTGCGTGTGTTTTCTCAAAGGGGCTGTGCTCTATTTCACATACTCCCCGTGCACCTCTGTTACCTGGAAACTGCACGGTTTGCTGTTCTGGGTGCTCCACGCCACTTTAGCGCTGCCTCGTGTCCGAGCGCGTTCACTCGAGCTGACAAACGCCCGCGCTGACCACTCCATTATGTCAACAGCGGTAGGGGAGAGAGCCAAAACGTAAACAAGGTGCCCTCTGGGGTTCTGGAGAGAGTCGGGAACGGGCGTTTCGGAAAGACGTGTCGGGTTGAGCGGCTGTGGAGTTCCGAAGCGTGCCTCTCCGAGTCCGGGTTAATCGTCTAAGGCCAGCACCCAGAACACCCCCCCGTTCTAATCTGGCACTCCTCACCCTTGTCTGCACTTAAACGCACAATTGACGTGAAGACAAACACCGGGAGGATGGAGGGAGTCTTGGAGACGAGGGAGGTGAATCTTGACCTTGCATTTAGCTCAAGGGGCCCCCAGTGGGGCATCTGGACATCACGGTAGGAGTGAGGGAAAGGACGACCTCTCTCTCACCCCCAACCTGGAGGCAGAGAGTGCCGCACAGCTCTTACTGGGCCCTGCTTCGAATCAATCGAAGGCATCTGAATCGGCTAGTCGAAACCGTATGATTACTCAGAAATCATGCTGTTAAATCCTGGAGTGGTTATGTGTAGATAAAACACACACACACACACACACACACACACAAAGAAAACAGGAGAGCAGCCCTGGCCAGAAGAAAGTGGCAAGCTAAACAAAGAAACTTCTAAAACAAACAAATAAGTAAATAAAAGAGGTTTAAACTACAGAGTGAAAAGTTGTGTAGTGAGAACGGTGTGTGCTGGTGTGGACGAGATAAGGAGACAGGTGTTTCCCAATCCACTGAAAAGCTTACCGACAGCTGACAACTGTGTGTGTGTGTGTGTGTGTGAGCGTCTGCATAAGTGGTGTTTCTCTGTGGCCGTGCCAGCTGAGAAATGTCCCAGGAGCTCCATCTCCTGGGCTCCATCTTCTCCCTGCGTGTGAGCTTCCTCCTCTGGCTGGGTTTGCCAGTGGGACCAGGCAGGACTAACACACAAACACTTGAGCTTCTGATGTCTGACACAAGATCCTGACAGGGAGAAAAATAAAATGTATAAACTATCGGGTACGTGCCAATGTGTATGTAGATATGGGCAGCAGTTTAGGCCAGCAGTGGAGTCTTCTCTCCAGCAATGGAGTCTTCTCTCCAGCAGTGGAGTCGAAGCGAACAAATGTGGAAGCAAAAATAATGTGCTCATTTCTTTCAGTCCATAAATTTAGCTTTAGCAGATCATGAAAAACAAAGTACCATACAAAATACAGTGAGCTAAAGAAACAGTTCTTTCTTTTTCGTTCTTTCTCTCTCTCTCTCTCTCTCTCTTTCCTCCTCTCCTTTATGGTATGCGTTGGCACCGACTGTGTTTGGAGAGGGCTCACCCTAGCCTTTAAACATGGCCTCTCTCTTCACGGGCGACTGCGGGGTGCTTTGTTTAGCCAGCGCCGATGGCACAGCCAGAGCACACGCACTTATTTGCTGCTGGCAAACGCCAGGCGCCCTCTGTTCACCCCACCCCCACCCACCCCCTCTGCCTTCGTGTGACCTCCTGCCCGCAGCTTGTACAACGGCGGAGGGAGTGTGGCGCTCCAGCGGAAGAGCCCTACAGGAGCCGCCCGCTGTGATGCCGGGTTTAGGGCCCCATGAATACGCCCGCAGATTCGGTTTCCGAACGGCCTGATTGCTTTTCTTGAGCTGAAGCCAAAGGAAATGTGGCGATAATATAAATAAATCCTCACTCATGCTTTGGTCTCATAACTGTTGTATATTTTATGAAAATTATTCACTGGATGTTTGTTATAAATGTGTGCTACTTAAATTTTTTGTTAGCTCTGATGATGAGCCGTGACTAAAATTTGGTAAATGTGCAGTGCCTGTGATGTAGGGAGGTATGATTAGGTTTATCCTAAATGCTTTTGATGTTGAGGTAAGTCCTCTGCGTCTGACACACCTTAACCAGACACCCTGACTCTTCAGCTGCTCCGTGATTGATTGCCGTATTCGTCAACTGGCCTGTGATTAGCCGCAGCTCTCGTAGGTTGGGCTGCGATTGGCTGTGGATGTCGCTGGCTGGACCTCCATTGGCCGTGACGCTTGCTGGCTGGGCGGCGATTGGCCGGGGTAAGGTCAGTGCTTTCGGGGGCTTTCACGGGGTGGTCTGTAGACTCAGTGGGTGAACTTGGACCTTGGCTCCACTCTATCTCCCCTCCCCTTCCGTTCCACTTTGACCCGTCACATGAAGCCATTTTTTTTCTGTGATTGATGCTTTCAGCTGTGAGCGTTCCACCACCTGCCCTTTTCCTGCGTGTCAGGAAGTAAGAAAAAAAGAGATTGAGGATATTGTATGAATCTCTAATTTTGAGCATTGTTGAAATGGAATTTGAACCCTTTTCCAGAAACGAACGATTTTTTGGTGTTTTCCATGTGTGCATTTTTTGGTGTTTTCCATGTGTGCGTGTGACCGCGTGGAGCGTGGTAAGTCGAACCTAAAGACTTCTCAGTTTGTTCTCCAGTTGCCCCATTTCCAAAAGTGGACATTTCTGTATTCTATATCATGGTGCTATCTTGTCTGCCTCTCACGCAGCTAATCTCTCTCTTAGCACCGTGCTTTATTGCGCTCAAGACCACCACTAAGCCTCTCTCTGCTCCACCGAACACCACCTTATCATCCACGCACACATGCTCGGCCAAGTACACTACCTACTTTCCAGCTTTTTATTAATTTAATTTACTTGATGCTAGCCTTTGATAGAGCGCTTGGTTTAGCACGCACTTACTTCATGCATAAATCAACCAATTCTTGGCGGCTCGAGAGACGTCCACCAGACCCTCCCTAATGAATCGCATACTGGTGAGAAAAGCAAAAACGTTTGACGAGCTGTTAGTCATGGTTCAGTGCGTTACGTTCAGAATTTGTGCGCGGCGTGGCCTCTGTCGGCCCGAGAATCACGTGAGCGCGTGTCTGGCTGCCTGTCCTACTGGTCCCACGTGTGGCCAAAAACCACCGGATAATCTTGAAATTAAAGCCAATGTCGCCATTGTGACATTCTGATAAACGAAATGTAGCATCTGAAAAAAAAATGCAAATTGTTTATTGCTCAGGACTGGCGTCTTGCATCCAAATGCCCACAAGCATCGGATATTTGTATCAAGCTGCTGTATTAAGTAGTTCAAACGGGGATTTTATAGCAGCGTGGAGTTTGTGGTGTTCCAGAAATGCATGAAGATGTTGGTATTTCACCTCTAGTCTATTTAAAGCATGACTTTGCTTTTGGAATATAAAGTCACTTCCTCTGTGTATTTATAGGAATCGGTATGTTTACGGTGTCACACAGCTCCTTACATTTGCTTAGTCAGGAATCCAGTATGATCATTCATTATTCACACTGTCTCCCTTATGTCTGCACATGGATATGAAGAGACATAAATATAGAACACACACTGAGGAATTGCACTTAATTGGTGTGTTTAGGTAACTCACATATGGTTTAACCTATTCATTCTTGGTTTTTTTTTCCATGCTCTTATAACTAGAAGTTTGTTTATTGTGCTGGTAAAAGTGTGGTGTTGTGTCTGGAATAAATACAAAAAAACAACTTCTAAAATATATGCTTAAATTTCCTTTTAGGATTCATAGAACTTGAAGCACACAAAGGATTTCCAATGCATGAAAATCTGTTTGAAACCAGAACGTTGGGCAAGGGGAAGGGGGGGAGGGGGGATTATGAAATCAAAACAACATCTGTGAAATCAAACTGTTATTTGAATGCTCTTTAGTCTTGTAATAATGAGATTTGTCGATCGCTGGATGTGGCTGAGATAAGCTCCTGTCCAGAGAAAACACAGAAACAAAAGAGCCTCTGTTCGAGTCTCACGCACAGCTTCCTAGACTGCTTTGCGTTTGTCCGTGCTCCTTCCAGGAGAGAGGATGACACTGTTACGAAACACTGAGGGCTTTCATCCTCCACGGTCTCCTTTTCTCCTTGGGGAGTGAGCGCTTGGAGCCAACTTTGTTACCCCCCCCCCCCCCCTCTCTTCTCCAAGACCTTGGTTATTTCAGCTGTCAGCCTGTTTCGCTCATCATTTGTCTGTATCTCTAGGCAGATGTCACATGGACTCTCTGATTGGTGGAAGTGAAGCATGTCGGCACCGTGGCCCCGCCTTTCAACTCACGGCTGCAAAATGACTTTTTTAGTGACACTGATGTTTCAACGTATTGTCAATTCATTCTGTGCCGTACTTGACTGTCTATTCATGAGTTACAACAATTTTCCCCATCTGAAAAGCTGATTGGCTCAAGCATAAATTAACTCAAGCATAAATTAACTCAAGCATAAATTTAGATGACCTGTGTACTTCCTTTGCCCCTTTTCCTGGAACCTCAAACACTCTAAATGCCTTTTTCCTCACCCAGCCAGGAGGCAGCTGCTCGTCAGACCACATATTTACCCCCTGAGGCATTTTTTGCCGCTGTGCTGCCTCCAGCACCGTGTTCAGGTGGCAGCTTGGCGTTGGCACCATGGCCACTAACCCTCTGCCATGTTGATGACCTTTTTTGCTATGCAGTTTGCCCTCCCCCACTCGCTCCGTGCCACTCGCAGCTACTAAAGGCTTCTCTGCATGCCCGCACTGAGCAGAAACCAGGTGCCAGGGATTCCTGACCTCGGAAGTAATCTCTACATAAATTCACCTTCACACATGAACGAGTGTGTTCTCTGAAGCACGATGTTACACTTAAAGCAGAACCAATCACCTAGATTTAAAATATGATCACTGCACAGCTGTTTTGACTGGCCTTGTTTTTCTGCTTTTGCCCCTGTGGTACTGCCAGGGGTCCTGAATCTGGGCCACGCAGGACCCGTCACCCGCACTGAGCGATCGATTCCGGGCCGCTCATTTGTCCGCCTCTATTTTCGTCCTCGTTCCAGCCGCCGGTTTCAGCGCTCTGCTTCGAGGCTGGGGGTCTTCGCGCCGGCTTTCCAAACACAACAGCGCTCCTGTCAGACCAGAGGAGAGCTCCATCGCTCCTGCTCTCTACTCAGGCTCTTCCTCTCCTTTGCTCTACAGACTGCCTGCAGATGCGTTTGCTGACCAAAGTGAGATGGATTAGATGGATCTGGGAGAGAGTTTTTCAACTGAGATTGGTGTGTGTGTGTATGTGTGTGTGTGTGTGTGTGTGTGTGTGTGTGTGTTTGAAGTATGGCCAGTTTTCTGCGGCTAACTCTCTACTTGCCGCACCAGTCTTGGCAAAGCACTGATACTGCTGCCGACAGCACCTCTCAGTAGTTGACTAGCATGATGTGTTACTGGTCTCAGACGGCATCTTAAATCCAAACATTCATAACTTATTCATCGTTAGCTGAAATTGCTCAATGTTCAACTACCATCAAAGGTGAAGACAGTAACATTACCAAAATCTATGGTGGTAGGAGTTGTGAAGTGGTGGATGTGTGTGATACTGGCTCCTACATCCTTATACGTTTCCTGCAGTACTGATGTAATTGGTTCATTTTATGGCTTTAGACTAGCATAATGAATGAACTCTTG
This sequence comes from Tenebrosternarchus preto, assembly GCA_025802075.1. NCBI lineage: Eukaryota > Metazoa > Chordata > Actinopteri > Gymnotiformes > Apteronotidae > Tenebrosternarchus > Tenebrosternarchus preto. The sequence continues at coordinate 451,891 of JAOYMR010000012.1, read as the reverse complement.
TGAAGACCTTGCATATCTTTTCCCATGTCAACATACTCTAATAAAAAGCTGATTATTCTCTCAATTGGAATGAACACCGTTAACAGGAAACATTGCCTAATGTACAACGATCTACACTTGAGTCCAGAACTCCTCTAGTCTTCTAGAATGATCTTCTGTCCTGATCCACCAGAGATCCAGACAAAGTAATCCGTGCTACTTGCCAAAGATCACTGATGTGCTGCCCTGATTCCCCACCACGATTTTGTCTCCAGTCCGCACAAGACAACTCCGCCAAAATGCCTTCACCTGCATTCATTATTCAGCCAGGTCACCATGGCGATGATAGCAAGTCAAGTTTCATTCTCAGATCAGGAGCCAATCACCTCGATGCACGTTGGTGGGGCCCCAACCTTTCTGCATCAGTCATGAAGCTGCATGTAACATCTGCCTGTAATTCTGTTACATTACTACTCTTTGTCA
>JAOYMR010000012.1:426229-445708 GCA_025802075.1 Tenebrosternarchus preto | reverse complement strand
CTGTTATAGGAGCTTCTATGTTATCAAACACAGTCTCTTCTGTGGAATCATCTCTTGTTTATAGACTAAAGCACATACGGCGTGTCGGGTTCCCAGCCTGGGAAACAATGACTCCAGCATCTGTCTGCAGCAGGGGAATCAAAACGGGGAGGATAATGTTCCCGATCCAACACCGGGAACACGGACAGGGCCGGAGCAGGAATGTCTTTCATGTCAGGTAGCGTCAGCGTACGCTCTCCCACTTCTGACTCATCCGATACCCCAGAGCCTCTTTTATTGAGGAGCTCACAAAAAAAAAAAGCATTATCGCTACATCAAACGGAGAGATGGAGCTCTGCGCTCTTAAAGCCGAGGAGCTGAGAACACGTTTGGCAGAGACGACGTGACAGAGGGACCTTCGCACAGGCCCATCTGCGACCAAGACAGCAAGGTGGGAGTGTTTGCTAGCCTTCTTGAGACGTTCTCGAGACGTTCTCAAAACATTTCAGGGTAGTGAATGCTCCTCCTGAGGGCTTTAGTTGGATGTATTTTCATAAACCATGAACACAAAAAGATCTGAAGCGCTGATGTTGTTCACCTGAAACTACACTTCTCGCACAGCTAACAGATTCCTTATCTGTCCAGCCCAAAGAACCCGTTTACTGTCTTGAGGTCCTTTCTGAGTTGATTAATGAAACGTCGCTGGTGGTTTTCTCTTATGTTTCCATGTGAATATTCTCCTTCAATTCCCTATTTTACACTGGCAGAGGAAGTAAGTAAAGTATAGGGCAATTAGTTTAATTTGAGGCCAATTAGATGATGTTCCCCCTACAATCCAGCAGATGCTATCAGTGTGGATGGGGTTGAAGTATTTGGGAACTTTCTGGAAGACAAACGAAAGACTGTGGAGTGTGAAATCTGCAAGTTATCAAGAAAGCGGCCGATAAACACACAGATTAGCAGTATACATAGCGAACACCAAGGAAGCCATTCTGAGCGGCATCTGGGTTCATACGGGGCGGCCAAGCGAAGGCGCTGAACTGAATGTCTTTGATGCATTTACAGAAAATGTAATTGTGAGTTTGTCTAATGTTTCTGATGGCTCCGGCCCATTTGCTGCTCTGTCGAAATGTAATTCTCGAGCTGGACTGAGACTCGAGACGAAGCTGGAGATGTTTTGCTTCTACCCAGGTAAAGGACAACTGTACGACACCTCAGCGATACTGTGTACAGTTAGACAAGTCACGGAGTTTATATTACGATGAACCGCTGAGATAACCCGGTGTGAGGGTATAGATTTATAATTCTTCTCCGATCAAAGCACTTCCTGTCGTTTCAGCTGGGGCAGAATCATTTATGCTTTACTGAGGTTCTCAACTATGTAGGGAGGTGTTTAAATCTGATAACATAGTGACAGAATGGCTGAACAGTGCAGAATATAAGAAACAAACCACACACATAATGTGGATACATGGATGAACACATGGAAAAAATGATTGATTTTACATGTCAAATGTAACAGGAAACAAATGTAACAGGAAATGTCAAATGTAACAGGAAAAAATTGCAGTACGTTCTTTCTTTCTCAGCCCCTGAGCTCTGTGAAGGCAGATTCTAAAATGTCCCTATTAGATGGTGACTCCTAATATTTAATGACCCTGCAAAATCCCTCATTAGGAGTGGAGTCTCTGTAACACCTCTCTCCTCATTAGGTCAACTCTCCCTTTATAAATGCTTCACTGATAAATGCTAGAATCAGGACCTCAGTCCCTTAATGATCCAGGAAAGGCACATCTTCTGATCTTCACAGCAGGGCCAGAACCGACCAGGGCCAGATGTCTTCCCCGGGGAGACGGGTCTGATTCCTGGAGACCTGGAGAGAGGAACCTCTCCGTCTCAAAACAGACTCCATACGACAGTACCAATGGCAAGGAGGACTGAATTTTCTCAAGGGGGGAGGGGCATCTTGGTGGAGAGGCATAGCCAAGAAAGAGCAGAGTGACTCAAACAGGAAATGTTGGTGTAGCTGGGGATGGAGGAAGTTGGTGTGGGGCCGGATGGAGAGGGGAGGGGATCTCTATTTTCATTTTAGAGGAGATTGAGAGTGATATTCTTGAATTTCCCTCAGGGATCAATAAAGTGATCAATCTGTTTGTCTGTTGTGTAGCACTACAAATGCACAGGTACAGTCTACTAGTTTTATTTATATATATATATATATATATATATATGCCATATGCCAAATATTTCATTAATTCTCTTCATGGCCAGTTCTAAATTAGCTGATGGTGTTCACTTGAAGATAAATGAGTTGGTGACGACTCCAGTGTAGAGTCATTAAACATGAACCCAATCCTGATCGTAATGAGCAGATGAGTGAGCGAGCAGATACATGCTGCTGTTTAATGACAAGTGAATAATACATTTGGAATTTGGGTAAAATACAAAAAACACAAAAATATCTGGCTGAACATCAAGCTCAACAACACTCTGAGTCGTTTTTAAAATGGCCAATAGCTACACATGGCTCGTCAGACGCCCTCCGCGAGACACACGGCGTGTTCAGCCTGGTCGTAACTGGGTTTATAAAGCTCGCGTAGCTGGGACTCAGTGTTTGGATTCACACCTGTTGTTTTGCCTGTTAGCTGAAGGGGTTTTCAGAATCCTCTGAGTACAGGTCGTTCTCAGTTATCACACTAGGGCAAGAGTGAAATATTTCACATACTAAAAGACACTAGAATAGATAGATGTGTTTTGTGCAAGCAGTATATGTGTGTCTATAAATGTGTGTAGCAGGAAGCCATTTTCACACAGTGTGTTGTTTAAAAGACCAAATTATCTGAACTTTATTAGATTATTTTCACCCGCATTTATAGCCGTTACAGTGTGATGATACGTGTTGTATATCGTATCATTTTTGACATGTTTTTCTAAAGTCAGGTAGTGACACGTTGGTGTCAGGTCATGTTAGGTTAAGTCCTGTGTGTGTTTTTTTCAATGAATCTTAATGAGATGTCATGAAAGCTTCATTAGTGGAAAATTTATTGGTGTACAGAGTGGAGATGATTATCCAGGACTTGTTCAGTATAGTCTTGTGTGTGTGTGTGTGTGTGTGTTGTGTGTGTGTGTGTGTGTGTGTGTGTCTGTACTGACATGTATGTGAATTAATGTGATGCTCTATTTTTCTGGTTTATTTCACCTCTCCTGTTGCTGTAGTTAAAACTAAAAGCATCTCTAGTCCGGAAATGAACTTTTTGTGTTTTTTATCCTGCTGGACTCTCTTTCTTACACTCTACTTCTCTCTTTCTTCCTCTCTCTCTCTGTTTTTCTCTCCCTAGCTGTTTTTTCCCTCTCCTGCACTGGTTACTTCAAGCATCTGCATTCGTTTTAGCCACAGGTTGGAGGTTGACGTGGCTGGTGGGTCCTGACCCCAAAGCCCCATAAAGAATCACTCCAGTAGAGGAGATGACAATTCCCAGACTCTCTTGCTCTCGCACACCTCTAGGCTTTTTACGGTCCTGACAGAAGTGTGAACAAACAGCGGTGATGGTTTCTGTGTGGATGTTCTCGTTCCAGGCGTCTGAGATGGTACTTGTGTTATGTGTTGATGTTCTCGTTCCAGGCGTCGGAGGTGGTACGGAGGTGTTTTGCTTAAGAGCTGGAGGAATTTGAAGGTGTTGGTTTTAGACAAGGTGGAAGGCGGGTGGTCTTAAACAGGACCATGTTGTGTACTGGTTACCAGTCATTAACCACTGGAGAGATGACACAGTTATTTCTGTCAACAGAGCAAAGTGCATAATCTTTGTTTGCCTTGTCCGTGTCAGCTTGTGGACTCTGAGAGTAAACACATGGTTTTAGTATGAAAAGGTGTTGACATTTAACAAAAGGGGCAACAATTTTTCTGAGACATGAAGGTCCAGCGTGAGGACGAGCTTTTGTTTGTTGTGTCTACCATGTATAGGTTTAACTTTGAAGCTTCAAAAAAATAATAAATAAACAAAAGTTCCAGTCTGTCTCTGAGGCGTCGGGACCATTTACTGTGTCATTTTCAGATCATCATCCATCACTCATGCCCGTCACTTCCCCGTAACCCAGCAACCACTCAGAAACGGAGATGACGTTTTCTGTTTCCAGGGCAAAAAAAACTAGGTGGCCAAGACACTTGGGGTTTTCGCCCCGAGAAATCCATCTGGCACCGACGATGGGAAGAGCCGTCCCAAATCACGGACTGCATAGAAGCAAAAACCATAGCCTTTTATTACGCCGTATTTTCATAGCTCAGCTGCGTATGGGGGAGATGGAGGGGTGGTAACTGCACGCTCTGTGGCTGCAGCACCGTGGAGCCGGGCTTTTTCTGGAGCCTCCCCTGCTCCAACTCAAACAGGGTGAGGTCATGTTCGCTCTGCCACCACGCTCAGAGCGCTGCGTGTGCTAGCCAACGCAAACAACGTTGCCCTGGAGGAGCGCATTTATGTACGTCACCTCCGTTACGCTTACCAGCCTCAAGTGCATTAGATGAGTCATGTGACCTGAGCGTGCGTTGTGGCTGCCTAACCTGGGATATCTCGACCCTGCATGTTGAAGAAATCTACCTGGGCCACAATGAAATTGGACGTATAGAGGCGTTAGCACAAGGAAACACGCAACCATGTTCCGTCTGATGTCACAACCATCAGAAAAGCTGTCAGAATCCAGTTTAAAAAAAAAGAAAAGAAAAGCAGACTATCAGCTGTGGTGGAGGAGTGTGATTGATACATCTTGCTTGTGGAGCAAAACTCTTGAGTTGAAACAACGTTTTGAAGAGGGGCCACTCAAGCATCGGCCCCCGTCTCGTGTGGTTTGTGGTCAGCGAGCCTCTCTGGGCTCCTCGACCAAACCCCACCCACCTCCACCCACCCCCACACGACCCCTGTTCCTTCCCCCGCAACCCCCATCAGACTCAAAAGCTTTTCTAGCACAAAGGTGGAGATGAAACCACACGACGATGACTGCGGGACAGACGAGAGATTTGTGAGGGCCCGGCCGTTAACACATCAAAGGCTTGCGTCAACGGCAGACCTGGCATTGTTCTGTGCAGGTGTTCTTCCCCGCTCCTGGTGGAGAGGGCCTCAGAGAGCCTCGTGCCATCATTCCCGAGACTCCTCCTGGAGATTGTATCTCCTCTGTTGGGTCTTTCTTTATTAAAGCTTGTGATTGTTTTGCACTGGGAATGTTTTGGATGGAACTGCCATGGGGTGGTGGTATCATCCCATGGTTTGACAGGTTGATATTGCCAAGGAAGCGTTTTCACCTTTGCTGTGGGCCAGTGTTTTTGTTCACTTTTTCCAGGAGATAGAGAAGGTTGGAGTATTTGCAGGAACTCCTCAGACATGGCCCATCACATCCTCCCTCTGATAAACAGCTCCCAGAGCAGAAAACAGTGTAGCTTTTTAGCTCTGTCTCGTGTTATCTGTGCATTTGTTGTCATTTTTGGGAGATTTTTGGGGTAAACACAAACTAGTGATATCCGTTTGCTGAAGCTGCAAGTTTATCTGTGCAGCGTTTGGAACGCAGAAAGCACATTTATCGTGCTGCTAATCATCATCCCCCTGCCTGCTCTTTCTCTGTGTGTGTGTGTGTGTGTGTGTGTGGACTGGAAGATAATCTGTACAGTCAGTAGCTCTGAATTTAGTTTCTTGTTTTTTTTTTTTTTTTTTCTTTTTTATCTGCAGTGATGTTTTGGGGCCTGATCTTCACTTGTATACCTGCAACTTTCTGGAACTTTCTCCAGAATATTAGCTCAGCAGTCAGAGGCTCAAGCGTTCGTTTGTTAATGTGCTTGTTTAATAAATGAATACTGTCTGTAGCCACAGGACCTGGCTCAGTCCTGCGTTATGACAGGACACTTTCCTGTCCTGTCCTGTCCAAGGACTCTGTGTCTATCCCTTCTTCATCTTTTACTTTATTTCCACGTGTCCCGCACTCCAGCTCAGATGGGTTGCTTTCGCACCGTCACAGTGCCATTAGCGTCCCATAGGCCCGCCGCTGCTTAGCCCCGCCCATTTTCCGTCGCCGGGCGCTTTGTTGCCCGGCAGCAGCCCCCCCGGCCTCAGGAGGGAAAGATGAGCTTTGTGCCTTATTTCAGACTTGCAGGATTTTTCGAAGAGTCTTTAAATCTCTTTCATGTTCTTTCCTGTAGACATTTTGCTTTGTGCAACAGAACTTCATTTGTTTTTAATCAGACATGTAGCATTAGTAAAATTCCACTCAGAAGGAAATAGGTGATAGAACACCACAGGCTAATCTACGTGTACAAGTGTAACATGCAAGATCTTACAGCAACGGCAACAAAAAATCAGCACCACAGCCACGGCAGAAACATCTGTCTGTTGAGCCCAGAGCTCTGGGTGCTTCCAGGAGACCTCAGCGGGATCAGCCACGTGCCTCCGCTAAAGGATCTGCTATGAGCCTCCACTAAAGGATCTGCCATGTGTCTCTGCTAAAGGATCTGCTACAAGCCTCCGATAAAGGATTTGCATCAAGCATCCTCCAAAGGATCTGCCACGTGCCTCCGCTAAAGGATCTGCTACGAGCATCCGCTAAAGGATCTTCTACGGGCCTCCGCTAAAGGCTGCAGAACACAAGAGAAAAAAATTATTTAGGGTAGGGTGATGTTGAAATGGCATATGGGAAAACCAGAGAACAGTAAACCATGCGAAACAGGACAGCAAAATTTAAAATAATATCTCTAGTGTTCATAAGGGAAATTGGTCTGTGAGGTTTTATAAGAATTTGAGGTTTTTGTTTTGTGTCTACCATTAATTATAATTATAATTTTTATATGCTTCATTTTTTTGCGTACAGGCGTACAACGGTGCATCTGTTTGTTTGTTGTTAAATTAATGGAATCGATTTTCTTTTGTTTTTATAACAAAGTATGAAAACATGACACCTGGAAGGTGTGTCTCACACACCAACCGGCAGCGTATCTAGATATCGATGTCTGAACTGGAGTGATACTGATCAAATCTTTTCTTCCAGATTCTCTGCTGTGTTTTAAAGATATGAGGCCATGTTTCGTTTAACTTTCTCTTCTCATGTTTATGAAGTAACGTTTACCATCTCCAGCCCGATCAAACCCCACTTGCCGGACTGGAGGTTGATACTGGTTTGCTCAAGACTTGGTACTGGTTCTCCTGTGTTCGAGGAAGGCATGAGTTTTTCCCTGTCCGCGTCATAAATCTCAGGAATATTCTGGAATCTGCCTGTGCGTTTTTTCAAGCACTGCTCCCAAATCGAGCTTGGGGGAAAGGAGGCATCGTAAATCACGGGGCCCGAACGATTCGCCGGCGTTAACAGTAGCAAAGCGCGCTGTAAAACTAAAGCAAAGAGCGGCGGGTTTTTTTTTCTCTTTTATTTTTTTTCTTCTCCGTCTCATCTCTGGTTGTCCTGGGAGATCCAGGACTCATGGTGACCCTCCGCTCCGGCTTGACCCCACCGGCTCTTGTCCCTCTGGGTGGTCAGACACGGCTCGTTTCACAGCTGTCTGCTGCAGGCCGCAGGTGAGGCTGTTACAGAGAGAACACCCCACACCCCCCTCCCCACCGGTCTCCTTCTGACTCTGTTCTGATGAGCCATTCTCCTCCATTTCCCGTTCGTAGTGTTGCCTTTTCTGGCCCGGCTGGTCTGCTTGGTCTCTTGGAGGCCTCGCTCTGGGAGGCGCCTCCCTGAAGATATGTCTCGGAGCGCGGTTTCGTCTTGCCCGGGCCCATCTGGGAGAGGTTAGCAACCATGTGGAAGCCATCGGAGCAGAGGACGCGCTGTGATCAGAGGAGGATGTGGCCCTCCGGATCTGAAGCCCGCGAGTCTCCTTCTCTCCTCCTCTCCTCCTTCTCTCCTCTCTCGCCCCCTTTGACATTCCTCGCCCTCTCGTTTTCTCCCTCGGCTTCCATGTTATCTAACCTCCCTCACTCCTCATCTCTCTCTGCCTCCTCTGTTCCTTCTCTCACCCCCTCCTCATCTGTTCTGCCCCGGAGCTGTGGCCACAGACCCTGGGAATTGTGGGACATGTTCTTTTTTTCCTTTTTCCTCATAGTTTACGAGGCTGTCGAGTTGTCCAGCAGAGAGCAGCTGATGTACAGTAATTGTAAGGTGTTCCTATCATTGACGTGAGGTGAAACTGGCAGCCATTTGCCAGGCCTTGACTGCATGTTGATGCACGACTGTTCAGAAAAAGAACTGCACTTACATGACCTTGGCATTAACCTCACTGTAGACTGAATGTTTCTCTGTGTGTGTGTGTGTGTGTGTGTATGTGTGTGTGTGTGTGTGTGTGTGTGTGTGTGTGTGTGTGTTGCTGTTATCATTTTTCTTCCAGTATCTGTTTCCAGCCCTGTTCCCTCCTTTTTTTTACTCTTTCCTCCCCTGAATGCCTGCTAAAGAGATCGGGGAGGAAGTGGATTGCTCTGCTGAAAAGCAAGTGGCCATGACAACAGGCTAGAAGATGTGCTAGTGCAGAACATTCTCTTTTCTCGTTCTCTCTCCCTTTCCCTCTCCTCCTCTCGCTCTACTCCCTCTCTCTCATTCTTCATGTCCTCATCCTCCCTTCTGTACCCCCCTCCTCCCTCCCCCCGGAGATTTCAAACACTAAAACAGACCTGCTTACATTTCCTGTCCATGTGGCTAATCCTTTGCCAAAATCTCACCCTCTCTACTACGCACCACACGGAGAGCACACACACACACACACCCACACACACACTCACATCCAAGTCGAAGACGTAATTGTGTACCCAGTGAAATCAGTACAGGTCTGCCAGGAGGTAGAGAAATATTTATGCTGTTAAAACTAATCCAAAAGGCATCAGTAGTGGGGGTTCTTTAAGCCATTCTGTGTTGAACGTGACCCGAAAGGCCATTAGGTAAACAAACACGGTCCTCTTCCAGGAGTTAATCACATGTGGGGGTGATTCCATCCTGCTGTTAAAGACGTAAGTGTTGGGGTGTTGTGGACACTCCCAGGGCTCCGCCCGACTCCTGTCCGGTCGGAGGCAGCCGTCTTTCCTTCGCTCTTCACTTCTTCCTCCTCGTCCTCTTCGCCTCTGCCATCTTCAGATGTTTCTAGATCTGCACAGCTGTGAGGCATCGTGCTGTGGTTTTTTTTCTCAGTGTGTTTGAGACATTTTAATGCACATATGCAAGTGCTGTGTTCATAAAAACAATATCTTTAACTGTACTTACAAATGTAGTTTTAAAACACCCAGATGGCCTCTACGGATTGGTCAAAACTAGGACACTCATGAAATACTCCAGTAAGAACTGACACAACACACAGGGTACAAAACCCAGGCACATTAAGGCAGATGACTTCAGTGTGTAATAACAGTGCCAGAAATGGTGGACTATGAGTTTACAAATAAACTGCAAGATACACAGCATCCTAGTAGGTGCAACTGTGGAGTACGTGCACCAAATAAACCAGTCCCACGGTGTCAAAGAGCAGAGAAGTCGACATCTGTTCCAGCGGGAGTTTCGGATGAGGTGTGCTCTTCCGGGGTTCGTTCCCGGGTTCCAGCCTCGTTCAGGGTCATTCTGACATGCGCTGCAGTCCGGACGAACATCTGATGCCGATTAGTTCTTGCGTGGTTTCCGGCCGTGGGAAGGTGGAAGGAATGTAGGCCACTCTTCCATGGTCTCCTCATGCTCTGTGATTTGCGTATGTGTGTCTCGGATTGTCAGGCACCTCCGAGTAATCGATAAAGTTTGATGCTGTCTCCTTGATCAAACGGCAGCCAAAGCAGTGGAGACCCACTACTTCTCCGACCAGACATTTCTCTGCAGTGTCTTAAAGAGCCCAATGTTCAAAAATGCTTTTGTTTGCCAAGAGCTGTCACGTGCTGGAATTTAAATGACCTTGGAATGAGTCATTTACCTTAGAAGAACTTCAGGTCCACGCACACAGCAGGAGTCGGCAGTGTCTCGAGAATATGAGCGAGAGCACGCGCTTATTTGATCAAGCATGTTTGAGGAAAGGCCTCCACTATGGATGCAGTGTTCAGATGTTACCAGAAAAATGAGATAGAATGTATATCTCTATGAAAAAGCTGATCAAAACTCCATACTAGAGAACAGTTCCAGATGTATTTTGCTAGAAAGAATTAGCGCTCTCTCTCTCTCCCTCTCTGTGTGTCTAGTGGTTAAAAAGTAAAACTAAAATGATCGGTGTGTGTTTGTGTGTGTGTGTGTGTGTGTGTACTGCAATGTGTCCAGACGATTTCAGCTGATTGGTTGTTGACACACACCATATCACTGTCAGCCCCTTTTATTAGCCTGCAATGGAAACTTTGTGCTTGTTCACCTTTCTGGCTGTGTTTTATAAGCCCATGTCTGAGAATTAGATTGCTCAGAAAGATTTCATTTCTAACAAATCTGTGATTAACGAGAATGTCCTGAAATGTAATGCCGTTTCGTTGGCGTGGAGAGGAGAGCAGAACTGGGTTACCGGGCTCCCGCTGTCCAGATCTCTGTACACGCGGCTTGGATCAGCCCTGTGAGAGAGCCCCACCCCCGGGGTGACGTTGTCCAGCGCCGGCTGCGTTTCCCCAAGAAATGCCGTCAACAGAGATGGCACGTTTCGTCCGAACTGCGTGTGCGCGCTTTTTGACTTTCATGACACTTCCCGTCAGCGCTATTAATGGGATGTCTGCGCCATGCATTACATGAGCGGTTTATGTCTTAGCCTAAATTAGTATTATTTTTGTATACGACGCTCGTTTGGATTTGTGCTAAATTGCGCAATTTGGTCTTTCTTAAGAGCTGCAGTTTAGGCTTCGCGGGACGCTAGGCTGCACACCGCGGGACACTCCTGACAAGTCCATTTAACAGCACTTGAGTCTGAACAGCATCGACTAGCCTGGTCTTAATCCCCTCGTTCTTACATTCGAGTTTTGCTTCGTTTTACTGACGGTGTTTTTCGCCATCTTGAAGTGCCGAGCATGCTATTATTCCATGTGGTTTGAAATGAATTCCCACAGAGCACATCTCTGTAATAACACCAGCAGCTAAACAGGAGGAGGCCTCATTACAGGTCTGACTGCACTTCGTGTTTAATTTGCCTTGACGCTAAAAAAAAACAAACAGCCAGACAAAAAAAAAAAAATTGTAATCATGACATCATTTGTTGGATTTTCACTACAACCCCATGTACTTTTCTTGTAGTACAGATGGTGATCCTGTCCTCCACCCGAGACCCATGTTCACACAGAGTCTCTGTCCTCCACCCATGCTCGTGAAGTGACCCTATCCTCCACCCTTGACCCATTCTCACACTCATATCAGGAGAAGCTTTCTAGGAAGTCAAATAAGCTCCCCAGAGTTCTTCAGTTTGGTCTTCTTCTCCTGTCCACTTTCCTGCAGTGAACACAGTTGGATTGTAAACTTGCTACGGAAGTTGCTGTTTCACCTCCCCCTATCACCTCTTTCTACACCCACCTACACAATTGCCCCCAACACACACACACACACACACACAGATATGGCTGCTGTAATGCACACAGAGAGCAGTAATGAATAGGACCTCTGTCTACACTGGATCTGGAATAAGCTGTCAGATTCTGTTTCCTTTCAGGTTCTGCCCTCCTGCTGCGTTGATAATTTACAACTTTTCCTTGTACTTTATTCTGAAGAGGAACTGCTTGTTTTCCACGAGCTCCAGGTCGTGGCATTTGTAGTCATGGTCCTACTGGTTCCTGGTGTTCCTTGACCTGTGTCTTGGCTCTTCTTTGTGAAGTTTCAGACGCCTCGTCCATCTTCTCCATCTTTGGCTACTTGGTCTGGAGAGTGGGACAAACATGGATTGTTGTTTGTTTGTTTCCCCCTTTTCACTCGTTCTAACACTGCTAATGTTCCTCTGTTACTGGAAGTGTCTGCAGGTCAGTAACAAGCAATATGATGAAATATATATCGAGTGATATAATATAGAGTGATATAATATAGAGTGATATAATATAGAGTGATATATATTGAGTGATATAATATAGAGTGATATAATATAGAGTGATATATATTGAGTGATATTTATCGTTTCATATTAAGCACGGTCGCTTATGGCCTGTCATCCTTTACACCAGGGTATAATATACAATATCATGATATGTATTGTTATCTCGATATGAAATGACCTGTATCGGTATATGATATTTTGGTCCTATTGCCCTGCTGCAGCATTCACAGGTCTACTGTGACAGAAAAGCATGATGCTAACTGAGTAGAGTAGTTGTCCTATCTCCTGTCGAGCAGAACATTTTGTCAGAAACACGTATTCCCACCATTTGATGTTTTATTTGGGTTATCTGGGTCAGAGCGAGCGGCTTCTCACATGTAGTGACGGTATTTAGGTGATTTCACGTGGCAAGACAGAGATTTTAGAAACATGCCCTTAAGCAGTACAGTCTGGCTTACATACACTGATATGTAGAACAGTTCTTTTAAAACGAGCTTAGAGGATTGAATGGCATTTGTGGTGTTCCAGTGTTGTACATCTGAAGGGATCCACATTTCTACACTTCACATGTTGTTAAGTTAAACCACAATCGTTTTTTTTTTTTTTATAATCATGGTTTTCGTTACCTTCCATTCATAATACATGCACTTCTATTTTCACACAACACCATATGTTGGAGTTTTTTTTTTTGTTATCCAGAATTTACAAGCAATGAAATTCTGTCTCTTAAAATAGAATCTCCTGAGAAGCTTCTAAGATTGTCACTAATGTGTTTAGCGTTTGTTTCTCGGGTTCAGAGCTTGGCTTGAGAACACTGGGAGGAAACCTCTGTATCCTCCTGCGTCTAAGAAGTTTTGGAGTGTGGCACAGTGCTGCTCTGGGACCCGCGCCTGTGACGTATCTGCGGGATGCGTACTGAATAACTCGAGCACTGCATGCTCTGTTTCCCATTCTGGTGAAGTGGTCATGCACTGTGTGTTTACTTCCACATACTTGAGATATGGGCTAATGTTTATGCCAGCTCCAGGTGCCTGCAAATGTCACTCCCCCTGTAGTTATGTTCTGTGATCCTGATACACACACACACACACAAACACACACGCATCTTAAACTGAGGAGCTGAGATGATCAAATTGCCAGGGAATGGGTTGTCTCTCTCTTCTTTGTTTTTTTTCGAAGATGCTGTGTACTGTACTCTGCTGCTCTGCAGAGAAGCACACACACACACACACACACAAAACCATACCCATAACATGCTGTCTTAGTCTCTCCTGTGAGCATACAGACCAAGGTTAACACACCATGGCTAGAGGCGTCTCCTTTGAAGTGGGATGTAACCTCAGCAAGAAAAGAAGTATCATAAAGACAAAGAAACAAAGAGAGAGAGAGAGAGAGAGAGAGAGAGAGAGAACATGTGTGCATGCCTTCAAGCAGGGTTAGCTCTGAACCTCCTCTGTACTCCTCAGTGCGGTTTAGGCCCACTGCTGGATATGTTGCAGCTCTATTCTTCCACCTCATACTCTGCTAATGAGATGTGGCTGTTGATCCATCCTCTGAGCATCACTATAGGTCCATAATATTCCGAGCCTTCCGTCCACTAACAGGGTAAAGGCTGAGCCGTGGGCTCCAGCTGCTTTCCAAAGGACGGAGGGATTGGGGACGGTGGTGGCGTGGGGCTGGAATGGAGTTCCAGGAGGATGGAGGAATGTGGAAATCAGCAGATACTTTTGGGGGCTGAATACGCGAGATTTCAGCATATCTTGACTGTTTCTCAGTCCTGATAATCCTGTTCCCTTCAGCAAGTTGTTATTCTGAATGTTCTGATTGACAGTTGAACTAGGCTTTGACGCTCCCAAAGGAGGTTCATTACCCTCAAATAAGACACCGACCTTCTGTCCGTTGTGCTACACTTAGCTTTCACTATGTGGACAGAGATCCAAGGGAACTTGACAAAGAAATGCAGGATAAAATGCAGAGTGCACCAGGGATCACATCTGGGATTGTTTACATTAATAATTTTAACATTAGGAGTTTTTGGGAGTTTTTTTGCTCTTCTGCTCTTCCTCCAGACCTGTTATTTTACTCTTCATTTCAGTGGCTTAATCTTAATCTTAATCTTAATATTATTCATGACTTTGCATAACTGACCGGTGTGACTTTGTTGCTTACCTGGACATAGACAAACGTGTCTGGAACAGAAGAGATTCTGGCTGAGGCACCATCACCCTGAGCTGTATCCCAGCTCTCCAGATCAGCGTGCGTAATGGTTTAAAGAGTTTGTGCTGATGGGTATAGGTTCCAATGTAGCCATGATTTGCTCCCAGCTTTGTCTTGCTGGTGTCTTCTCCTCCCTCAGATGCTTTACTCAGGTGAATACTGCCCTAAGGGAAGAGGCCCTGATCCAAACCTATCAGCTGTCTGTGTGTACAAGGCCCAGCTTTTTGTTTTGATATGTTTTAGATCTCCAGGCCCCCAACAGCTCGAGCAGAGTATTCGACCAGGCTTCCACAGACAAACGCTGAAATCTTTTCATTTCCGTCTAAACAGAGTTCATTTGATCAGGCTGCCTGGTCTGCGTGTGCCACCCAGCCTTCATTTTCATTAATGTCGGAGGTACAGCAGTACCAATCTCATTGTGATTCGACATTTCTGCATCTGTTTTCAATTTCGCTGAATGAGCTCTCAAGAGAACCAAGGTTACCGCGCGGGTTAGTTAAGGAACAAGCAGGCTGGCGTCTGTGTTCCTCGTCCTCTCTGTGAAGAGATCCATCATTGACGTAGGTGCATTTGTGCGTCCTGTTAGTCAGAAGCTCTCCTGCACGGCTTTCACCATCGCAGTTTCGTCCCGAGATTCTTCATCGAGCAGTTTGCTGTCCAAATGTCCTGTTTCTTGAACACACACATACGCACAAACATGTTCCTCACACATCTGGCTATCGCAAGCTTTTGTTTGTGCGTTATTAATAGCATTTGAGCACCTGAAAACTCCTTCCCAGCTCAACCTCTCCTTGGCGATGCCTCAATCTCGGAGAAGAGAGCAGCACTGGAGAAATGCTTCAATAATTAGAGCCGCAGGAGGGAGCGAGATCCCGCTGTGAGCATGCAGACAGTTTATATCCAGCTCCCTGCGTCCTGCCATCCTGTACTGCCGTAGCGCTGAAGACACGAACCGGAGCACAGCTGGATATGCGCACGGCCGCACAAAGGGACGTGGGGGAGCGCTGTCGAGTGGCACGTTGAGGGAGAGAGGGATAGGGGAGACAGCGCTGTCGAGTGGCACGTTGAGGGAGAGAGGAGAGGGGAGGGAGCGCTTCACGGAGCCTGTCCTTCCGGCTCTAGGCATCTCTGCTTCGCCGGGACGTGTAGAGTTTCCATGCTGGTTCACGTACTTTTTTGCAGCTGTCATCAGACAAGCTGCTCTGTGTTGGTTGTCTGTTTGCTGCCTCTAGACATAGCGGTGCACTACGTCTGTGTTTCCCGTCTGGAAAACCAAACGGGCGAATAGCTTGGCTAGTCTCCAGAAAAAGCTACATCATATTACAAATATCCCAAGCTGCAATGCAAAACTTGACAGCTTTGTACAAGGAAAATATCATTAAAGATGTTATAATAATAACAATTAAAAGTAATTGTAGTGATTTTGAAGGTCATGTTGGGATGGTGTCAGGTAGAAATGAGAGAGTTGTGAAAATGAGTTTTACTTCTTTTCGTCTCACGGAATGCGACATTTTCCTGGGCTTCGGATGCTTTTGCCGGAGTCAGTCTTAAAGAATCATGTGGAAGATAAATCCCATTTCGACATTCCAAGCAGCAGACAGTGGAATCTTATGGCCAATTAAGCGCTTAAAAGCTCGAAGGAATTTGTAAGTCAGGAGTTCAGGTTACCTAGCGAAAGCGTTTCTTTGATCTGATGCGGAGGATCGTCATGGAGATGGGAGCTGGTCCAGGGAGCGCTCGAGTAAATGCTGAGGGTTTCCATTTTGAGGTGGATTTTTTTTTAGATGTATTGTTTTTGTTGGTGTTTTTTTAATACGTGTGTGAACGCAGACTGAGTTCCTGAGTGTGGAGGTCTTTCAGTTTTGTTTAAACGCCGTCTCGTCTCAGTAAGGTGTCCACGTGAGATCTTTCCTTTCAGTCAGAGTTGAAGAAATGCTTTTTTGGGTAGCATGAAACAAGAGTCAAGTTCTGTTTTGTTTCCATTGGACGGAGAAGAAATATTATTCGCCACCAAGAGTTAACTCCTTCTACAATACAAAAAACTCCGTGATCAATAAAGTTATCTGTCTATCTGTCTTACGCTCCAGTGACCTACCAATGGATCCAAACTCAGTCGTCTTGTAGCTATGTAGTTGATATGTCAGTTAGCTTTACATTAGTTTATGTTAAATTATGAATGATTTGCAGTAGTCACCGAATAATTTATGATAGCTACTGAATAATTTGTGATAGTTGCTGAAAATACGAATATATTACATTTAAATAGTGTCCATTAAACAGAAGTTGTGTATAGACTGAGAAAACCGTTATGTTTCAATATGCCAAGTCGGTTTTATCTGGCTTTTTACAGCCTGGTGAAAGTTTCAGGAGTCATGAACAGTGTCTGCTATTCATGTCAGAATCTGTTTCATATGTGCTGGTGCCAAGAGTTTATCTCTGTTGGATTGAGTGTGAATTGTGTTGTGGACGATCCAAAGAACAGTTGCTCTGGTTAAAAAATAATGAAAGAGAAACAGCCTGTTACGAAATGTGGAGGCTATGAAGCGCTGTCTGAAGTAGACGGGTGTCTCTGTCTCTCTTGCCAGTCCTGCGCGATGAGTTCAGGCAGAATCCCAGCGATGTGATCGTGGCGGCGGGCGAGCCTGCGGTGATGGAGTGCCAGCCTCCCCGCGGGCACCCGGAGCCCACCATCTCCTGGAAGAAGGATGGCATTAATGTAGACGACAGAGACGAACGCATAACGGTGAGTCGTAAAACAACTGTGTGTGTGTGTGTGTGTGTGTGTGAGAGTGTGTGAGAGTGTGTGAGAGTATATGTGTGTGTGTGTATGTGAGTGAGTGTGTGTGTGTGAGAGTGTGTGAGAGTATATGTGTGTGAGTGTGTGAGAGTGTGTGTGTGTGTGTGTGTGTGTGTGTGTGTGAGTGAGTGTGTGTGTGTGAGAGTGTGTGAGAGTATGTGTGTGAGTGTGTGAGAGTGTGTGAGAGTATATGTGTGTGTGTGTGTGTGAGTGAGTGTGTGTGTGTGAGAGTGTGTGAGAGTGTGTGAGAGTATGTGTGTGTGAGTGTGTGAGAGTGTGTGTGTGTGTGTGTGTGTGTGAGTGAGTGTGTGTGTGTGAGTGTGTGAGAGTATGTGTGTGTGAGTGTGTGAGAGTGTGTGTGTGTGTGTGTGTGAGTGAGTGTGTGTGTGTGAGAGTGTGTGAGAGTATGTGTGTGTGAGTGTGTGAGAGTGTGTGTGTGTGTGTGAGTGAGTGTGTGTGTGAGAGTATGTGTGTGTGTGTGTGAGTGAGTGTGTGTGTGTGAGTGTGTGTGTGTGTGTGTTAGAATTCTCTCTCCAGGTCAAATCTCTGTCATTTAACATTTTAGGTTTTGTTTATAAAAGGATAACACTGTAAACTGTTAACATCCTCACACAGCTAATGATACAGTGTGAGCAAGGCCTTGCATTCCAAATAAATACTGAACAGTCTTTTTGCAGCCAGATAATCCTTTTCAAACGACTATATAAAAAAAAGTAAAGGAGCTTTTTCATTTAATAAACGTGGAGCGTTTTTGGTCTACACCATACCTCGAGCGACGGATCGCTGATTAACGCTCTGTTTCAGGGGGTTTAAGTGGTGCCGTGGCCTACCCCGTTGTGACAAATGAATGAGACATGCATGTTCGCTGGCCTTCAGGACCTGGAGCACGTTGAGGCCTGAAGAAGTTCCTCTGCTAATTAAATACAGCTTTTGAACCTGGGCTACCAATGAGTTTTAAATTAAGTACGCAAAACAGCTTGATTATGCGAGGGAAAGGGGGCTGGATGAGGCCAGTTCAGCCCTGGTGAGATGTAGAAGTTTCCTTATTTGCACGGGATTAAGGAGAAGGTGCTATGGATTAAGGAGAAGGTGATATGGGCTTTGTTATCTTTCATCAGGCTGCTGGCAGCTTGAGAGAAGATCCGAACTCAGCTCTTAACTGCTAACAGACTGGGTTTGGCATGCACACAGTTTTCCCAGAGAGACACCACATCAGGATTAGTCCGTTGTAATTTGTACATCTTCCATAATGATTTTCGGTAAAAAATACACCAGGCTGATTGGGCTCTCTGTATGTGTTGGAGAAGTGATGTGTGCATGTTGGTTTGTGTGTGTAAGAGGCTGTGTGTGTGTGTGTGTGTGTGTGTGTGTGTGTGTGAGTGTGTGGCTGTCAGAAAGAAAGGAAGTTTACTGGGTAAATCTCTGAATATCATTAAAAACCAAGAGGTTTTCTTCAGTTATTTTGACTTGCGTAAGCACTTTGACATGATTTCCCTCACGCCTGAACCATTGTGTGTGTGCACATTTATGTCCAGTCACTCAGCATAACTGCCCAGGCTTCATAACGAGGACAACAGCTGTGTCTTTAAAAGATCCTTGTTCGTACATAACACGCAGGTTAAATCACAGCGTTTCTATCAGAGAAACGTCAAAATCTGCAAACACACACACACACACACACACACACACACACACCAAAGTGGATTCGAGAGATGTACTCTTCACTGTGTCCTAGAATGGCGCTTGATAAGAGTCCACTAAACCAGCTGGATGTTCGCATCACTCACACAGCTGGCCCTGCTCCCTCTGCATGGCTGGAGTGACAGGATGTCACAGGGGCAGGACACAGCAGTACAGGATGACTCAGGACCACAGGATGACTCAGGACCACAGGCTGTTGTTTAACGTGGGCCAAGAGGCCAAGAGCCCTTAACGGGCTCCCCCCGTGCAAACCGATTGCCGTCTCACTAAACCATAGTGCTGCTTGAAATCAAATGAGACATAGTCATAACGCACAGGTGGAACAACCGCATAAATCTGATGCAGATACAACGCGAACGGAATGTTCTGGAAGTTGTATCTGACCCTGTGGCAAGAACAAAGCTTTTTCAGCACACAGATTGGGGGGATCAATCTCTGAACCTTCAAGAACCTTCTAGAACATTCTAGAGTGGTGCCTAGAACGTTCTAGAGCATTGATTGATTGCGTATCTGATTAGGTTCCGGGGCTGTGAGCGACCGCGGCGCGGCGGTGTGGAGTGTGGAGGTATTTGTGCTTTTGACGTGACGTGTTTGGAGCGGATCTTCTGCCAGAGGGTCTCAGAGCGACTTACAAGTGTTTCAGTGTATCTGTGTTATCAGCCTACCCAAAGCACAGCAGACAAAGGGAGTGGGGATAGAGTTATCTCCCTGCTAACCCTAGCACAATAGACCCCTGCGGTGCCTCAGAGAGTGTGAGTGTGAGTGTGAGTGTGTGTGTGTGTGTGTGTGTGAGTGTGAGTGTGTG
>JAOYMR010000012.1:406756-418186 GCA_025802075.1 Tenebrosternarchus preto | reverse complement strand
TTCCCCACACTGGACTCCCACACGGCTGCACTTCCCCACACTGGACTCCCACACGGCTGCACTTCCCCACACTGGACCCCTACATGGCAGGCAGCTCAATTCAGTGCCACACCCTCCAAACTCAGGAAGCGCTACATCAGTCTCTCTGTGATTGGTCCATTTCATCCTTCACAAGTCCACTGGAGCCCTCCTCTCCTCGCAGTTCAAGGTTTTATTTTGGCTTGTTTTCTCTCATCTGTGCAGGCGGGAACTTTTGAGAAAAGTGCTAAATAAATAAATAAAGTGCCGTTTGAACTGGGCTCCAGTGTAACATCACAACAGGCTTTGCTCCACACCACAACCAGTAAGGAATGCGTTAAAAAATGACCCTGCAGTTAAATATTAAGAGTATTTCAGAGTTTGAAAACTCCCCTGAGGTGTTAGCCTTCCTGGACACACGTGTACAGTGCTACTCACGTTTGGGCTCTTTGTAGACACGTGGGGGGGGTCTGCGGGCTCTCTCCTCCTCCTCCTCCTCCTCCTCCTCTCTCCTCCTCTGCTCTCTCTCTACAGATAACGTTTAAAACTGAATTACTGGCACAAATGAACAGGATTCTTTACTCAAACAAATGAAAACATCATGGTTCTCGTCACTGCATGGACTGTCGCCGTGATGGACGGTCGTCATGGAGCTGTTGCGTAGAAACGATGGTAGATTTTGATTCGTTGAGTGTGTGTGACTTGCAGGTTCTTAAGAAACTCCTGCCAAACACAGCAAGACCAAAAGCTGTTTCCCAGATGAGACGTGGAATCTGAAGCTAAAGCAAAATTCTACAATATACACATCAAGTGACTTCACAAAGACGTACAAAAACTGACCAGTGCCGAGCTGCAGTTATTTTAACGAAAACTAAGAGTTGTACAGTTATTTTATGTAAACCAAGTTATTAACGTTAATACATTTATTTTTATTTAATTGATTTCATATTCATTTGATCTTTGTCCATCAGTTGGAGTTTCTCCATCAGCTGAACGTTATGGCAATTATATAATTTCTGCAGGCTATCAGTGGGTCACCAGCTCATACACATCTGCTCCTGTGTAGCAGTGCTGCATGAGTTACACCACAGCATGAGTTACACCACATCTGTGAGTTACACCACAGCATGAGTTACACCACATCTGTGAGTTACACCACAGCATGAGTTACACCACAGCATGAGTTACACTGCTGAGAAGAAGTGACTCTGACCCAAACCACAGTTTGAACTCTGAACCCTCCTTCATCTCTGCTCTTTGTCTCATGTTCCTGTAGGTCTCTGTTGTGTTCCTATGAATCTTTGCTGTGTTCATGTCTCCATGAGTTCAGACATGAAACATACCAACCCCTCTCTCTCCTCTCTCTCCTCACTCTCACTCTCTCTCCTCTCTCTCTCTCTCTCTCTCCCCTCTTTCTCTCCTCTCTCTCTCTCCTCTCTCTCTCTCTCCCTCTCTCTCCCTCTCTCCTCTCTTTCTCTCCTCTCTCTCTCCCTTCTCTTTCTTTTACACAGTAAACAATTATTTAAACGGATCCTTCTATCAGTTCCAGTTCAGCATAAATCCACTGTGTGTGTGTCTAACCCTAACCCTCAAAAGCTGTGATTAGTACGTGTTCAGTACATGTTCAGTACATATTCAGTATATCTTGCCCCATACTCCTGTAAGCTGTATAAGGGATATTATGAACACTACAGTCAGTCCATCACAGTTCTTGGTCTGTTTACAGCCACAAGTACCTTTATGAGTTCAACAAAAGTTCAGATTTGTGCTGTATTTTTAAAAGGCTTATGTGTTCCCTTATACAAAATACTGCATTTCATTAAAAACTGCTCATCCAGTTCCTACCCCACTTTACATAGTTCCTACCCCCACTATCCAGTTCCTACCCCACTTTACATAGTTCCTACCCCCACTATCCAGTTCCTACCCCCCACTTCATCCGGTCCTGACCCCCACTTTCCTGAGTCACATACAACCTTCACAGCACCTCCCACTGCTCCCCTGTCAAAGTAAAAGCTGGAACCCCACAGGGCCCCTTGTTCTGTGTGGAGTTCATGAGAACAGGGTCAGACTAACATTCCCTTCTGAGGGAATGCTGGGAGGGTGTGTGTGTGTGTGTGTGTGTGTGTATGTGGAGGGTTGTGTGCAGAGGATGTGTGTGGAGAGCATATGTGTAGAGCGTGTGTGTGGGGGGTATGTGCGTGGAGAGTTTTTTTGTGAAGAGGTTGTGTGTGGAGAGTGTGTTTGTGTGAAGAGTTTGTGCGTGTGTGTGGAGGGTGTGTGTGTAGAAGGTGTGTGTGCTGACTGGAACATACTTGGCTACCTGTTGCTGAGTGAGTATTTGCCACTTTATGGGCTGCTGCTCTGTGTGACAGAGCACTGAGATCTACAGCAAACTTTATTTTCAAACCAAAGATGAACACAAGACTCTAAAAGAAATTATAACTTGCAGATAAAACACAAAGTCATAGTTACTTCTCACACTTGTCAGATTTTCTCTCCTCAGGGTGGTTTATGTCTTGTTTAAATGACCAGTTTCACAGCTAGGGATAATCACACACTGAGCTCCAGGCCTGCTCTGGTCTACTGAACGCTAGCTTTACTAAACACTGCTAATTCGACCTGGCACAGGAACGCAGACTCCTCAGCTCCCGCTGGAGAGACCAGTACTTCGTCGGTACGTACCTCTCTCCTCTTGCGCCGTCCTCTCCTCCTCTCTCTCCTTCTCTCTCTTTTTCTCTTTCTCCTTTTCCAGTGTTTTCTCTACAAAAACACAAAGCAGTCATACACAGACATCACTGCCCTGGAACACAAATCCAATGGCAGTAAAAAAAACAACAAAAGTTTATATTACTGTGGTGTGTGACAGACACTCCAGCTACAACGTTTGAGCGATTAAAAGATCGTTGTTCCAGGTGTGAATTTGAACCGTGTTCATAACAGAGTTACTGACTGTTCTCTGATGTGGTTACATTTAAAGCAAATGCCAGTCGCAATGGTGACTCTTGTTCTTGTGTATCAGAGCCATCATGTTAGAATGGGGTTAGTGTGGGGTTAGTATGTGTTAGTGTGGGGTTAGTATGGATTAGTATGGGGTTAGTATGGATTAGTGTGGGGTTAGTATGGGGTTAGTATGTGTTAGTGTGGGGTTAGTATGGATTAGTGTGGGGTTAGTATGGGTCAGTGTGGGGTCTGTGAGATTTCTTATGTTCAAGCCCATTTTACATTACAGTGTGTCTGTCTCAGAGTGGAAGGGTGGAGGACTATGTGTTTGGCTCCACCTGCTGCAGAAACTCAGCTCACTGTAAAAATGTTTACTAAAGACAAAGAACTGAACAACCTCCAGAAACCAAATGACCTCCAGAAACCGAACAACCTCCAGAAACTGAATAATCTCCAGAAAATGAACAACCTCCAGAAACTGTCACTGTTTCATTTACACTCACCGGCCACTTTATTAGGTCCACCTTGCTAGTACCGGGTTGGACCCTCTTTTGCCTTCAGAACTGCCTTAATCCTTCGTGGCACAGATTCAACAAGGTTCTCCTCTGCATGTCTCGGTTGTAACGACTGGTTATTTGAGTTACTGTTGCCGTTCTATCAGCTCAAACCAGTCTGGCCATTCTCCTCTGACCTCTGGCATCAACAAGGCATTTGTGCCCACAGAACTGCCACTCACTGGATATTTTCTCTTTTTCGGACCATTTTCTGGTCCTAGAGATGGTTATGCATGAAAATCCCAGTAGATCAGCAGTTTCTGAAATACTCAGACCAGCCCGTCTGGCATCAACATCCATGCCACGTTCAAAGTCACTTAAATCACCTTTCAATGCTCGGTTTGAACTGCAGCAGATCGTCTTGGTCATGTCTACATGCCTAAATGCATTGAGTTGCTGCCATGTGATTGGCTGATTGGACATTTGCGTTAATGAGCAGTGACCGGTGAGTGTATGTTGTTGCCCTAAATAACCTGCTCAGCAGGTATAAGCCGATTATCTCTATGCATCCCTGATCAATTTTTGCACAATACACATAAAGCAGATGACTTGTATACCGTGTTCGTATTCATACTCTTCATACCACTTGTTTTCATACGGAGGCACTGTAGGCTCCTCTGGAACAAAAGGAGAAAAAAAACAGATTTATAACAAACTTTGTTTTCAAGCCTCAGTTGTGTGAGAAGAGCAGAAATGGTCTCCATCTTCCTCTGCTGTAGAACTACTGCACATGGAGATTCTGCTCACTGACTTCACCTCTGGGCAGCTGCTCTCTGTACCAGAGCCACACCAGACGTTTCAGGTTTTTTAATGTGCTGTAGAAAAACTTGCTCTTTAAAAGTGTTTTATGGGAGTTGTTCTGTATGTAATAGTTTTACTTTCATTTATGAGGTACATAAATCCCCATTAAAACCATGGACCAGGGTGTTTGTGTGGTAGAACCACCCAGCTTTACAGAACAGTGCAGACGGGCGGAGGTTCGGTTCTCAGGACATGGAGACCTGTACAATGCTCACCTGAGGCACTGTACACCCAGTCGCTGTCGGTGGGGTGGACCTCCTTCCCCTCACTGACAGAGGGGTGGACCTCCTCCCCCTTGCTGTCGGTGGGGTGGACCTCCTTCTCGTCTGGGAAAGGGAGGTGCTCTGATACTTCATCTGTTAATGCAAACACAGAGGAGATGAGGTACCAGTGGGAACACATGACTGAAGAGACAGAGGGACACACTTACATGTGGCGTCCCAGTAATCGTCAGATTCTCTGCCTGGACCTCCAACCACTGGGACTGTGACTGTGGGATCATCTACCTTCCAGTAGTCATCATCTTCTGTATGAGGAGGGAACAGAAGGCAAATAACAGACAGAAGGAGAAGCAGAACTATCAAAACAAAAGTAGTACTGGGCTTATTGTCAGTATTATTATTATGTGTGGAGTGTAATACTGAGTGTTTATGTGGTATATACTGATACTGTAGAACATCTACTGATGGTACACCTGATTCAGGGAAAGGTTCAGGATATTCCTCTGCGTCTGGATGGAAATCTGTCGGAAATTGTGTAGGAGTGACGGTTGGCTCCTCTGTGGGAGGAGCCATGGCAGCTGTTGTGGTTGTTTCTACAGAGTACACTGTAAAACACAAACAGTTACAGGCTCTGAGTTCACATTTAACCACAGTTGCTGGTAACAGTAACACTAATATAACCACTGTCTCTGGGTGTAGTAATACTGATATAACCACAGTCACTGGTAATACTTCAGTGGTTATCATTTTGCTCTATATCTGTCTGAACTGCTCTATATCTGTCTGAACTGTATGAATGAAATTTGAGTTCAACCGTAGCATGAGTTTCACATCTGAGCATCCATACTGCCAAACACTGGTGTATCAAGGACATCAGTGCTGTCTTTGCTCTTTAAAAATACATTTAATTCTGCCTCACTGTGGCTTTAGTACTGCACTCACTGTGGCTTTAGTACTGCACTCACTGTGGCTTTAGTACTGCACTCACTGTGGCTTTCCATCAAGAAAAACTAAAAGTTATGCATGGTATTACTGAGTTCAAAGGTCAACCTTCATCCCAGTATTGGTTGAGGTCTGGGTCATAGAACTCGTCATCATATTCGATCAGAGAAGTGGTTGTCGGTGGTAACGTGGTCGTCGGCGGTAACGTAGTCGTCGGTGGTAATGTGGTGGTGGTGGCCTCCATTTTATTCTTCTTTCCTTTCTTCTTTTTCTCTCCTTTGGGCTTCTTGGTGGGTTTGGGCCCTTTGGGCTCCTTCTGCCTCTTTCCTCTGCCCTCCTTCTGAGGAGCTCTGCGGATTCTCCTTGCTTCAAGGACATGGGGAGAGAGGATGAAGGCAGGAATTACAAACCACTGAACTGGTGCCATGGAACAATGGTCAATAACCTCAGCTGGGTTAGAATGGCTTGATTACGCAGATTGGGAATAAATTCCTGTTCTAAATTTACATCTTATCAAGGTTGCCACTCTAAACATTACAACCCCAATCAAGCAAACTGTCTGATTAAACCCTAGAGTTCATCCCATTAGCAGGACTGTTCAAAGACATCTTTTGTAAAACGATTTAAAGCAGAACAGGGATCAGTGCCAGGTTGCTACCAAACCCTGCAAACGAGTTAAAGGAGACGTGTTTAACGGAGTTAAAGGAGACGTGTTTAAGAATCAGTACTGGTTATGGCCGTGCGCTCTGACTACTGTGCTCCAAACTTCCACGTCTGTGAGGTAAAACTGGCTCACGTGTTCATTAAGGCTGGAAAAGCTGCACCGTCACAGTGGTGTAAGTACGTTCCCTCAGAAAAACAAAACAAAAAGGTAGTTCAGTCTCAGAAATAGTGACATCATTAAAGAGTGTCAGATTCAGTCCAGACTCATTATGATTGTACACCACGGAGTGTGTCTGGCTTCATCCTCCTCAAACCTGCCAGAACGACACCGTGCTCTTCCCTACAGCTCCAGCTCAATGCATCATCTTGGCACCAGGCTTAGACAAAAATAAACAAACACAAAAAACTGAACTATGTCTAGCAGACCTGTGGCTAGATTTCAGAAATCCAGTCCAAATTTCCAACACATGCTTCAGGATTGCTGGCTTATTTCGTGAGCAAAGATGTCCAAACAACCTCCAGTTAGTCTCACTCCACATTCACTGAAAAGAAAACATCTCTCCATCCAAGAGCAAAGACTTGGACAGATGTGACTAAGGTTGACATACAGTGATGTTGATGGCTTGTAGCATGATATAACAGAACAAAACGCTCGAACATAATACTTCTTACAGTACAAGCATGTTTTAACCATGTTTTAAACACCAACATGCTTTTAAACACCAACATGCTTTTACACACTAACATGGTGAAATTTAGGTGATTTTTTGGAATCACTTATCATATGGACAAACTGCAGCTCAACCATGTAAAAGAAACTCCCCCAAACTTGTACACGATATAAGTTTATACAGCACTGCCAGTATGTGCTAATCACAAACCAGTGCTTCTGAATGAACCAGTACTTCACCACTTTTGAAAGGGTTCATATTTCAGTACTTTATGTTCAGAACATTCTGGAAACTCTGTAATGTTCACAGCGGTGATCTGCAGCAGGCGTGGCGGGCACACTCACCCGGCACGTGCACGTGAGCCGTGGCGTGTGACGTCATATGACTGTTCTCGGCAACACACGTGTACACGCCTGCAGCCTCCGTGCGGGCCGCACAGATAATCAGAGCGCTCGATGAATCATCTCGTCTGCTCACTCTGAAGTTCTTGTGGTCTTCTGGAATCTTCTCTCCAGTAGGACCAAGCCAGCCAATGCTTTCTGCCTCTCCAGTCACTGAAACCACATCGAGCAGTTTGCACATTTTTGGCACTTCTGAGGTGTAAAAGAGGAAACTCCCTTCTTGTTAAACAGCATCTGTTCATTTAAACAAACAGATCAGTGCAAAGTGTTCATTTATGCGTTAATGTAAACGTGTGCTTTAGACTTGCTCACCTTTGCACAGAAAGGTTTTACACTGACCCACCTGGACCACTCTGTGTGAGGGCATCACCAATACTTGTACCAGACCTAGTCAAAACAGAACACACACACACACACACACATTGACACAGACTATCTGGCTCTATGAGCTCTTCCTGCTGTGTCTTGCTAGTTTCTCAGCCCTCTAGAGAAGGTTCCAGGTTTTCCAGAACATTCCTCTCCACTACGCCGATGTCCTTATGCAAACCCACGGCCAGATTAACAGCTCCATCCACATGAGTGTGTTGTGAGGCTGACAGCTGTTTATTCATGCTGTCAGTCACACTGAGTCTTACGCTGCTGTCATTCGCCTCTGGAGCGCCTGGTTTTCACATGTCCAGCAGTTTCTGAAGTAAAGAAATTCCTGGCTCTCCCAGTCAGGAGAGTCACGAGAGATGAAAAACGCACGTGGACTGAAATATTTCAGACCTTCTTCCTGCCAATGCGTTTTTTTTTAAAATAAGCACCTGCTACTGTCCTGAAACCAGAAGCTCTACTGTTCAACAGTAATAAAACTGGGGGAAACGCATTGCTGGTGCGCACGTGCTGATGGAGGCTGGTTAGTATGCCTCAACATCTCCCCAACGCGAGACAGCACGTGAGCGAACACTTGGTCAGCTCCTCGCGGTGATTCTTTCGTGAAGTGTGGGCGACTAAAGCGCTTTACTCAGATGAGCATAACAGACTTAAAAGCGTTTTCGTACCTGTAGCAAAAGGTGCAGAATCGTTGCATTTGTTATGTCAAACAATGTCTCTAAAAATGAGCAGAAAACGAACCTTTCTGCTTCGTAGCCTGCAAAGCCCAATATCTGAAAATGCAATCACAGGGAATTTTGTGGAATTAAACTTCACTAAAACCACGTTTCTTGGCATACTCCTTAATTAGGGTTTAACCAGAAAGAGGGCCCGTTATAACGGAAAATGTTACGGTAAAGAACTCTATGATTATCCATATTTTTCTGAGCAAGCAGTCACTCGCTCGCTCGCACTCATAAATTCTGTCTTACTAGTTATGTCGATGAAGTTAACGTTTCCTTAACTTTATTTCCGTGACTGAGATATTTTGATGCATAAGCGTTGGGGATCTTTGAGTATGTTAAAATGACACCTAATTCATTATAACGCATATAAAACGCTGGAGCGAGCGTCTGTCCTCGAGAGGTTCAGCTGTAGGCGGAAATTTCTGTCACGGAAAATGCTGAGCCAGTCGTGCGCTGTGCCAGGTTCATATTCACGCGCCTTGGCTGCGCTTACGACGCGTTTTCTCGTCTCCCAGGTTTGAGTTGGGAGACTCAATCTGTCGACAGGTGCGTGAGAGCACTACGTTATTTTTGTTGGAGCTGTCGACGGTATTCGCCTCGTGTAACTGAGACAAACTTTGGCGTTGTTTCTCGAAGCTGCTTCAATCATCTTCACTCCGTTCAGTTACGATGTTAACGCAGCCAATGAATATGGACTAAAGTAAATTGATTCCATTTAATGCCATTTCATTCCATGCAATATCAATGTTAAAATTATTTTAATTATTAACGGACGTTACATTCTCATTTTTAACTTTTCTTACCTGTTTTGGTCTCAGAAATCTTTCCCCCCTCATCTTGGGTAGTTTTTCCGTAGCTCAACCCAGCGTCACCATCTCCGGTGTCCACAAACGCAAGTCCGCGCGCAGACACTCTGAGAACCCGGCATGGCAGCAGCAGGTACAGGCAGAGGACCGTGAGCGCAGCGTGGGCGCCGTATCCTGGCATGGTGGCGTCTGTGCTCTCGCTACTGTAGACAGAACGAAAGAACAGAGAAGCTTGGAGAAGGGAGGGAAGTCAGAGTGGGTCTGTCAGAGAAAGACTGAAAGAGGGGAGGAGAGAGCGTGAAGGAGGGGTGAAGGGAGATGGAGGAGGGTCTGGTATGAACAGAGACTAAGAAGGAGAAATGAAATAACAGACAAAAAAAGAAAATGTCACACACACACAGAGGTAGAGAGAGAGAGAGAGAGAGAGAGAGAGAGAGAGAGACAGACAGACAGATAGAGAGAGAGAGGTAGAGAGAGTATATCTGTAACACCAGGGTGTATGTGGAGTGTGTGGAGTGTTTAGAGGGGGTGAGAATCTGGAAGTCCTACAGGAGACTCTTTCTCTTTTAGAAAAGCACCATCACATTTCCGTCTAGACAGGGAGACTTTGGGACAATATTGTTTATTGTATCTATTTTATAAAATAGAAAACTAGATTTTTCTAGATTACTAGAGAGTAAATGAAAGAGCTTCTACCCCGTTGTTCTTCTGTCATAAACAGATCGACTGACGGTTCTCTTTTAACAGCTTGTCACTTCACTTGTAAGAATGTGGACGATCTTCCACTAAACCTGATAACACACATTAGGAAACTGCTCTGTGTATATTGTGCTTTATCATGTACAGTAGCAGAAGATAAGAGGCATTGCTGCAGTTTCTGAGAGAGTAAGTGACACCAGAGATTCCGCATGTGGCACAGCTGAAGATCAAACCTGAATCACACAGTTATGGAGTAATACTCACCTTTACTGGTAAGGGATTACACACACTCACCTTTACTGGTAAGGGATTACACACACATTCACCGGCCACTTTATTAGCTACACCTGTCCAACTTCTCATTAATGCAAAAGTTGAATCAACCAATCACATGGCCGCAACTCAATGCATTTTGGCATGTAGACATTCCTAATAAAGTGTCCAGTGTGTGTATGTTCTTATTTCAGTCAGACAATGTGGTTATGGTTTTATTAAGGGGCAGTAAATCTGACTGGTGGCATGTGCCAAAATCACCAGAAATAAGGTTTGAATGACAGCAGGAAACCCCTCCTTCCCAAGGTAATGAAATTACTTCATTCACTTAGAAGAAAACGACAGATTCATATTTGAATTACGTTCTGCCTTCCACCCACTGGAACTGCAGATTCCAACGTTCAGTGGTGTGGGTGGTGTAATATATCCAAACAGCACCATCACCCCAAAACTGAGAGTGAAATGATCCCTCCTGCTGTGTAAATATTTATCTACAGAGGGAGAACGAATGAAGACTTAGGACAAGCAGTCTGAGCTTCACTTCAGGGTTTCTCTTCACTCTGAGCTTCACTTCAGGGTTTCTCTTCACTCTGACCTTTGCCACTGAGGAAACCAGTGAAAGAGATTAATTTACATTTATGGAATTCTGCAGATGCTCTTATCCAGAGTAACTTACAAAAGTGTTCCAACATCTGCTCAGAGAATATAACCCAACCAGGACAAATAGGTTAGAGGTTTGTTATCGTTGTTCCAGCCTAGGCAGCTCACCTTGGTCCTTAGCAAGGAGCGTCCCTCCACTGTGCTCTCTACAAGACTTACCTCCTTCAGAGTTCTTCAGAATTCAGAGTTCTTCAGGTTCTTCAGAGAACACGAAGCGCTCTGATAAGAATGGAAGATGGAATCCAGGCAGATTTGTATGAAAACATCACTGACGCACAGGGAGGCAAAGCAACACGGAGGGTTTCCAGTGGGCCTGGATTACAGGAAGCACAGATTCAATTCACAAACTGCTGATGAATGGAAACCTTCATCGTTATTTCCACTGTGTGACTGTTACAAATATTCACTGACATTCAAAACCATTCCTTCAGAATTTCTGCATCAGATTCACCTCAAAATGTATTTTCATCTATAAATCTTTTCACCTCAAAACATCTTTTCCATATCAGAAATTCCTTCCCTTTTGGAACCACTGATGTCCTCTAGAGTCTGAGAGCAGCTCTGACACCAAACACACACTCATAGTACAGACACATGAATGAACACACACTCATAGTACAGACACATGAATGAACACACACTCATAGTACAGACACATGAATGAACACACACTCATAG